>OZ023338.1:7351605-7361605 GCA_964007535.1 Brachyptera risi | reverse complement strand
TCAAAAAGGAAATTATTACTAAATTGACTTCGTGAGTTATGATGTGCAGTAAGACTATTAATAAAAACTGAAAATATGAATCTGAACCCATATATTTTTTCAATAAAAACAATTAACGTTCTCTACAAGCGAGTTAGAAACGAACTTGCACATTCCAGTCGCGCACTAGTTTCATGATGTCAGATGATCAAGTAGTCACAAGCATTGCCGCCAGGTTTAGGACCATCAGTTAATACTTATTAGCCACTTATTTCATATAATCTAAGAGCTCAATAGGCCTAATATATACTTGGTACCGGTATAACGAAAATAATTAATATCTGAAAAATATTTGTGAAGCCAAAGACCCAGCCTACAATAGAGAGGCCAGGTTCACGTAAACGAACAATTATATATTGGGTTCAAGGACGCACTGTACTGATGACTACGATCTATTGGTGTCGGTGAATGATATGAAATGGTGGGATAATGAGATGAAAGGTTATTTTTGGAATGTGGGGAGGAGTTGGTCCTGACCTGTTATTAAGGAACCATCCCTTTATTGACCTGAACGACAGAGGGTAACCACGAAAAAAAATTGTCAGGATGGTCGACCATGGCGGGAATCAAATCCCGGTCTCCTGAATGACTGTTCTGTGTAGGCTACTAACCACTCGGCCATTCGTCTCAGTGAACGATATTCCAAAATGGTATCAAGAAACATATAGCTATGGAGTGATAAATCAATGTAGTAAATTACCTGAAAGCTAGTGCTAATTTCTTCTCGAGGAATCGGATCACTGAATTGATGAACGTTGCAGGTATCGCTACTCCCAACCATTTTAAAAGCATTATCACAAAATTCCTTACATCTTTTCTAACGATATGTTTCACCATTCGTCCTTCCATCGAAGCAACGTAAATACTTAAAAATGTCCGAGAAAACAATGCAAACGTATGTACAGCCAATAATCCTACTTCCGGAGACCATATTCCCGGAATCATTAATTTAACTAATTTAATAAGCTGTAGTACAAAGTCTTTATTTAATCCAGGTGTACTCTTTTGTAGTAATAATGTTTTTTCCTTTGGTTTTTCTGTAATTTGTTTCGATTCCCCGTTACACACCGACACTTTATTGTTGTTTTCACTAATTCCATGGTCGATAATAATAGTTGCGTGCCCGTTTCCATTTTGCAGTATCGCCGTTGTCTTGCCATTTTTATTGTATAATGACTGTATATACGGATATCCCAATTTTAAACCGTACAGGAAAATTGCAGCTCCGATGAAACCCCGAGATAAGTGCTCCTTCGGGATATTGAATTTTGTCGAGGTATCCTCCAAATATTTGGATATCACAGATGGCATTTTTGATAAACTGTATAAAAAACTTAAACACGATAAAACATGAAAACTTCCAGCTCCTTTCAATAAGGTAAAGCTAATAAAATTCGATTTATCCCTTTTTAGGTTAGGGGTCTAGCTAGCCCCTTGACAGCACTGGGCCTAATTTTTTGACATTGACATTTTCAAAACACTTGTACATTTCATATATCATGAACCAAAACGAGTTAAATGATAACGGTTAACTTGTAAATTTAGTACGGTAATTTTAATTATAGGCCTATAAACATTTCACTTTGTGTTACAACATCGAAGGTCAATTTAGCAAAAATAGTTCTAAAAAAACGAAAACGAAAGTGTGCGATCCTAGCTGCGTCGTAGCCACCGCTCACTTCGACGGCAAGGACACGACTGACGCGGACAGAGACTTTGGATTCAGAAGGCTGTTGGAAATCAGCTGTTACTAACACCGCGCGCAAGATAGACGACTACAAAATGAAATAAAATGTGTTTTTTTTCCTAGCCATTGGTCAGTGATTTGTATATTAATTAAACTCGTTTCAAGGAAAGTGAGATAATTTATCATATAATTCTATAGTTAGTGCAAAGATCAATGTACACTCAGTAATTTACTATACAATATACATATTACACTACATGTTCACATAATCTATTTCTATTTTCTAACATGTATAAATTAAATACATATTAACAAAAAATACATTGAACGTTTCCACTCTGATTAGTGAATCGAAATCAATTGATATGATCATCAGTATACTATTGGCATAAAAAATGACTAGTGAAAAATGATTAAACCTATCTAATCTGATGGATAAAGTGATAAACAGATCGACTAACAAAGATATGTATAACATTTAGGTCATTGTCAGACTATACACGAGTGTTAATTTCAAAGTTATTATTTTAATTGTGAATGGAAACTTCATCCTCAAATAATTTTCCTCAACATTCCAACTAACTTGCATCACTTTGGTGTATTATAATTGGATGAGCGAAGCGAAGACTCAATTTCACAATACTCGAAAAAAAAGTATGAGAAAATATGTATATATACTTATATATATATATATATATATATATATATATATATATATATATATATATATATATATATATATATGTATATTTATATTTATATAAATATATGTATATATATTTAGATATATATATATATATATATATATATATATATATATATATATATATATATATATATATATATATATATATATATATATTTATATATATATATATATATATATATATATATATATTATATGATTATATATATAAATATACTTATATATATATATATATATATATATATATATATATATATATATATATATATTTATATATATACATATATATATATATATTTATATATATATATATATATATATATATATATATATATAAATATATATATATATATATATATATATATAATTATAGATATTTATATCTCTTCTCGCTACCTGCTCTTCAACTGTATTTCAATTCAATATCAGGGATAATTTTGTAATTCATTTTCTTATTCAATTATTAAAAATTGATACTTTTCATTATGGAATGAAGATTTTCCCGAAAAAATCAAAATTTGTATTTACAAAACTTATTTTACCAACACTAACTTATGCAGCTGCTACCTGGACTTGGGGTTGGAGAGAAGAGAACATGATAGATAGATAGATGTTTATTATTTCATCGTAATACATATATAATATATATACACTCACCCTCAAGTATACAAGATGTGTTGTTACGGGTATAAGAAATTAGTCAGTAAAAAAATGAATGATGTGAAAATAAACCTGCTAAATATTATGTAATTGGATAGAAGCAGCGGAGATGAAATTTATAAGAAGCATTGCAGGAGTACCAAAATTAGAAAGAAAGAGAAGCAAATTGAGTAGAGAAGAGGTTGGTGTAGAACTGTTATTGTTCAAGCTAGGTCGGGAGAGACTGAGTTGGTTCGGACATATGAAAAGAATGGAGAGAAACAGAATATCTAGAGTAGAAACGAGAGGTCAGAAATATGCGGAGATGAGAGAAGAGTGGGGAGACCGAGAGAGAGATGGAAGATGGGAGTGAGAAGAGCTGTTGAGGAGAGAGGAGAAGTATGGAATGAAATTGAGAGCGGTTAATGGTGGGAGAATAGAAAGAAATGGAGGGAGGTGGTGAGAAGAGTGGAGGTGGAAGAGGAGGAGGAAGAGCAGAATCAGACATAGACGTGAGGAAAAGAGGATATATATATTTATATGTATCTTTATTCAGACTCTGTCTTACATTATAAGATTGCAAAAACACAGAATAAAAATCAATTAATTAAAATATAAAAAAAATTATCAATAACAACATTTTAGAGAATAACAAAATAAATATAATTTGACTAGGTTTGAATAAGAAAATGTAGAAAAAAGAAATAATCAAATGATGATAACAAAATCATACAAAAATTAAAAAGGGGGAAAAAAATAGTATGCAATGAAAACAAAATTGGAAATCAAAGCTGAAGACTATAAAGAACTGATGATGTCGCAAAATTTGTAAGGATCCTCGAAGGGCGAGTAAAACTATGCTATAAATGGACTGGCAAAATCAAGTCTACATGTTGTGCCCTTGTAATTGTAAATTGGACTTACCTAACTTTGTTAGAAAGAGTAATTAGAAATACAAATTAAAAAATGTCTTTCATAAGTTTTTCCCCATGCCATATGAAATTATTGTATCTATATGTACAAGTTCCTATATTTTTAAAACCTTGATAGTTGGACTTTATTTTTCAGGAATCTTATATTTCATAATTTACTGGAAATTGTTCAAATGTGATGAATATCTTTTTCTAGCAATATACCGGTGAATAGAGTAACTATTAGTAAATTACTAGGAATACGCAGCATATAATATATGCTGTAAATAAATGCATATAACACATTATGTTGTAAGAAATAAGCGATATAGGCCATTTTAAGTGGAATTTAATGGAGAGCTATAAATTACACACATCTGGGTTTTAACTATTATTGCACGGATTTCCTGTTCTATTTCAAGTTTATCCTTCTTTTATTAGCTTTTTAATTTAACAACTTTTTTTCCAATATTACGAAATTTGATACAAAATCCTTGTTCCCTAATCAAGGCAATAGATGAAAGTAGGATCGTTTTGCCTTGGCACCACAAGGGGTAGGGATCTTGAATTTCAAAAATGAACCTCGACACCCCAAAACTGAATGTAAATACTACGTTAGAATTAGAATTAGAATTTTTATTCTCAACTTTGGAGCATATTAGATTATTTATGTTTTTATTATACATTCATATAATGTGACTTTGGTGCTGCAGAAGAGAATGTAAATGAAATATTATTAAATATTTTTGTAATATTGTTTTCGTTCGGGTCTCTGGGAAATTTGTTGGTTAGACGAGCTTCAGCGAGGATTCAATTTGACATACTGAAAAAAATTAGTGTTCGTTTTCTTCTTATTTTTTAATTTTTTAATTTTTTTTTTGTCGGTTCTCCACAGGTCAAACGACTACAGCTATCAACTCGAAACTTTTTTTCACTGTGGTTCCTTATCTAACTTGGATTTATATAGTTTTGTGGCATTATCGGGTGGTAACTTTTATTTTTATGAATTTTAGAAATTTCAAAATTACCCATTAGAATAGCACAGCGGGAAAAAAATGAAAATATTTTTATTTTCAAAAAAAATGAAATTTTGTGTGAAGTTGAATTACATTTTGATACACATTTCTAAAAATTATCAGCTTGGTCGGGTCAGCCATTTTGAAGAAAAAACATGAAATGCGCTAAATTGGTACCACTCGAAGCAGTTTTTACCCATTTATAACTTGAATGAAACCCAATTGGCGAATTTAGGCAAAAGTTTGGCAAAGAAGTCGACAAACTATTACTTCCCGCTCGTTTAACAACGCGTATATAGCGTTTTCCTAGTATATATACCACGTTGGTGTTGTCTAACAACGGAGGTATATATTTAAAAAATGGTCTTTCCTACTCAAAAGTATCAATAGTTGGACGATGACACTTATGTAAGCCAATTTTCAACAAAGTTTTTACTTTCGTTTGACCTGCGAAAACTGCAACAATTAATATACACATTTTATTTTGACCTTCGTTAATGTCACACTTTACATACCTGTATTGCATTTCTATTTCTCATCCCATTTCTATATAGGAATTACTAACTAATTTATGCACCGAGATAAAAAAAAAAAACTCTCTCGTGTCATAGAACCGGTACTGGGTTTGAACCGCGGCTTGGCAACGAACTAGTTTCTTAGAATGCTAGATTTCTAATGGAAAATGAAAAATGATATATGATTCTTTTTGTTTTATAAAGCTGTATTGCAGTTGAGAATATTTTCTCAGAACATTGCTTCGTAACGGTAATGTTTTCGAATTAAGGCGGCACCAGTCTACATAGGGCAATAAGTTGCCACCAGGGTGATTGTGCAGACATAAATGAGCATAACACTTCAATAGTGCAAGATAAAAGATAAAAAAATGTATCGTAAGATGTGGACAATTGATATTTGTCTCAAATGACTGAAATTTTATGGAAATATCACTCGTATGTAACAGTAACACTTGATATATATATATATATATATATATATATATATATATATATATATATATATATATATATATATATATATATATATTTATATATAAAATATATAAAATAAATATATATAAATATATATTAATATTTTAAATATATAAAAGTTCCACTTCTCATAATTCAGTGCGATCCATTTATGTACTATCATTTTCAAATGCAGTCTTTTCAAAATATTATTTTTTCGATTTTCGATACCTGAATCTCTGAAACTATTGAAGATAATCACTCCAAATGTTTACCACATGTACAACACAGTCAAATAAGTACGCCATATGAGTGTTGATTTTTTTGTATTCGTTATTATTCATGTGACATAGCATTAAGAGTACTAGGAAAACGCTATATACGCGTTGTTAGACGAGCGGAAAGTAATAGTATGTCGACTTCATTGCCAAACTTTTGCCTAAATTCGCCAATTGGGTAACTTTTTTAGACGAGCTTTAGCGAGGATTCAATTTGACATACTGAAAAAAATTGGTGTTCGTTTTTATGTTTTTTTTTTTTTTTTTTTTTTTATGTTTTTTTGTCGGTTCTCCACAGGTCAAACGGCTACAGCTTTCAACTTCAAACTTTTTTTCGTCATGGTTCCTCATCTAACTTAGATCTGTATAGTTTTGTGGCATTATCGGGTGGTAACTTTTTTTTTATGAATTTTAGAAATTTCAAAAATCCTCATTAGAATAACCCGGAGGAAAATACTTGAAAAATCAAAACTTTTCAAGACCTCTCAAATTTTCGCCGAATATAAAGGAAACTATTAAGCACATTTTGAGAGATTTTTCGCATCAATCGGATGAGAAATAACGAAGAAAACGCATTTATAAAGCATTTTCCCATCAATTTAGGCTATTACGGGAACCAATTAAATCTATAGCAACAAGTGTCACCAATTAATTCAAAACGATTGAAATGAATGAAGAGGAAGGCCGTGACATAACTGATTCTCGTAAGGTTTTTGAACGTTTGGAGTGATCCAAGGTCTGTAGATGTAGATTGGGTTGACAAATTATTTTTCATTCTAGATTTCTATACCCCTAAGCTCGTCTAACAACGCGCATCCCGCGTTTTCCTAGTAGTTATAAACAGGTAAAAACGGCTTCGAGTGGTACCAATTTAGCACATTTCATGTTTTTTCTTCAAAATGGCTGACCCGATCAAGCTGAGAATTTCCAGAAATGTGTATCAAGATGTTATTCAACTTCACAGAGAATTTCAATTTTTTGAAAATAAAAATTTCTAATTTTTTTTCCAATGTTTTTTTTTTTTGGTTATTCTAATGGGTATTTTTGACATTTTTGAAATTTATAAAAATAAAAGTTACCACCCGATAATGCCACAAAGCTATACAGATCTAAGTTAGATGAGGAACCATGGTGGAAAAAAGTTTGTAGTTGATAGCAGTAGCCGTTTGACCTGTGGAGAACCGACAAAAAAACATAGAGAAAAAAAAACGAACACCATTTTTTTTCAATATGTCAAATTGATTCCTCGCTAAAGCTCGTCTAAAAAATTGTTGAATGCCTAAAACTTTAGTGATTTTTGATACTAAAAAAAAACTTTTTTCATTTTCATAGTGCGTATTCAAAGGTTTTATGGAACTATTATGCACATTTTATGCGTGTAACTTCGATAGTTTGTGATAAATAGATATCGAAACAGTGCACTTTCAACATTGTAGGTATGGATATTTTCAATGTCTCATTAAAAAAAGTCGAAACTTCAAACTATGCGTTACAATTCCGCTATATTATATTACGCATTATAAATTACTAGGAAAACGCTATATACGCGTTGTTAGACGAGCGGAAAGTAATAGTATTTCGACTTCTTTGCCAAACTTTGCAAACTTTTGCCCACATTTGCCAATTGGGTGACATTTAAGTTAGAAATGGGTAAAAACTGCTTCGAGTGGTACCAATTAAGCACATTTTATGGTTTATCTTCGAAATGGCTCACCCGATCAAGCTGAAAAATTTCAGCAATGTGTATCAAAATGTAAATCAACTTCACGCGGAATTTCATTTTTTTTTCAAATGAAAATATTTTCTTTTTTTTCCGCCGTGTTATTTCAATGGGCATTTTTGAAATTTCTTAAATTCATAAAAAAAATATATACCATCCGATGATGCCAAAAAACTATACAGATCTAAGTTAGATGAGGAATCATTATGAAAAAAAGTTTGAAGTTGATAGCTGTAGCCGTTTGACCTGTGGAGAACCGACAAAAAAACATGAAAAAAAAAAAAAACATAAAAACGAACACCAATTTTTTTCAGTATGTCAAATTGAATCCTCGCTAAAGCTCGTCTAAAACCCCCTACTTTTGCATCATAAACATGAAAGTTCAGTCATATAAACATTTCCTACAGCCTTTTAAAATGAAAGTGAACGTAACTATCCACGAATAGAAATATCTTTTATTGTATTTCGCGATTAGATGAAGAAAATAAATCTCCAGCCTTATAGATTTACCTGCAAGTCATCTTTACTGACGCGTGATTTCTATTATTTACATCCGAGATCTTTCACAGATGATCGTCATAATGAACCGTTGAAGTGGATGGAGAGAGGTAATAGAGAAATGAGATGAGAGAAAGTGAAATGATGGACAAAAACAAATCTGTATATTGTTGATGGCTGTGTAGTAACCTAGATGCGTGAATTAGAGCTTTATATATATATTTTTTTAATAACATCGAAACTATATATATTCTATATATATTTATATATATATATATATATATATATATATATATATATATATATATATATATATAATATTATTTATATATATATATATATATATATATATATATATATATATATATATATATATAAATATATATATGTATATATATATATATATATATATATATATATATATATATATATATATATTCATATATATATATATATATATATATATATATATATATATATATATATATATATATATATATATATATATATATACATATATATATATATATATATATATATATATATATATATATATATATATATATATATATATATATACACTTATATATATATATATATATATATATATATATATATATATATATATATATATATATATATATATATATTATATATATTACATATTCACAGCAATTATTCGTAATTCCTCTATTATTATTTTTTGTTCTTTACATGTGATACAGTCGATAAAAGTTATTAGATGAGCGTAGCGAAGATTCCATTTCACATACCGAAAAAAATGGGCTTTGTTTGTATGTTTTGTTTATTTGTATTTTTCATTTTTTTGTTTGTAATTTTGTACGCGGCATACAGGTCAGGGAAAAATACCTATCGTCTTGAAAAATGTTATACGTATTTTTGTCATACCAGAATTATAGGCTGGGGTTGTTTTTCAGAAAAATCGGTCGGAAGGTTTTCCTGGAAAAAAATCGTAGAGTTAGAAAAATCCTTCTAAGAATAAGCCAGAGGAAAAATACTTGAAAAATAAGAATTCTTCAAAAGTTCACAAATTTTCACATTATAGATGTATATAAACGCATTATAGGTGTACAATTCATTAAATATTTTGATCAATTAATTTTGCAAAGTGTATATGCGACAGGTTGCAGCACTCTAAATATCAACAAGTTGCAGGTAAGAGTTTTGAACGTTTGAAGTGATCCAAGGTCCGTAAATGTGGATTGAGCTGACGAAATATTTTTCATTCTAGATTTCCATACTTCTAAGCTCATCTCACAACGCGCATCCCGCGTTTTCCTAGTTAGAATTAAAGGGGCAGTAAGGTGCAAATCTCAATTTTCACCATTGGTCCGTCTCATTATGCTATGACAGAAAACGCCCTTGCCAAAATTGCCCCATTTGACATGGGAGAAAAAAAAACGTGACAAGTCGATAATTTTTGACCGGGACTAACAATAATCTCTCTTATGGAAAATAACATGTAATGCTTTTTTTTTAACTAGTATCGTAGAAGAACTAAGATACGTAGAGAAAAA
>OZ023338.1:7259105-7339105 GCA_964007535.1 Brachyptera risi | reverse complement strand
CGTTAAACCCAGTATAAATGAATATATCGAAACTTGATACAAAATCATTGTTTCCTAATTGAGGCTATATGGATGGAGGGTGGGATAGTTCGGACGGGGCACCACAAGGACAATCTTAACACTCCAAATAAATTAATAGGCCTAATTTAAATAATTTGGCTCAATCCACAAACAATAGATTTTCAGGTAATACTTTCAGGGGGATAATAATTTAATCATTTATATATTGGGGAAAGAAAATCTTCAAACTTTTCATTATTTCGATATTTTCTTTTCTCTTCTTATTATTGAATTCTACTTTTTTTTCTTTGCTCTTGTATATATTCCTTATATTGGTATGTTTTGTCAAGATTTTTCATCTTTCCATATTTCATATTGATCCATTTTTTTTTTCTAAATTACTATCATCTATTCACTTATTTATTTATTCATCCATCTATCTATCTATTCGTATTGTTATTAAACCTGATTTACAATAATTTGATTTTGCCATTTCCTTGCTGCCTATTTTTAAAATACCGGTATCCAATTTCTGCGTATAACATCACTTACAACTTGAGCATAATATTTTTCACACGAACCTTGCACTTGATTATTATAATATTATTAAACTGTTATTTTCACCATTTATGATACTTTTTCTAATATTTTACTTTATATAATTTGTATGTCTCACATACGTACTATACATATACTTGGTAATTTGTTTACACCCACAGACAAGCCTGTTTCAGACTTTGTGGTTATTTTATGAGCGTAAAACACTATATAACATTGTACGAAACTATTCGAATGAGAATACAAAAAAAAAATTATTGAATAAAGTTAATTTATTATTTTGAAAGAAAAAAATCAGTATTATATTTGGTTGTGACCGATTGAATTTGTGAGTTGTACACCCCAGTATTCACTCAAACGTCTGAGGGAAACCATGAAAAAAACATCAGTCACGATGACTTGGGGTTTTATGATAACGGGGTACCGAGACGCGTGGCCGAGTGGTAACACACAGAACTGTCATTTAGGAGACCGGGGTTCGATTCCCGCCATGGTCGACCATCCTGACAGAGGCTTTTCGTGGTTTCCCTCTGTCGTTCAGGTTGATACTGGGATGGTTCCTTAACAACAGGCCACGACCGACTCCTTCCCACTATCCAAAACACCTAATAAAATAACCATTCATCTCATTCATCATCCACCGACGCCAATTGATCGTAGCCATCAGTACAATGCGTCGTTAAAACCCAATAAAAAAAGATACCGGAGTCAATTATACACTTACCGTTCATCGGTTTTATTGACAGTTTTTTCTATAGAGCCGCCATCTTAAATAAAACTAAAAAATATCATTTCATCCCGTCTTGTGAAAGATTAAGGAGCCAAAAAAAAATGAAGGAAATGTTGAAATGTTAATATTTTCAAGGTTGGTAATTTGTTTAGGTGAGGTTGGTAAGGTCGACAATTTGTCATATTTGACTTCTCGGCCTAGATCTTACGATCTGGACAGCTGTTTTTTCTTTGAAGGAGATCCCACCCACAGTGTAACATTTCCAGTGTCAACAGAACATATAAACGATCGGACGAGTGAATTTCCGCCTCCGGATGAATGTATTGTGGGAAAACTGATCACACCATTTTTTTTCACACTTTTCCAATTTGTATAATGATAAACTTAACATCTGCTGTTAATGGAAAGAAGTGATCATTGCCCAAGAGACTTGGTTCAAAGTGGAAGATATCAACATTCGTGTGTTTTGTTTACTCCTAATACCAATACTGGTAATGTCCGGATATATATCACAGAAACGGTTTTTACTTATAATGTGTTCCGGACTTTCGGAAACTGAAAGACTTTTATCCAAGGTGGAAAGTTATGGTCACAGACAGCGCAGTCCTGGTGTTGAAGTTAATTGGTATTAAATAATTGAAATAAATTGGTAAGATCGCCCTTGTGGTGCCCCGTCCAAACGATCCTACCTTTCATTCATAGCGTCAATGGAGGAACAATGATTTTGCATCCAAGTTTCGATGTTAATAATAAAGAAAAAAATAGTTGCCCGTTTCAGATCCTATCTTTCAGGACTCGAAATAATTTCCATTGTTTCATTTTAATTTTGATATGTTAATTGATGTGCCGGTAATAGTAAATCAATTCGTATATAATATTGAATTGCGATATCGCGATATTAAAAAAATCTGACCAATTTTATAATTCTCTTGATCAAATACTATATAATATAGGCCCTATAGGCCTATACAAACTCGCACTTGTTTCAACTGTGTTTTGGTTTTTATTTCTGTTCCAAGTAGTTATTCATAACTTGGAATTGCTTTCATTTCATTCCCTTTTATGTAATCACAGATTTACACGTTTTGACAAAAATAAAAATTCATTATTTTTTCTTTATCTCGAGTTCAATGTAAAGGAAAATGGATCGAAACTTCCTATCGGTGATGTTGAAGGGGCAGGGAGACGGTCGATCGTTCAGTTAAAAGTGTTCTAATTATTAGTTAGAGATCCGTGTCACACTTTCACCAGATCGTGTTGCTATTAAGAGTGTTGTGGAGTTGGTTTAGAAATATTATTTTTTAGAGATGAATCAGTATTTGTAAATTAACTACAAGTCATATTTAAATAAAATCTGAATAAAATAAAATGGCAGCACACATTTTAGGGAACGCCCATAAATTACGTCACAGATTAGCAGGGGGAAGGGGGTTGTCAAGATTTGTGACAAGGTGTTACAAGGGATGGGGGGGGGGGGGGTAAATGTGTGACGTACCATTTTTGTTTCTATGTATTTGGTGCCATTCTTATAGGTTCTTAAATTTATACCCACCCTAGAAACAGCAGATGCATATAAAATAATTATCAAGTTTGACTACTCAAAAAGCAAACATAAAGAAATGAATATTTTGATTTTATTACTTTATTGCACCTTTGCCGCCGCCTGGTGATTTCAATTTTTGGTTACAGTGTGGGGGGGAATTTGTGACGTATTTAAAGAGGGAGGGGGGGGGGGGTGATAGGTTTTGTGACCAACTGTGACACGAGACGGAGGAGGGGTTCAAAGTGGTCTAAAAAGTGTGACATAATTTATGGACGTCCCCTTACTTCTAATATTCTAATAAATTTTAATGAATTCATTGATATTATACGCACTAAAACTAGAAGACAATTTGCAAACGCACTCCATGCATAGTTTATAATTTATATGAATTCAATGTGTGTAGATTTCATTTAAATTCAAATTTGAATTTTGGATTGATCCATTTTATGTAATCGCAAATATATATTGTGTAATGATTTTGATATGCATTTTCTTAAATTTTCTTCATGTGTGTGATTTTATTTTTTTATTTTATTTATATTGGGTTTAATGACGCACTCTACTGATGGCTACGATCTATTGACGTCGGTGAATGATATATGAGATGATGGAATGATGAGATGAAAGGTTATTTTATTAGATGTTTTTTGGATAGTGAGAAGGAGTCGGTCATGGCCTGTTGTTAAGGAACCATCTCAATATTGACCTGAACGACAGAGGGAAACCACGAAAAAACCCTGTCAGGATGATCGACCATGGCGGGAATCGAACCCCGGTCTCAATTGAATGACGGTTCAGTATGATAACCACTCGGCCACACGTCTCAGTTGTAGTTTTCTTCAGTATGCTTTTCATTGTGTTTTGATCAACCATCTTAAAAAGCGGCCCACGAGAAGGGGGGGGGGGGGTCATAAATAATGTTTTTGTGATTGAAGTTTATTGCAATCTCAGAATAAGCGATCTTGGCTCAAGATTGGTATAAGCCCCTAATTTTTGTTGTTTCAGCAAAAATTTCAAATGCATTTCAAATGTAATGGTGTTGTAATAGGTCAAGTACAATTGGGCATCTAGAAAATTACCAGTATTCCAATATATGTCTATTGGAAATATACAAATTTCAAATTGAAATCCATGGAATATCCATGATAAGCATTTTGAATTACCAGATGATGAATATTGGGCCGAAGAAGATCGGTGTACATATATCCTTGGTGAATTCACTGGAATTTTATTTTCTAATATCTCTGACAATGTTTATACAATTTTAATATTGTTCTTTAATAAGAAACGGCAATAAATACAAATACAAATACAAATACAAATATTCGGAATTGACAAGGATAGCACAAATAGTCGAAAAAACGTTGATAATAGAATCCATTTTCGATTAGTATAGTCAGGGGTCCGGAAACATTTCCATGGAATATTGAAGAGAACAACGACGTTATTCCTTCCATATTTGACCTGATGAATCTCATCTCGTGTTCTGTTTGGATGTCCGTGATTGCAAAATTTCAAGTGAGATAATCGTTTTTCTCACTCACTTTTTGTTCTCACATCTCATTTACCTCAGGAATAGGGGTCCTGAAACTATATTTCAGTAAATTCTGACGATATTTATTTTTATCGATTTTGGAGGAAACTATATAATAAACTACTGTTAAATTCCAGTAAATCAGTGATCTTAAGATTTTATTCAAAGAAGGAAGATTTTAGTCCATTGTTGTATATTAATAAAAAGAGTATTGTGATGAAAGACCAAACCAATTTTTTGGGAATAACTATCGACTCACACCTGAAATGGGACAAACACATTGATAAGGTTTGTAAAAATGTAGCATCTGGTTGTTTCTTAGTGAAACGTTTAATGGAAATTTGCAATTTTGACACAGCCAAAATGGTATATCATTCTTATGTACATTCCAAAATAAAATATGGAATTGTTCTTTGGGGACATTCTTCTTATGCCAGTAAACTTTTTGTAATGCAAAAAAAAGCTGTTAGATATCTGGCCCGTGCGAGTTTTGATCCAACTACGCCTGGTGTTTTTTACAAAGATTCATGTAGACCATTATTTATTAAATTCAGAATTCTTTCCCTTCCTTGTGAATATATATACAGTGTAATTATGTATGTCATCAACAAGCAACATATGACGATACAAAATGGTGATATACATGACCATGAAACTAGGATAAAGGGAGATTTTCATACTTCTATGTACAACCAAGGTCCTAGTGCCGTAGGCATAAAATTGTTCAACAAGTTACCAGTAAATATAAAGATGTTAAAAGAACGTAAGAATTTTAATAATATTTTAAAGAAATACTTTTAAGACGAATGTTTCTATTCTGTTAATGAATTTATTAATCGTTAAAAATAATTTTCTTTGTTAGGCTTAAAATAATGCTATGCTCTGAAAACGACATCTGGTTTTTCTTTCTTCTACTTTTTCAAGTAAATGCATTTATGTACATTTTATACATGTATCTCTGACTCTGTACTGTGAATATTGTAAATTAATTATAATTATGTACAGTGAATAATTTTTATAATATTATCATAGCTAATTGACATTGACAATATCATTATGTATGATCAATTTGTTCAATAAACATATTATTATTATTATTATTATTATTAATCGCAGCCGACTCACTACGATTGGATTATCATTCAGGTGAATTATTATGTTTGTTTCTCAATCGGAATGAAGAACTATTGAATCAATATCATTAACATTTTCTCCTGACGTTGCTTGCTTCAATTGTCTGTCTTCGATTTACGCATTTTCCTAATGAGAAGTAATCGACATCTTAGTCGATGTCTCGTGTCCCACGCAGGGATGATCTCAGGTTTATATTCTTTGGTACCGAGAATTTGGAAAATTTCAAGATGTGTTTCGAAAGCAGTCAGAATTATTATACCTCAACGGGCGAGGGGGAATTTTAATTTAAATTCTGATTTTTGTGTGGATATTTTTTTAATATTAATATTTTAATATTTTTTTAATATTTTTTTTTTTATTTGTTTTAAATAATTGAAATGGGGTGGTAAGATCGCCCTTGTGGTGCCCCGTCCAAACGATCCTACATTTCATCCATAGCCTTAATTGGGAAACAATGATTTTGTATCAAGTTTTGATGTTATTAAAAAAAAAAAAAAAAAAGATATTTTGTTATGTTTTTGTTTAGTAGAAATATGACTTATGCTCATTGCTATTATTCCAATAGTCCTGATTGTAAGTTGAAGTTTTGGCCATTTTTTGTGAGTTTTATTCTAACTATACGAGCTCATCACAATTGAAAGAATGTATTTCGCTATTCGATTTCATCAAACAACAAAATCATGAAAATCTCAATTTTAATTGGGTGTGACCTTCTCAAAATATTTGTGTGTCTCAATTTGTTTCACCGGTAACTGATTCATCATGGTTATATTCACTAACTAGAAAATAGATTTCGATAATATTTGTGAATACAAGAATGGGCCTATCATAATCCAAATAACGAACTATATTAAAACGCGCGGTCATGGTAAGTTTTGATTACTCAAGTTATTAAAATTTAGGAGAACCTTGGATGAAAGTGAAGTGCTACACAGTATGAACGCATAAAAGATATCCGCGGGTGACCGCGGCCCATTTTGATATTGCCCGGTGGCCCAGTCCGGCTCTGATAATAATAATATAATGAGGATTTATTTATTCAATGGGATGGCTATTATTTAATGGTTAGGACTTTGATTGGTTAATGTTTACTAGGAGAGCTATCTGTCATGGCAACATCTCTGGTCTCTAGGTTTCTGCTGTTGTTAGAACAATATCTCAGAGTTGCTTATAAGGTAGGCTTCGATATGTGATAAATTATTCAATCTAAGAGATCATGAATTTGTAATTATTATATAGGGAAGTAGCTAAGCCTAATATAAATGAATAGTCACAAAATTAAACAAATATCAATATGTGTGATGGTAACTTATGTCGTGAGAATTAACGGCGTGAAAGCATGGGCGGTTTTACAGAGCAGGCCAGGCGGGCCCGCCGACTTTTTACTTCTTTCTTCATAAATAAATGCGAGGGCTACTTTTTCAAATTTCCAATTATTGTCAAATGGATACAGAAGTTGTCAGGGAGAGTTGAGTCTGACGTCAGAGCTTTTTACCCCGCTACGTTACCCTCTCTACTGACTTCGTTGGAGTGAGAGGTACGAAGCTCTCGACGGGATCGTAGTCGGAAGGGTCTATTACCTGCGCCGAAAGGAACAATAGAAGTTGAAAGACCATTATAGAGATAAATTAAAATTGACGTCGAAGAATAAGGATCATTATATTCTGAAGATATGCATTGGAAATGGAAGTCTAAACAATTTACTTTTTTATTGGAAGAAATTCACACATATGCGGCCAAGATTCGTAGATATGTTTGTGGGAGTGATTTTTATTCATCTGCTTGAATTCAACGTATCTCGGCCGCATATGCATGAAAGTTTGCATTCTTGTTCTTCTAATATTGAAGCGAGCAAGTGTTTAAGAACTCGATTGTTTGCGTAATCAATAGAGTGTCAGAGTTTGGTACAAGTATTATGATATCGACGTAGAATAGGCAGTAGTCAGTGAGTGCCTTTTTTCACTTTTGCACGGTTTCTGACCTAGTTCTATGTACGCTGTATCGAATGAAAAATCCGGCACTAGCAACATCTTGATACTTTTCGAGATGATAATGTTATATATACACTGAGACGAGTCACCGAGTGGTTTATAGGCCTACACTGAAGCGTCATTCAGGAGACCGAGGTTCGATTCCCGCCATGGTCGCTCATCCTGACAGGGGTTTTTCGTGGTTTCCCTCAATCGTTCAGGTCAATACCGGGATGATTCCTTAACAACAGGCCACGACCGACTCCTCCCCAATATCCAAGAACACCTAATAAAATGACCTCTCATCTCATACATCATTCACTGACGCCAATAAATCGTAGTCATCAGTAGAGTACGTCGTTAAATCCAATATAAATGAAGATAATGTTACCAAATGAACGTAAGCAACCTTTCAAAATATGTTTGACGCAAATAATCTCATCGTTGAAGCGCCGTAAAACAACACAAATTCAAATTAAGACATGTTTTTTTTCATCATTAGCGAAAGTGAAGTGTTCGTTTGTTAGACTATCAGTTTCCTTTGCCTTCCAATGTGGCGTAAGCAACACGAAACAAAAACAATTCTCAGTAAAGGTTGTAAGCAACTTGTCTTTTCCAAATACAGCAGAGTTGTGTATTTGTTTTGGGTGTAACTTCTGAAATTACCATTTTTGGGTGTAACTTCTAAAATTACCGTATTGTAAAAAAGTTGGTCGTGGCTGTTGTTGAGAAACCATCCCAGTATTGACCTGAACGACAAACAAAAACCACGAAAAATCCCCGTCAGGATGTTCAAACATGACGGGAATTGATCCCCGGTCTTCTGACGGTCAGTTTGCTAGCCACTCCTCGACCACTCATCTCGGTGTTGAAAGAAAAATGACGGAATGAATTGCAATATTTGCGACTTAAGGATAAAAATCGCGGACGAACCGCAAAATAACAATGAGTTCTTTCAATTTGGGAAGATTTGAGACGTAAACATATCGAAGAAAAAACATTGCACGAATGGACAAAGGAATTATAAGGAATTAGCAAGAGAGTGATACAGAAAGAACTAGAAAGACCAATCATAATGATTGAACAACTAAAATGGGAAACCCTGGAAACAAGGAGACGAAGGAATAGACTGTGCACTTCTTTAAAGCAAGAGACAACTGTACCGTATGTGAAGAATTAGGCAGAAGAGTTGGAAAGGGGATCCAAAGAAGTAATAGGGGAGGAGAAAGAATGGAGGTGGAGAGAGTTTACTCAAATTTAGGGAAAAATGGTTTTGTCTAAAGGACGATCAGAGACTGGAATAAACTCAAAGAAAAAGGAAGAACTGCAAAGAAATTATTAGAATTCAAGAAAATGATCCAATAGAATAATAATATCTTGCCACCGTGCATCTAGCATATCTGCAAGAATGTTTACAAATACAAATACAAAACGAACAATTTGCGTTTAGCGTTAAAATCCCAATCTTCGCTTCTTAACATATCAGGTATCCTTAGAGACATGTAAATATAGCTTCTATTTTTTCTTTTCATAGCATTTAGAATTTGAAAAGTAGCACTTTGGTGCATCTATTATTTTAAAACATAGTGTTTTGTAGCGCAACAACGTTCTGCAGCCTAACAACAGTAAAACCACTACATAACGTACTATAGGCATACGAGAGAAACACCCCAATTGATATTTTCTAGAAAAATAATCCCCACAAGCGGGTTGAACCGACGCCTCATTTGCCGCCTGCATTTTCAACTGCACTTTTTTCCGAATTCCCCAACTAACTTCACCCGTTTACACCTCAATTGACATAATTAGGGTAAAAATAGCATCTATAATGCTTCTATTCTGAATATAGCGTCTATATTGCCAATACATTGAAACATAGCAGATTCATTCGTTTGTAGCGCTTTGTCGCCTTTTCAAAAACATGATAGAACAACATCAAATTTATTGAAACATGGAGAAATGTGATAAAAACACGTTAAAAAAGACTTTAAGATTTTATCGCTTTTATAGCAATTGCTATTTTTACATGTCTCTAGGTATCCTCGGTAATCTAGAAATAACAGATATATCAATAACTTAACCATTTTAATATACATTTTTTACAACTAGAATTTTTTCAGTTCCATACACTACAATTGACTACAACAATCTAAATATAGACATAATAAAAAAATAATTAAAATTGATCCTAACGAAATGCCCCGAATCAAATCGGTTTCGCGCCCTGTTGAAAATGCAACTGATTCGTTTGTTTCTTGACTTCGTCTTGCATCTCCAACGCCCTTTTCTTATACTGCTCGGCTATCGTCTCGTCCTTGGCGACGCCATCGCCCTTGCGGTACATCTGACTCAGGTTGGCGCACGCGTACATATTGCCGAGATCGCACGCCTTCTTCGAGTAACCAAACGCTTTCGTCATGTTCTTCTCTATGTTCGCTTCCTTCACGCCCGATATGTACATGCCGCTGATGTAGTAGCAGCAGAACGGGTGATTCGCCGTGCAACCTTTCTCTAAATGCGCTAAACCCTGGAACGATTATTTTTAATCAATTTTTTTATCAATAAAAAATTATAAGCTTGGTACAGTAAACTCTCGTTAATCCGAAACGCAGGGGAGCCCAAAAAAATGATTTTGATTTATACAAATTTGGAAATTACCCAAAAAATCCTTTTCCACAGAAACCATCACACTTCCCACTTAGAATTTAAGCAATTTCGTACTGCCCACAAGAGAAAGCTATGCGACCGGCCGGGAGAATGTAATAGACTGATCGTGTTTACTCGGCCAACCGACAACGCGCGATCGTTATACAGCGCACTTCCATTGGTGCTCGGGCGTCCCGAGTGTTACTGACAAACGAGTATTCCGAGATTACCATGAATCTCGTACTCGTCGTATTTCGTCAAGGTCGGAGGCTCAGAGCTTATTCGGATGATTTGGATGACATACTCAAAGCAACCAATAGCTGAGCTGGCTCCGGCTTATTGTTACGCGTCAAACAAAAAGGATGGAAATTGAGAAAATAATGATCAATTCAAGAAACTCTCTCTTGACTATTTTGAATTATTCAATCCGAAATCAGTGCCAAAGCAATTGAGGTATCGAAATATTAGTTTGAATTATGGTTTAGCGGGAATTCGGATCAAATATATTAATTAACATTGAAATGCCTTTACCTTCAGCCAGGGACCGACTTCAAATTTGAAATATGTCAAATTTCAGATTAATCAAGTTTGAATTAACGAGGATCTATTGTGCGGTAATTCAGATGACTGATGCACGGAGAGGGCACTAAAATTACTGGTCACCTGTGACGTTCTGATTTATCTCTCCTTACTAACACTGAACGATGGATTTGTTTGGGTGAGATTATTACACACGTACATATTAGTTCGTACGTACTAGGTGATTTGTTGGGACGTGTTTTTCTTGGTGAATAGCGTTGTCTGGTGTGGTAGTGTTTTCAGAGGAAGGGAGACAGAGAGACTGTTTTATCTGTGTCGATTTTTGTTTTATCTATGGCATGGGAGTCAATTTGGCGAAATATCAGTTTTCGGTGATAACTTTCGAACGGTATGAGATGGGCAGGGAGGTGGGATATGGGAAAATGACCCCCTCCCCAATAATGTTTCTGATCCCCCTCCTCTACATGCCCTAATACCCCTATACAAATATAACCGTAACATATCTTGTTTATATTTTCATTTATATTGGGTTTAACGATGCACTGTACTGATGACAAAGATCTACACGTGTGTAAGATCTCGGTGAATGATATATGAGATGATGGGATGATGAGATGAAAGGTTAGGCCTATTTTATTGATGTGTTTCTGGATAGTGGGAAGGAGTCAGTCATGGCCTGTTTTAAGGAGACATTCTAGTATTGACCCGAACGACAGAGGGAAAAAAAAAAAAAAAAATGTCCAGGATGGTCAACCATGTCAGAAATTGAATTCTGGTCTCCTGAAAGACGGTTCAGTGTGCTGGCCACTCCACCACTCGTCTCAGTACTGTGATACAGTGAAACTTCTATCCATTGTTTTTCAAGGGACCAGGAAAATGAAACCATCCATGCAGGAAAACGATCCTTTCAGGAAAATTCAACATTGATTATACGGGAATGGGTGAGAAAAAATGAACGATACAAACAGGAAAACGATGGATGCGGGAATGATGCATAGAGGTTTTACTGTATTTGTTTTCATCATATGTGGGTCAAGGATAATGATGGGACGTTGACAATTTTCAGAAAATTTTCAATTCATTGAAAATTTGCAATGCAAATTTATTGAAATTTTCAATGCAAATTTATTGAAATTTTCAATGAACATTTTCAGAAAATAAATAAATGAATGAAATGAAATAAATGAATTCATCTAATTCATCCCCATCGATTTTTTTTCAGTGATTTTCAAAATTGAATCATTGGATTTCTTTCAATTTGAACATTAAAAATCTTCAATGCAAATTTTCAAACTCCTTGCTCATTTACTTTTCAATTAGATCATTTTCAAAGGACTTTTCAAAAGAGGACAGTACAAGTGAGTACTGGCTCCACCTACGGGTGATCGCCGAGATGTCAACACATTTGGTGAGGATCTATCAATGCATGTCCACACACTTCAAAAAGCCAGTTATTATAAAGCCAAAAAGCCAGTAGACCCTAGTCATTTAGGGTGTTGACAATTAAGCACCTCCAATGACTCAACAAATTGTTTTAGTATCACCAAGAGTGAATTCAAACTCCAGTTTCTTCTACATGACAACTTATATGCCATAAAAAAATCCATTGAAACTATTCAATGTATTCAAAGACTTATCTGCGGCGGAAATTTATGGTCACCGACAGTGCAGTCTTGGTGTTGAAGTTCATTAGTTTTAAATAATTAAAATGGGGTGGTAAGATTACCCTTGTAGTGCCCCGTCCAAACGATCCTATCTTTCATCCTTAGCCTTAATTGAGAACAATGATTTTGTATCAAGTTTTGATGTTATTAAGAAAAAAAAAATGATAATAATAATTTTTGAAATAAATTGAAAATTTTCATGGAAATTTTTAAAGAAACAATTTCATGAAAATTTACAGTACTAGTCAACGACCTTCTCCTCTGGCGGACACGTACCTGCGTGTAGTTCTTCATGTGCTTGCTGTGCGGACTCGTAGTGACGCACATGAGGCCGGCGTTGAGACAAGAATCCGCCTCGCCGAGTTCACACCCCTTCTTGTAATACGTGTACGCCTGAAACGCAGGAACACAAAACATCTGAGAGGATTCTACGCTGATACTATTACACTGTGTTTCATACACAGACACACAGGCCCGGATTTACGCACAGGCTGGCAAGGCTGAAGCGTAGGAGCGAATATGGAAGGCTTCCATATTTTTGTTTCAAATTCAATTCAATTCAATTGTTTTTATTTTTGTATAAAACACAAAAATGGCAAAATTCAGGTTTGCATTAATCAATTACTCAATTACTATAACTTCTGCTCTTCCATTTAACCAAGCTTAAAGAATAAAATATAATATGCAGATGAATAAACAATACTGTAGAGTTAATAATGTGAGAGTAATAATAACAGTGATAATACTCATCATAATAATGGGGATGATAGCTGTAATAACATATCGGTCTGAACAATAACAATAAGGTAATTACAAGATAGTATAGTTAGCCTAAATTAGGATTAAATATAAAGAGATGAACTCAAAAAAGGAACTTCAAAAGAAAGGTAATTTGACCGTGGGCCTAATACTTATTGTCAATATTGTGAAATGAAATCCAAAAATGCAGCACGAAGTTATATATATCATGTAGTTAAAAATAAAACCAAAAGTATCACAAACTTATTTTTATCATTATTCCCATTCATATCCTCATTAACACTGCAACAGCATTGGCCAATATACAGAATACAGAACTTACAGAATATAATCTGAAAAATGATATGAGCCCATCAAAAAATTAGATTAGATCAGATTAAGCTATTAGATTAAGTGAAATATTACTGAAATTAGCCCTGGTATTTCTTTCTAGGACTTCACCCCGGGTACGTTGCACCCTGTCGTATAAATATTCCATGACTTGGTAAGTAATCATTGGTAATGTTGAGGAACGAGCGGAAATACGTTGACGTCCCACGTGTTTTTTACATTGACTGAAATATTTTTTTACATTTATTTATTTATTTTTTATTTTTGCACTTGTCTTATACACACATTTTGAAAATGAGAGTCTAGGGGCGCTAAACTAGGTTCAGCCTAGAGGCGCTGGATTCTTAAGTCCGGGTCTGGAGAAACAAACGGGAAAAATCGCAGAACACTTTGCGATGTAATCATAAGAAATTGTGAAACATCAATATTGGTGCCGCAACATTGCTATAAAGAAATATACATTTATTCATTTTATCTCAAGCTGTGAATTTTTGTTGCTGCCTAACAAGACTATCAACAGCTAGGTAATATGGGGGTACAAATGAGTGGGAGATAATATTATTATTTTTTTTTTATAATGGGTTTTAACGACGCACTGTAATGATTACTAAGATCTATTGGCGTCGGATGAATGATTAATGAGATGATGGGATGATGAGATGAAGGTTTTTATGGGTAGTGGGAAGGATAGTGGGAAGGAAGCGGTCGTGGCCTATATTGTGGGAACCATCCCGGCATTAGCCTAGACTACAGAGGGAAACCACGAAAAACCCCTGTAAAGATGGACGTTGGCGGGGATCAAACCGGGTTCGATATGTCCCTTCACCTTCCGGGTCACATGATGGGAGATAATGAAAAGGTGAAGTGATGGTAGGTGAAAGGGTGTTTACTAAAACCCATGCCTCATGCGGGACTCGAACCCACGCCCGACCTGCTTTCAGTTCCTAGCTAGCGCAGTGTGATAGTTGACTGAGCCAAGTTGAAGAAATCTTTTGTTTTTTGTCAAATAAATGTTTGATCCACCACATCATAATTTATTTATATTGGATTTAACGATGCACTGTGATGATAGCTGAGATCTATAAATGTCAATAAATGCTTTATGAGACGATGGAATGATGAGAGGAAGGTTTCTTAGGTACCGTAATGGGAAGGATAGTGGAAAGGAAGTAGCCGAGGTTTATATTGTAGGAACCACCACGGCATTAACCTGGGCTACAGAGAAAAACCACGAGAATTGTTTGTTAAGATGAACGGTGGCGGAGATCAAACAGAAGTCTGATCTGCTCCAACTCCGGGTCACAAGCAGCAAGCCAAATCAAAAATGGGTCAAATGAGTCACCAATGATGATGATGTAGGCCTATGTAGGATAATATGTATGTCGATTCATGCAGGTAATGTTTTTGAAGCAACATTTCAAAATAGACAATCACTCAACGAAATGGTGTGGTATGCCACTGACAGAATTGTGGCATCGGAGACATCTTTTTTTTTTTATTTTTTTTTATATATGTTTGCTCAACGACTCCACTAACAGCTAGGTTATACGGGGGTACAAATGAGCAGATGATAATGAAATTATGAAGTGATGATAAGTGAAAGGACGTTTACAAAAACCCATGCCTTATGCGGGACTCGAACCCACGCCCAACGGTGACTTCAGTTCCTGAAGCAGTGCCTCAACTGACCGAGCTACCGAGGGGGGACATCGATCAGAAACTCTTGATAAGCCAATAATGAGCAGTAGTTTTAGCAACGGTCACTGGCCAATTATAAAACCTAGCAGTTCAAAGACAGACCATAAAATAATTGGGTACGCTAGAGAGTTCTGAACTGCGGTTGCCAGCTGCACGATTAGTCGTGAAGTTTCAAACGGAACGTTAATTCTTACACCAGGGCCTACTAGGTGTCTGAACAATGACAATTTACATATTGATGTATTAGGACTAAAATTTATTCATAAACAATACCGTACCGGTACCCATTTAAAAATGTACCCAAGTTAAAAATGGTTACGGTATCACTATCACTTAAACCAAGATTAGATAAGAATACTGAATGTTTCATTCATGAATGTGAAAAAAATGATCATGATAGGTCTATAAAGCTGAATATGATTGAAAGTCTGTATATGTTTTTGTCTCTTATTATTGGATCTCGATGAATTATGATGATGTATTATTTAATTATGAATTGCAATCACAAATCAGTCATGTGTAAAATATATATATAGGCCTACCAGTGCTCATTGTAATAAACTGTTGACTTAATTCAAATGTTAATTTGTTAAAATAATAAACCGTTTCTTGTGTGTTGTGTTCAACAACACAGTGTAACGATGAACAAAAGTCTATGACTTGTCAGTGAAAGGTGAATAAGATGACGGGAAGAGATATGAAAAGTTGTTTCACTGGGTGTTTTTAGAGAGTGAGAAGGAAGTGGTTGTGGCCTGTTCTTCAGGAACTATTCCAATATTCACTTTGATGACGGAGGAGTAGGCCTACCTCAACAAGCCTGTCAGGATGGTCATAATGGTAGCAATCAAATGACGGTAACAGCGCACTAGCAACTGATCTACCCGCCTTTCTAAAACTATTAATGACCTGCAATGTGATTGCTGAGACTAAAATATGTTTACTACAAATACACACCATGTCATGGTTTTCTTGTTGCTGGCCCTTGCCGACAAGCGTATAGTTGCCGAACTTGTAACAGCTCTTGCCGAAGTGGAAATCATCACAGTTAGTTTTGTACACCTTGCCAGCTTTCTCGTAATCCTTTTTGATGCTTTCTAAAAAGTCCCCAAGTAAATGGCATACTGTAAAAAAAGAGTACAATATGGAATAAATAATCAGCCAAACTGGATAATTAACTTGAAAAAGTTTTAAGAAACATACATGAATACCATCAGAATAATAATTGTGATTAACCTACTTATCTACAAACCATGAGGCTTAGGTTTCTCTTGTACTGTGAGCAGGCCGATAAAGCTTGAAGCACTTATAGGCCCACATGTTTATGCAGTCTCACAATATACCATAATCATACAAAAATGTGTAGGCATCAATGAAACCCATGAATGAATACATACAATTTATTACAGATAAATATCTGCAGTACCGGTACGAGAATGTAGGCCTACATCTCATGGAACACTCAAAATGCTACCCTTTGTCGAACATGGCTACTTGACCAGACCTACATTTACCTACGTGGTAAAAGAATTTTCATGTAAAATAGTGGTCAACATTTTCTAAGAAGGCTAAACAAACTATCGTTACATCAGATCCCGAGCGTAGGCATTGATTTGATTTTATGGAGTCTAGGCCAACATGGAAACTAGGTCAGTCAAATTAGTTAAAATACTAGTCTAGTAAAAAGACTATGAACAAAATACTGGATCTGATTTCCTACATTTTATCTTCCTTCCTTGTATTTTATATATCACATCAATTTAACTTTAGTTTACTGTAGGCCTGGGCATTGCTGTAGGTCGGCAAGTATAAATTCTAGGTTAGGTTGTCCATACCTTCTGGTTTCTTTTCTTGGTAACAGCCAAACCGGTATTCAATACCTAAATTCTCAACGTATTCCTTTACATCTTTTTCCTCTTTTAAATCGAAAGACATCTCACCAAAGTATGCCAGATACTGGGTAAAATATTGCACTTATATAATAACTTTCTTTAGACTAAAAATTTAAATCGTCGCCATTTTGGATCACAGCCTTCTTTGCTGACTCGCTGACTCGCTGAGCACAAAGATTCAAGCAACCAGCGTGGCGCGTGCTGATTTCAAATGTGTATTTTTCTCTTTAGAGCAAATGTTATTATTGAAAATTATTAATAAAATATGAAAGATGAACGCAGTTGAATTGAAATGCAGTCTGAGTAGATATTCCTCTAGAAGACAATATAGTTAAACGAGAATCAAAATCAATAAAATACGAGAATACAACATTACTGTCAAATTAAAATTCCATTCAACATTGAATAAACTCGTACTCATATCTAGGACTATAGCTATAGCTCATACTATATATATATATATATATATATATATATATATATATATATATATATATATATATATATATATATATACATATATATATATATATATATATATATATATATATATATATATATATATATATATATATATATATATATATATATATATATTATGTATACGTATAATACTTTACAGAATTTTTTTCATTATGGTTCCTCATTTGACTTGACTTAGATCTGTATAGTTTTGTGGCATTATATCGGGTGGTAACTTTTATTTATATGAATTTGAGAAATTTCACTGGGAAAATCTATTCAATAAAAACCTGCCAGATTTTTACTCAAACGTATTTACCTGAATTTATCCACACTATAGCCAAATTACCTCCCTCTACACATTTAAATTAGACCTCATTATCATCTAAATTTTCGCATAAACTTATCTCAACTAACTCTCAAGCCATCTTGAAATCAAACTACATTATTTCTTCTACAAATATCCTCTCCCACACACGAGCACTGCTTATGTGGGTATTCCATTACTCATTTTCTACATATTAATCTGATCACTATTATTTATCATTGTATTAATCATCTTATATCTATGTAATATGTATTTGTGTTATAACTATGTATATGTAACCTTTGACTAGGCCTATCAATAACACTAGTTGTCTAGTTGGTAGCCATAGGCTTACTCATGTATTAATTACAAATGGAATAAAATAAATGAATAAAAAAATAAATAAATAAATATATATATATATATATATATATATATATTATGTATACGTATAATACTTTACAGAATTGTTTTCATTATGGTTCCTCATTTGACTTGACTTAGATCTGTATAGTTTTGTGGCATTATCGGGTGGTAACTTTTATTTATATGAATTTGAGAAATTTCAAAAATACCCATAGAATAACACGGCGGAAAAAAAGAAAATATTTTTATTCCAGAAAAAAAATGAAATTTTGTGTGAAGTTGAATTCTGATGCACATTTCTGGAAATTCTCAGCTTGATCGGGTCAGTCATTTTGAAGAAAAAAACATAATTTCTAACTTTTCTAACATTTCTAACTTAAATGTCACCCAATTGGCAAATGTAGGCAAAAGTTTAGCAGAAAAATTGACATACTATTACTATCCGCTCGTCTAACAACGCATATATGGCGTTTTCCTAGTTAGACGAGCTTTATAGCGAGGGTTCAATTTGACATACTGAAAAAATTGGTGTTCGTTTTCATGTTTTTTTTTTTATGTTTTTTTTCGGTTCTCCACAGGTCAAACGGCTACAGCTATCATCTTCAAACTTTTTTCAGTCATGGTTCCTTATCTAACTTAGATCTGTAAAGTTTTGTGTCATTATCGGGTGGTAACTTTCATTTTTATGAATTTTAGAAATTTCAAAAATACCCATTAGAATAATTAACACGGCGGAAAAAAAAGAAAATATTTTTGTTTTTTAAAAAAATTAAATTTTGTTTGAAGTTGACCAACATTCTGATAAACATTTCTGGAAATTTTCAGCTTGATCGGGTCAGCCATTTTGAAACAAAAACATAAAATGTGCTAAATTGGTACCACTCGAAGCAGTTTTTACCCATTTATAACTTAAATGCCAATCAATTGGCGAATGTAGGCAAAAGTTTGGCAGAAAAATCGACATACTATTACTATCCGCTCGTCTAACAACGCATATATGGCGTTTTCCTAGTTATTATATTTTGTTGGACTAGAGTCTTGAGTTGAAGGTTACAGAAGGTATACTGAGGAAAAATATACCATAAGTACTTCAATTTACTATTAAATAAAGTTGAGACGGGTGGTCGAGTGGCTAGCACACTGAACTGTCATTCAGAAGACCGATTTCGAATTTCGCCGTGATTGACCATCTTGACACAGTTTTTTCGTGGTTTCTCTCTGTCTTTCAGATTAAAACTGGAATGGTTCCTTAACAACAGGTCACGATCGACTCTTTCTCACCATCAAAAAATATCGAATGAAATAATACTTTTAAATCATATCATCAGCTCATTCGTTATTCACCGACGCCAATAATTCTCAATCATCATTGGGTCATTAAGCCCAATACAAATGAATACAAATCATCATGAAAAGTTAATTGGACATTTTTCAATTTGATTCAAATAAAAAAATGTAAATGTTGATTAAAAATTGAAAAATCGAATTGAATTTGAAATATAAATGAATTACAACAAATGAACACTCAAACACTGACTTCCATTTGAACAGTGAAGGATGGAAAGATTGGAGGATGAAAAAGGATGGACCATGATTTTTATTTTGATCACTGAATAATTTCCAGAGCCAGGTATTGAAGGTGAAAAAGTGTTACCGCTTCTTTTATTGTTGAGAAAGTTCACTTTTAGAAGGTACTTTTTTAAAGTTCTCTTCATAGCAAATGAAATAATATTTGAAAGAATAGGAGGTTATCTTTTATGCCCTCGCTGTAAACGCTCGAGTTCAGAAATAAATTAGTCCAGTGAAAGTTCGTACTAAAATAGTATTTTGAACAACACATACATATGACTGGGCGTAAGCCTATATGTCTCTCTTGATGAGTTGTTTTTCAACAGGGAAAACGCTATATACGCGTTGTTAGACGAGTGGAAAGTAATAGTATGTCGACTTCATTGCCAAACTTTTGCCTAAATTCGCCAATTGGGTAACATTTTAGTTATAAATGGGTAAAAACGGCTTCGAGTGGTACCAATTTAGCACATTTCATGTTTTTTCTTCAAAATGGCTGACCCGATCAAGCTGAGATTTTTCAAAAATGTTTATAAAAATGTTATTCAACTTCACACAAAATTTCAATTTTTTTGAAAATAAAATTTTTTTTTTTTTTTTCCGCCGTGTTATTTATTATAGGCCTATGGGGAATTTTTGAAATTTCTAAAATTCCTTGAAAATAAAGTTGATATCCGATAATGCCACAAAACTATACAGATCTAAGTTAGATAAGGAACCATGATAAAAAAAAGTTTGAAATTGATAGCTGTAGCCGTTTGACCTGTGGAGAACCGACAAAAAAACATATTAAAAAAAAAAACATAAAAACGAACACCAATTTTTTTCAGTATGTCAAATTGAATCCTCGCTAAAGCTCGTCTGATTATTCTAGATATAGATCAGATCACCTGATCTACCATTATTATTCCAATGTGCACCTGAGGTCAAAAAACTGCCCAAGTATCAAAATATATTATTCAAAATAATATATTATTCGCATAGTTTAACAACTAAACATCTATATACTTTCCATTATTTCATAATCAATTCATGTCTAAATTTACTTTATGTCAATTACCCCAGCACAAGATAGGATTTACCCCCTAATCTTAATGGGGTATAAACAGCAATGTATAACATTTATGTATTTTAACTTGACTCAATAAAGAAAAAAAATATATATATGAGTATGCACGTAATTATGCCATCAAGGTCAGGATTAGGAACTGAATGTGATAACTGTGAAGCGTATGGGATATTTTCACCTGATGATAAATGTTTATAGAAATTTCAAATATAAATGGAATCACATTTTATTCTAAATATGTATACATAACATTTAAAAAAGGAAAAGCAACAAATAAGCGATAAAATAAAATTCGTTCATAACTATGATTCAAATATTGATTGTAGTATCAATATATAGTATTCATACACCACGATTTAATGATACCAACAGACTTCATCATGATATAAAAAAGGAGTACCCACTCCCTTACTAATAACACGGCCGGTATTTGTGTTTTCTTGTGGACAAATCAGAGCCAGAGGTCCCAATTGTTGGTCGCGATCTAGCGACTCCCTTGTGACTAGATGTAGATTGAACCGATGTGAGATTGGTACCGGTGGCATTATTGAAATCTATCACTATCGAGCAAAACAAATGCCACTGTATGACATTAAAATTATTTACTCAGCCGTGTGTAGTTCGATATAAAAGCGATAATTGCGCTACTAGCAAGTGGAACCTAGAAGCAGATTTTATTCCCGGAAATACTTCACTTTGAAGAAGCGAGTGGATAGGCCTACACTTTCTTTAAATTATGATGAAGTCTGTTGATATCACTAGATCGTGGCTTAGTCAACTACTCCACCGATCTTATACTTATATCTTATACTGTATATCTTATACTGTGACATCATAGTAATTTAGCTATTAGCTATATGCTATGCTTCAGTAGCGTCACTCGGGTAGCCGTGCTTGCAGCAAAAATACGACCGCGCATAATCGAGTCACTCCTGGTGTTCGCGCATGGAAACACACTTAGTTGCGCGCGCATTTGGTGTTGCCCCTAGCAACTGCATGCATCTGTAGATGTAAACAACTTTCAAGCGGTCAAAAATTGCGATCGTTTCGTTCGGGACTGTCAACTAGAGAGCCTAGATGATAGAAGAAGAGAGCGGACATTTTTAAGGACATTTTTATTAAGTATTTAGGCTCTCTACTGTCAACTAGGAAATCATGTTGGCTTACGTTATTGTTGTCAAAGCACAGACAAAGTCCTTAGATAGTCGAAACTTATTTTACATTTGCAGCAAGTCGTTTCATCGAGTAGATATTGCTCAGAAAAAGTTGCAGGTACGCTGTTAGTGTTAAAAATTGGAACTAGAGAAAAGTCACAAAATGAAAAGCGTGTATGTTTTCAACAATTATTTGATTGGAATATTATAACACTATTGACTGAACTTTTGTGACCATTTGTCGGCCATATTCAGATTTAGAAGCGCATTCTGTTGGTACAGGAGTGGCGCTACTAGTTTTCTCTTTACAATAGTGATATGAATATAATTTGATTGGATACATATTTCAAGCTTTGACATTTCCAAGCGTATGTTCATCATTCGTGTCAGCGTAATTTTTTAAACTATGTATTGATTTGATATGGATATAATTGGCGTTGGTACAAATGAAGCATTATCCAATCCAGGGGACGTTCTTGTCGTCCTCGCTGACAGTGGCGTCACACTTGAACTTGGGGCAACAGTCCGGGAAATCCTTGGTCAGGTCACCAACCAGCTTACAGCCAGTAGGCGTACTTGCAGGGTATGGGCAGCTGGAACAAGAAGTACGATCTCGTATTTAACAAAATTGTATACTTTGTTCATGACTTGATATACCGGTAGTTGTTTCAACGAAAGAAGAAAGCAACTAGGCCTATAGATCAAAACGAGCAGAAGTGAAATTTTGGTGTAACACACCTATATATATATATATATATATATATATATATATATATATATATATATATATATATATATATATATATATATATATATATATATATATAAATATATATATATATATATACATATATATATATATATATATATATATATATATATATATATATATATATATATATATATATACATATATATATATATATATATATATATATATATATATATATATATATATATATATATATATGTATATATATTTCTTCATCCTTTTCAAAACCTAAGCCTACATTAGAAACAATGTTCGAACATTTCAATTTTCCAGTTGACTAATGTCAATTTCTAAACATATTTTTCACAATTTCTATCACATATGAAACAGATATATATATATATATATATATATATATATATATATATATATATATATATATATATATATATATACTTTTTCAAACGAATAAGTATCGTACGTAGCCTAAAGTAATGATGGGGTGCCTGATGAGCATATACCGGAATAAGCTATAGGTATACTCTGTTGTGTGACATGAACTTGAATGCAGACCTCACCACATTTACAATTCTCCATTCAAAAGTACCCCCAAGCCCATGTCACACAGCCGAGTTTCTTTATTCCCGTATACGCTCTTCAGCGGAGGGCGCTGAAGAGCGTATACGGGAATAGCGATACTACTAAGAGTAAAGGAGGGCTTGGCGTGTAGGAATGCTGTATACAAGCTACTTTTTCGGGGAATTGGTTAAAGAACAAGGAAGCTTAGTTAGAGTTTTTGGGTTAGGTTATGATCGTTTCCTCGAATAGGCACATCCTCTTTCTAATTAAACACGCCAAACCAAGTTCACTCTTGGTAGTATATTTATTCCAGTATACGTTCTTCAGCGTTCTCGTAATGAATGATAGATGGATACTTACGAGCTTCCAGTTATCGTCATGGTTCCTGGACTTCCCCTGCTACACTGAAGTCCCTCACATTTTCCTGGATTCTTCCACTCACTATTCAGAGCGTGATATGTGTTAGTCGCCGATTCGAAACATTGATCTGGATGATCTATACAACAACAACAACAACAACAGATTATTATTGGATATTATTGGAGAATTATTGGAATTTTATTGAAATATTATATTTAAAAGCATCACCTACGTGTATTATTGTCGACTCAACTTAAACTTGTCACGATCCTGTATGGGTATCAATCTTATTATTTCAATGATTTTAATATTTTATTTTATATATTGTTAATTATGGTCACTCATTATTATTATTGTTATTTTAATCCAGGCAACTTTTAAGACCTAGCTGCTTGTTATGTTGATGATTTTAATTATAACTCGTATATAATAGTATGAACAAAATAATGCCGGCACAGTAGCTGAGTGGTTAGCTCACTTGCTCCATGTGACCCGGGAGGTAGTGGGCATGTCGGACCCGGTTCGATCCCCGCCACCGTCCATCTTTACAGGGGTTTTTCGTGGTTTCCCTCTGTAGTCTAGGCTAATGCCGGGATGGTTCCCACAATATAGGCCACGACCGCTTCCTTCCCACTATCCTTCCCACTACCCATTAAAACCTTCATCTCACCATCCCATCATCTCATTAATCATTCATCCGACGCCAATAGATCTTAGTATTCATTACAGTGCGTCATTAAAACCCAATATATACAAAAAAAAGCTAATAAATGAAATGAAATGAAATCACGTCACTTGGATTTTTTCGAATAACAAATGTGTTTATAATTACGGACTCTATTAATATATTATTATTGAAACTGTAATAATTAGATAAGAAAAAAAATCTAAAAATATGATCATTATACTAATGAGCTATCCCATTTGAAACTTCCTCTACCATGTCCAAAAATAAAATCGAATCCCCCAAAAATTAAATATCAAAATCATACGTTGAATTAGATTATATTTTATAATTTTTTAATAAAATTGATCTGAAAATATTAATAATGAAATAATATAACGCTATAATTGGATATTTTTTGTATTGCTTTAATGACTACACATAAATTACAAATTCGACATTCACTTGTCAATGTCCACAAAGCCCCAAAAGAGCTTAACTGTGGCGTTTTAACTGATATAATTAAATAAAAACTGCCTTTCTTCGTACAGATGAAATAAAAAGTCGTTACTTGACGTATTTGAAATATAGAATAAAATACAATAATATATGTAGTCACTATATAGATTATATGGCCATAATATGTAGATGTTGAATGAATAATAAAAATGGCGGAAATATTATTTGAATGAACAAAATAATCAGAAAACAAATAAATTCAAATGTGGGCTTAAATTTGTTTTGAAAGAAACTGATGAACCAAATAAAAATCGAACATAGGTCTCTATGAATAATTCAACAATGGTCGGTGTATATAACGTCCATGTTGGAAAGAATAAAAGTTTTGATTTCTCGTTTGACTTCATAAAACTCTGAAAAGTTTCTCAAATTATTAGGCAAAGAATTGAAGAATAATGAAATTTTATAACTAAGACTCCTCTTTCCATTTTTGTTGTTCCATGTAGGGAAAAGAAAAATGGAAAGTGAAAATAATAATGATAATAATTAAAAAAAACAAAAAAAACTCAGTCAATAGAAGAAGGTTTATATTGGATTGAAAACTTTTTTCCAACAATACTTTTAAATGGTTCTTCACTTCTTTACTAATCACTATTATGTTTACAATGTGTTCAATGAGCTATATTATCAAACTACTTCTCGGAGTGGTAAGATCGCCCTTGTGGTGCCCCGTTCAAACGATTCTAAACTTACATCCTTTGCCTTTATTAGACGAGCTTTAGCGAGGATTCAATTTGACATACTGAAAAAAATTGGTGTTCGTTTTTATGTTTTTTTTATGTTTTTTTGTCGGTTCTCCACAGGTTGAACGTAACTTTTATTTTTATGAATTTTAGAAATTTCAAAAATACCCATTAGAATAACACGGCGGAATTTTTTTTTTTTTAATGAAATTTTGTGTGAAGTTGAATAACATCTTGATGCACATTTCTGGAAATTCTCAGTTTGATAGGGTCAGTCATTTTGTAGAAAAAACATGAAATGTGCTAAATTGGTACCACTCGAAGCCGTTTTTTCCCATTTATAACTAAAATGTTACCCAATTGGCGAATTTAGGCAAAAGTCTGGCAATGAAGTCGACATACTATCACCATCCGCTCGTCTAACAACGCGTATATAGCGTTTTCCTAGTAAAGAAACAATGGCTTTCTGGCAAGTTTTCGATGTTGATAATAATAAACAAATATATATATATATATATATATATATATATATATATATATATATTTATATATATATATATATATATATATATATACATATATATATATATATGTATATATATATATATATATATATATATATATATATATATATATATATACATATATATATATATAAATATATATATATATATATATATATATATATATATATATATATATATATATATATATATATATATATGCATGGTGAACAAATAGTTACTATATCAGCACACATTCGATTAGCTTCCTTTGTAATTACAGATAGTAAAATTCTCATTTGAAAAATCATAAACAATACCCTATTAAATCAACGTTATAGTGATCATTAGTGTTATATTTAATTAGTTTTCTTCTCAATTGCGGACAGTAAAATTGTTGTTTGTATGGCCATGAAAAAATACCCTGGTAAACCGACATTGATAATTGTTGTCCAAGACATGTAGAATGTATTAACCTTTGTAACGCAATATGAATATTATGATTGGATGAGCGAAGCGAAAACTTAATTTCACCATACCCGAAAAAAAAGTACTTTTTTTTTCGCGCTCCAGAGGTCAAACAAGAATCCAAAATTAGTTTAAACTTGGCATACACAAGTGTCCTTATTCAATTCGATACTGTATAGTTTTGAGGCACAATCGGTCGAACCTTTTTTTGAGAAAACTTATTTTGAAGTTTTCAAAAATCCCATGAGAATAACCCAGAAGAAAAAATTCGTGAAAAATATTTCATCCGAGAGAATTCAAATTCACAGGGAATTTCAATATAATAATGATACACATTATTCCGAACTTTCATTCAAATCGGATGAGCCGTTTTGATGTAAAGAAATATATAATGTAATTTTTATAAATCATTCAAAGCTATTAAGATACCAATTGAATTCAAACAACAAGTGACACCACATAATTGTAAACGATTAAAACAAAGCCTTCTTTATTATCATATAAATTGATGAGGAAAAATAAGATGGCAGTGACATAATGGTTTGGATCTCAAGGTGTATATATATATATATATATATATATATATATATATATATATATATATATATATATATATATATATATATATATATATAACCAATCCAAAGATAAGTCGATATGTTCCAGCTCATCCATCAACGCGGCAACACATAACGCGTTTGCCTAGTGTATTTAAATAATGTATTATATCATTATTAGTATCATATCATGATGTATTACAGAATTCTAAAACGTAGAAGAAACCAGTTCTGAATCGAATGCTGCCAAAGTACAACGATGAAAAGTAAACGGAGTTAAAGGAACGAGTAAATAGAAATAATACAAATCAAACAGCTAGGTTACATAATATGGAAATATAAAATTTTGTCATTTCATAAGGTCACCTTGAAGACTAGTGTACCTTGAAGTAATTTCATCATTACTGTAAATAGATGAGGAAATTAAGAATCTTTGTCAATAGATTCGTTGTGATGCGCATGGAAAATAATATCGAAACAAATAATAGGCTAGTTGGGCTAAATTTTTAGATATATAACATTTGAATTTGGGATATTTTTCCATCATTCAACGTGCAAACTGTTGATAAATATATATATATATATATATATATATATATATATATATATATATATATATATATATATATATATATATATATATGTATGTATATATATATTTTTTTTTCTTTTAATAACATCGAAACTTGATACAAAATCATTGTTCCCCAATTAAGGCTATGGATGAAAGATAGGATCGTTTGGACGGGGCACCACAAAAAAAAATATAAAAAAAATATATCGAAAAAAAAAAAGAAAAAAAAAATATATATATATATATATATATATATATATATATATATATATATATATATATATATATATATATTTTTTTTTTTTCTTTTATTAACATCGAAACTTGATACAAAATCATTGTTCTCAATTAAGGCTATGGATGAAAGATAGGATCGTTTGAACGGGGCACCACAAGGGCTATCTTATACCACCCCTTTTTGATTATTTAAAACTATGAACTTCAACACCAGGACTGCGCTGTCTGTGACCATAATTTTTCGCCGTAGATAAAAGTCTTTCAGTATAAACACACGAATGTTGATATCTTCCACTTTGAACCAAGTCTCTTGGACAATGATCACTTCTTTCCATTGACAACAGGTGTAAAGTTTATCATTATAAAAAAAATGCACACATTACATTAGTGATAGGCCTATAAGGTTATAATTAGGCCTATCACTTCACTAATTAATGGTCGTGGCCAATTAGTACTTCATACAAGCATTTCCTTCGATGACTGTGGGAAACCATATTAATAATAATATTAATATTAATATCATGCCTTTTATTTTCATTCTATTTATTTATGATTTTTTTTCTTTAGCTAACATAACATTACTAAAAAAATGACATTCGAAGAAAATAAAGTATTTCATTGGAGATAATGATACTATGAATGGAATTGTGGAAATATAAAAATATGTTATCAATCCCATTTTTCACTTACATTCATTTTGATTGTAGAAAATCGATGAATTTTCATCAAAATGGAGTCAAAATAGCAACTTAATATTTCTTTCGAGTGCTGTAACCTTAGTGAAATAATTATAATGGAGTTTCTTATGCAATGTTCATTAAAGAATTCACAAATCCAATTCTCAAAATTGTCCCAATGTGGACATATTTTTGAAATTAGTCTTCGACTCAGCTGACCGAACGATGGGAAGACTCAAATTTTGAAAAATGGGAATTCAAAGGTCAAATCCTGTAGAAGAGGCCACACAAAATCATCACAAATTTAAATGTACGCCTACTTTGTATTATTATTCAGTATCACTAGTCAAACGCGAAATATGCGTTGTAAGATGAGCGATGGTATCTGAATAAGGTATAAAAGTCCTTGAAGTAGTTCTACCCTTGCTACTTTATCGACTCTGGTATTCTACACACCTTGATATCTGAATAAGCTATAAAATTCGTTAAAGTAGTTCTACTCTTGTCACTTCATTGACTCTGGTGTTCTACACACCTTGACGCATATAAAAAATACTTCATTGTTGGTCAACTCTTGAATCTAGACAGCAGTGAATCACGACAACTTAATTCTGTCACAATTTTTATTATATATTTGATGAATATTATCAGTTATTTTATTTTATTTCTTCAATACGGCTGATTGGAATTGCATACAAAAGCGTGATAATGTGTAAAATTCATGTATACACATTTGGAGAAAATTTCATTCCATTTGGAGAGAATTTATTTTCCAACATTTTCCGGCCAGCCAAATCTTATGGGTTTTTAAAAACTTTGAGATGATTTTTCTCAAAATCGGTCCGACCGATTCATTCCAAAAACTTTACAGTTATAAGTTGGATGAGTTTGCGTGTACAAAAAAAGTTTCATGTTGATCAGTCAACCCCTGCGACCTGTGGAGTGCTTACAAAAAAAAAAAAAAAAAAAACACACAGACAAAGCCCTATAAGAGTGGGATGGAGACTTCGCTACGCTCATCTAATAAATGATCTTCTGACAAATAAAGAATGATATTTTATTATAATTGACTTTTTAATCTTTTTGAATGTAGTGAGGTGTGCGTATGATTTCATGCGACTATATGCTGTTTTGAGTTTGAGTGTGTTATAGTTTGTAGGCCTTGTTGTATCAAGTGTGATATTTTACTATATTTGTATCTTTTTATGCATATGTATCGTATATTTTAACGTCAACTGACGATGCTGACGATACTCAATGTTGTAAACATCCAATCAAAAGGGGAAAATGAAGAATCCTACGTCATGACACATATGGTATCTTGAGGACCAAAAACTTATAATTTCTGAAATTGAGATGATAATTTCTAGTTTCCTCTAAAATTAGGGTAGTAAAATATATCGTCATTATCAAACAAAATTTAGTTTCGGGGTGGTGATATGTCTTAAGGGGACATTTTTGAAAGCAATTTTTCAGAATTTTTGATTTGTTTTTCATATTGATAGTGTGATGCATTATTGACATAAAATTATATAAAATTATATAAAAATTATATAAAAATTACATAATTATTCAAAGTGGTTCTAATTATGTCATTTTCTTCCTTGACTCTTCTCCCACACACAAGCTTTGCTTATGTGGGTATTCCTACGCTTTAAAAACAAATTCACCTAGATTATACTATTTAATTAAGAACTTGGTGTTATATTTTAATTATGTCTGTAATTTTGTCTCTATTATAATTGTATCTGTAATTTTGTCTCCATGTTATTGTAAGTATTTTTGGAATAAAACTTTTTTGATTTTTTTTTTTTTCGAATTCACATTTAGCACTTTGTAATCCCATTGCTCATATTTCAGTGCGACTAACTTGTGTGGCTAATATTTTCAAATGCAGTCATTTCAAAATATTATTTTTTCAATTGTCAATACCTGAATCTCTGAAACTATTGAAGATAAATCACTCCAAATTTTCACCACATGTAGATCTAAGTATGCCATACTTGTGTATTTAATTTTTTTGTTTCTATATCATGAAATAACATCAAAAATAAAAATGGTTGTATGCCCAAAAATGTGGTATTTTTTGGACATTTTTGCAAAAATATAAAATGCGAGCATTTTTTTTTTAATTTTCCAGTGCATGTGAAGAAAGGTCTTATGTAACTACTGTGAAAATGTTGTGTATGTAACTTTCATATAGTTTTTGAGAAACATGTACCGAAAAAGTGCACATTTTACATTGTAGGTATAGGGCTTTCTTACAATGTCACCAATTTAGCGGAATATCATTTTTTTGGTGATTACTTTTTAATGGTATAAGATATCAAAGTACTAATACGCGAGAAACACAGGTAATTATAATAGCTCTAAGCTGATATAAGTTATAAATATACAAGTCATGTCGCATATCTGTCAATATACATATATAATATAAACAACCTTTATTGGTCCAGCTGGCTTTTAAAAAGGGTACAGGAATATATATAATCAATATATAATATACAATTGTAGATATTAATATATATGGAAATAAAATATAGTTAAAAAGTGAAAAAAGTAAGTGAAAAAATTAAAAATTGAAATAAATAATAATAACAGTACCGGTATGCTTAAAAAATTGAACCAATAATGCAAATTGAGAATAACTAAGGAAAATTAATGAGGGTGAAAATATTCGAGGTTCTTACAGGAAATAAAAATATTTTAAAAAAACAATAATTATTACAAAAAGAATTAAAAATCGTTAAGATGATTTCTTAGAATATTAATTGAAACTAGAATTGAAGCTATTAATTGAAGCTAAAATTACAATATCAAAAACAAGTTCTTTACAAAATATAAAATATACAGCTGAAAAATGTTTTTTTTAACTGTATACGTTACAGTAAAAAAAAGTAACGTAAAAAAAAGTTATCACCAAAATTAATAAACAATAATTTCGCTGAATCGATTCCCGAGCAAACAATGATCTTCTTTATTGTTTTGATGAATTACCTTTATCCTCCTTGACCTCTAAGACCCATTGCGATGCTGAGACGAGCGAAGCGAAGACGGAAAGAGCCAAAAGAGCAGCTAGCAGCTTCATGGTGATAGCTTTACTGTTGAGACTCGATGGCTATTGCCTGGTATATAGCAAAGATAACGCAGTTCCGACAATCGTTGGCTAAAAGTAATGACGTAATAGTGACGTGGATAAACACCTTATTGAGGAGATGTTGTCATTGGTGGGAGAGAGATCATTGTTTGATTAACGACCCCACCTACGGATAGGTTATACTGGGATAATAATGAGCAGGTGATGATGAAACTATATATATATATATATATATATATATATATATATATATATATATATATATATATATATATTTATATATTGGGTTTTATCGACGCAATATAATTATATCTAAGATATATCGGCATCGAGTGAATGAATTATGAGAGATGATGGGATGATGAGATGAAGGTTTCTCAGGTTTAGGGAATGATAGTGGGAAGGAAGCGGTCGTAGCCTATATTGTGGGAACAATCCCGGCATTAGCTTAGACTACAGACAAAAACCACGAAAAACCCCTGTAAAGATGGGTGATGGCGGGGATCGAACCAGGTCCCTTCACCTCCCGGAACACATGAAGCGAGTGCGTTAACCACTCAGCTACATGTGCCGGTTAAACTATATAAAGTGATGGTAAGTTATAGAACGTTGACAGAAGGTCATGCCTTCTGTGGGACTCGAACCCAAGCCCAACGGTGGCAATTCAGTTTCTGAAGCGGTGCCCTAGGCGGTGTCTCAGCTGACTGAGCTACCGAGGGTGGCAACATTGATGGGTATTAAATAAGAGTTAGTCTTTCGAAAAATTGTATCTGCTTCAATCTTATAACCATCTTAACCATTTCACAGTGAGTTTTTTCAGTTTCGATAAAAATTTAATGAATTCATCCAATTAATTGAATTACTGTACAGTTCGGAAAAAAATTGTATCTTCTTTAATTTTATAACCATCTTAACCATTTCACAGTGAGTTTTTTCAGTTTCGATAAAAATTTAATGAATTCATCCAATTAATTGAATTACTGTACAGTTCGGAAAAAAATTGTATCTTCTTTAATTTTATAACCATCTTATAACCATTTCACAGTGAGTTTTTTCAGTTTCGATAAAAATTTAATGAATTCATCCAATTAATTGAATTACTGTACAGTTCGGAAAAAATTGTATCTGCTTTAATTTTATAACCATCTTGACCATTTCACAGTGAGTTTTTCTAGTTTCGATAAAAATTTAATGAACTCATCCAATTAATTGAATTACTGTACAGTTCGGAAAAAAATTGTATCTTCTTTAATTTTATAACCATCTTAACCATTTCACAGTGAGTTTTTTTATTTTCGATACAAATTTAATGAATTCATCCAATTAATTGAATTACTGTACAGTTCGGAAAAAAATTGTATCTGCTTTAATTTTATAACCATCTTAACCATTTCACAGTGAGTTTTTTTAGTTTCGATACAAATTTAATGAATTCATACAATTAATTGAATTACTGTACAGTTCTGAAAAAAATTGTATCTGCTTTAATTTTTTAACCATCTTAACCATTTCACAGTGAGTTTTTTTAGTTTCGATAAAAATTTAATGAATTCATCCAATTAATTGAATTACTGTACAGTTCGGAAAAAAAATTGTATCTGCTTTAATTTTATATCCATCTTAACCATTTCACAGTGAGTTTTTTTAGTTTCGATACAAATTTAATTAATTCATCCAATTAATTGAATTACTGTACAGTTCTGAAAAAAATTGTATCTGCTTTAATTTTTTAAATATCTTAACCATTTCACAGTGAGTTTTTTTAGTTTCGATAAAAATGTAATGAATTCATCCAATTAATTGAATTACTGTACAGTTCGGAAAAAATTGTATCTTCTTTAATTTTATAACCATCTTGACCATTTCACAGTAAGTTTTTTTAGTTTCGATAAAAATGTAATGAATTCATCCAATTAATTGAATTACTGTACAGTTCGGAAAAAAAATTGATGCTTTCAAGATTCCTATTCTGAAAAATATTAGCTTCTATGTCATGAGCATGTCACCCTTTCCATGTCGTATTTGCATTTTTTATCATACAATTTGATTGGTTAATCATATAAATTTAGCAATTTTGAAAGTTGAAAAAATACAACTTTGTGACCTGATGATTTCGAATTTCTCGAGCATGAGGTTTTATTTGTTATATTCATTGATAAGTTTTGAGTGTTTTTCCAGTTTCAATGAAAATTTCATTGATTTACACAATCAATTATTTCGGTTACTCGGAAAGTAGAAAAATCCGTCCGTGGCCATAAAGTTTTGAATTTCACAAAATATCAGCTCTTATTTGCAAATTTCATTCACTACAGACTTTTCCCGGAAAATGGAGTCCCGAAACATTTGAAAACCATACCACGCAGTAGACTCCTATCAGAATCTAGTATTTATCGAAATATCAATTTTATTCATTCAAAACTATTATACTAATTCACCCCTATCATCACAAATTGTTATGATATTAATGTGAGATTGTACTTCTGATTTTCTATTCTGTATCGAATCTTTTTTTATCATGTAATTGTCTCATTTTATAGTTATTTTGTATACTTCCAGTCTTAGTATAACGTATTTCAAAACTTGTATGGCCTGTAGCCCTAATTGTTAATTTATGTATTTTCCATTACCAAAGAAATGAAACATTCCTTGAATTGAATTGAAAACCTATATCAAAGGTCTTGAATTGATATGGCATCAATTCTTCGAAATGCTCCGAAAACGTTTCAATAAGAATTGATAGTGACAAACTCACTACCAAATAAATATCAATCCAATGAGTAAAACACTTTATCCTTTATTTGAACGGTGAATATATCGTAATGTATCACTATAGTAAGTAGCAATTCCAAAATTACAATCACTGACATCAATTCTTAGGTCAGGTTATGTGGATGACAGTTTCATCAACTGCTCCACAAGTTTTCCTATAGTAACTGCTTCAGCTTGTTCAATATAAAAAATAGATCTTGAGACTTGAGAGTACACGGATATTCCCAAGCGGATGACCACCATCCATTGTGGCTTAGCATATGTTCTGGTTCAACATGGATAATTGGAGTTGGCACAAATGAAGAATTATCCAACCCAGGGGACGTTCTTGTCTGCTTCACTGACCGTATCGTCACATACCATTTTGGGGCAACAATCCGGATAGTTCTTGGTCTTGTCACTCTCCAGACGACAGCCTGTAGGCTTATTTACAGGGTATGCACAACTGGAACAAGAATCAGGAAGATAAGTAAAGTCTGTCTCACCTATCTGTAGCAAGTGTTCATATCTCTTCGATCAGCCCAACTGCTGAGTAGGTAAAAATATTAATCGTGATTCAACAGTAACAAAGAAACTTTTTAGTCGTAGGCATACCGATTCTCTATTGAAAAACATGAATAGAATCGAGCAATGTCCACGTCATGACTCAGAAAAAGGGCCAGGTCCTGGAGGACAAATGAATAAATTATAATTTCTGAAACTTAGATGATGATCCTCTTTCATCTAGAATTAGGTGAATAAAATTATCGACATTATTCATTAAAATTAAATTTCGGGATTATGGTATCCTTTTTTTTAAAGGCCTCTTTACATCGTGCCTACCGGCTTGATTGCAGACGTTCGGGGCCCAAGTTGGCAACGGAAAACCAATCATCGTAGCAACATACAGTTCGCGGTTAGATGATCACTAATGTTCAATACGTGCTCGTACGAACAGCTTTAGTTCGTGGTATACTTTCAACCCTTTCAAATAATTGTCAAAAATCAACATGCTACTTCCTGTTTTTCATTGTTTTTACGATTTTTTCATAGTAATTTAATAGAAAATCATGATTTTTAGTGAACGTAGCGGCACAGATATACTCATTGTTGTTTCATTGCAAAAATAATTAGACTGATTGGTCCCACCGTTTACCCACCATGTGTAGGGAGCTAAAGGCCTGTATTGACGCTTTTTGTCCTGTTTTTGACCGTTCACTGCAGGTTTCACTTATGGGTTGTGAGATGTAAAGTAGCCTCTTAAGTACCCCAGCAATGCGACATTATATAACAATTCCCTGTGATAAAGAAGTACTTGACGAACTGAATACTTACGTTTCACCCTGGATCTGCATGAAACCCGGTTCTCCCCTGCTACAGAACAGTCCCTCGCATTTTCCAGGACGCGTCCATTCGGCGTCCAGAGCGTGGTATATGTTCGTCACCCGATCCAAACATTGTCCTGGCTTATCTGAAAAACAACAACCACAATTGGCGCCATCTTTTTCCGTAGATTTGACATCTATTTACCAATAGACCATTTTCATTATTCAATGCGCAGGCGCGTCCCGCCTCCTAGCAGCCGAGATCGCTGGTATTGCATTCTGGTAGTTTTAGTACTGTAGAAAAAGTCGGCCCTCTTATACACAGAGTTGAAGGCAAAACATCAAGATATATAACTTGCATTATCTCTCATTTCACGCACTCTGACAGTGTGTAAATCTATCAGTATGTAGTAAACATATGAATGTTGAAACTACTATCATATTATAACTTAATAAGTTCACTGTAACGCACAATAATATAAATCAAACGTGCTTAATAGCATTGACAGCATAGGACTTTCGAACTCAAGTATCAACATCCCGTTCTAGTTCAAACGATCGCCGCTAGATGGCTCATTCATTTCGGAAATGATCTATTACCAGTAGCATTCCGATTGTCGGTGGCGCTGAAGAGCGTACCGGAATAAAGTTGAATCGAACGTGTGACACCGGCTTCGGGGTATTTTTTAATGGAATGTGGTTAGGGTTCAGGAAAGGTTGGACAGCCAAACCCATGTCACATAACCAAGTTGACTCTATTCCGGTATCCGCTTACCAGTCACCCCGATTCATCGACTTATTGAAAAATCAGGCCAGCTACAGCTGAAGTAGAATAATCGGAATTGTATCAAATTGGAATTTCGATGAATTTGTGTTACTATGAATTGAAACAGTCGACGAATCGGGAGATAATTCTAATCACCATCTCGGAATGTATATAGATGTATCAATTGATATGTAAATTCATCTCTGCTCGGACCGGCACATACATCTCAGTGGTCAACGCACTCGCTTCAAGTGATCCGGTAGGTGAGGGGAAAATCGGATCTGGTTTAATCGCCACCACCGTTCATGTTTACATGGATTTTCGTGGTAATTCTTTCCGTGTTTTAGTCTAATGACGGGATAGTTCTTACAGTATAGACCACGACTGCTTCCTTCCCACTATCCTTCTCATTACCTGAGAAAACATTCATCCCATCATCTCATTAATCATTAATCGCCAATAGATATTAATCATCAGTACAGTCGTTGTTGAACCCAATATGAATAAATGAAAGTAATTCGTGATAATGCTCCTTATCCTATGACCTCTGACATATTGATCAGCTGGTGTGTGTGAGATAAAAGATGTGCGTAACTCTTTTCATAAATCAAAAGTAGTTTCATTTCAATTAATAATGAAATATATCAATTATGTATAATATATCATTAAATTAATACATAATATATATAATATATTGAATATGTATATATATGATATTATATATATTATTATAGTTTCGCGAACATGAATATATTAACTTTTGCTACTAATGCCCGCACACAAGATTTAGTTCTTACGCGGGCTTCTTCTTTTCTCCTTTTTTTGATTTTACTATGTTAACCCACATGTATATATTTGGTTCATTCATGACTGTTTGTATTGTTTTCCTGTTATTTTGTTGGAATTTAAAAATAAAAAAATGTATCCCATTTTATTTCGCATTACCGTTTCGGCAGTAAGGTATGAAAACAGTATAAGCACAGATTTAGCTCGATTATCTGTGGTATAAGCAAACAAATGATAAAACAATAGCAAGGTAGGTATATATTTCTTTAACTAGGAAAACGCCATATATGCGTTGTTAGACGAGCGGATAGTAATAGTATGTCGACTTTTTTGGCCAAACTTTTGCCTACCTTCGCCAATTGGGTGATATTCAAGTTAGAAATGGGTAAAAACTGCATCGAGTGGTACCAATATAGCATATTTTATGGTTTTTCTTCAAAATGGCTCACCCGATCAAGCTGAAAGTTTTCAGAAATGTGTATCATAATGTAACTCAACTTCACGCAAAATTTCATTTTTTGTTTTTAAATAAAAATCTTTCCTTTTTTTTGTTCGCTGTGTTATTCTAATGGGTATTTCGAAATTTCTAGAATTCATAAAAAAAAAAATAACATCCGATAATGCCACAAAACTATGCAGATCTAATTTAAATGAGGAACCATAATGGAAAAATTTTTGAAGTTGATATAGCTGTAGCCGTTTGACCTGTGGAGAACCGAAAAAAAAAAAAATAAACGAACACCAATTTTTTCCAGTATGTCAAATTGAATCCTCGCTAAAGCTCGTCTAATAACTTCAATTAATTAGTGTTCTATAAATTAATTTTCATGAATGAATAAATAAATAAAATAATTACTTTCGATTTCTTTGATTACTCAAGAATTTCCTGTTTTCATCAGAAATAATTTTAATGAACTTCACGAGTTCAAATTCTGTTTGTCAGATATATATTGAATGTTTATTGAGAGAATGATGATGTAATGTGGAAGCCCGCGGAAGAAAGATTGTTGCGTGCTAACTGACCGAAATAAAATAGCAATTGTTTAATCAGCAGTTGGAAAACAAGATATAATAGACCATTACTAAAAATAATGAGCCATCTAGCGGCGATCGTTTGAACTAGAACGGGATGTTATTACCCGAGTTCGAAAGTCCTATGCTGCCAATGCTATTTAGCACGTTTGATCTATATTATTGTGCGTTACAGTGAACGTATCAAGTTATTATTATGATGGTAGTTTCAATATTTATATGTTTACTATATACTGAGAGATTTATTTACTCACTGTCAGAGTGAGTAAGATGAGAGATAATGCAATTTTTATATCTTGGTGTTTTGCATTTAACTCTGTGTATAAGAGGGCCGACTTATTGAACAGTACTAAAACTCCCAGAATGCAATACCAGCGATCTCGGCTGCTAGGAGGCGTGACGCGCCTGCGCACTGAATTTCTGGAATGGGCTATTATTGACAAATGTGGTTCTGTGATGTTAAAATGAACAAACGAGTAACAATACCATCAAATTAAAATAGGAAATATATATATATATATATATATATGTATGTTTATGTATATGTTTGTGTATATTAAATGTGATCACAACCCTGAAAAAAGATGTTGACGAGAAGTGACAATATTAATTTCCCCAATTTCGTAGAAATCTGGAAATTATCTCAATTTCAAAACAGAAATTGGGCCCTCCAGGACCCGGCGCTTCTTCCAAGTCATGACGTAGACATTACTCGATTCTGTGTATGTTTCTATACAGAATCAGTAATGCATACGTCATGAGTCATGGTCTCTGGAGGACAATAAAATCAATTATAATTTCTGGAATTGAGATGATGTTCTCTAGTTTTCTCTAAAATTGGGAAAATGAATATTATTATTATTTATTAGAGCCTAGTTCCAGGGTTGTGATGTCTTTTAATATAACTAAGAAATAAAATTGGATCAAGTACAGTTCCTTGAGGCACTCAGTATTTAATATTATTTTCAAAAGAAGTTTGAATTGATTCTGTCTTTCTGATTTTTATTTTCAAGATAATTTTCCAATAATTCAAGAGATAGATTACGAATATTTGAACTTTCTAGTTTGGTCAGTAGATTATGATGATTAAAGCCCAGTTAGTATTTATCTGAGAGTTAGTGAAAACAAATAACATAGGTAACCATGGTGATAACAAGTTTGAACTGTCAGATGAAGACTAACTGGACTTGGCAATACCGTGCCTAAAAATATAAAATTTTTTAGCTGAGTCTAGAAAGACACAAATGGGTTTTCCATCTAAGAAATCTAAGTGATAAGAAAACCTATTCAAGACATTATATAACTCGCTGAGTTTAAGTAGAGCATCATTAGTATCAATGCTTGGGTCGAAAACCATCCTGATTTTTCGATAGTTGGCTCATATTGTTCTTATACAAATAATTCATTAATTCAATTTGTATGAATTTCTCTGATAATTTCGAAGAATGTGATAACTTTTTTTTTTAATAACATCGAAACTTGATACAAAATTGATAACAATTTGATAAAATTTGATAACAAAAATGTGATAACAATGGGATGAATTTATAATTAACTAATATATTTATTTCCCTACTTTTATTCGTAAATTGGGGTGACTTTGACCCACTGGTGTGACTTCACCAGTGTTGGAAAAAGTTGGAAAAAGTTGTTGGAAAAAGTTTCGAACTGCTACAAATGAAAAAGTTTTAATTTTATCGTACCCATTTTTTTTTGTATCTCAATAGATACATATCAAAATCAAAATACGTATCGAAAAAGATACGATAAAATCAAAACTTTCTCATTTGTGGCAGTTTGAAATTATTTCCAACAAAAGGTCAAAGTCACACCAGTGGGTCAAAATCACCCCACTTCACCGGTATTGGAAACTCCGTGGATATTTTAGATCTACCTGGATCACCCTGGTGGGAAAATTTTGCCCTATGGCAACTGGGGTCACCTTGATCATCAAAACCAGTTGCTCAACTGTCCTTTCGTTGGGTGATAAGATCTCTAACTTCAGACTCTACGACTGGAGTTAGGAACGTGTCAAGAGTTTGTGTTGTAGATATTATCGAATGAGAAACAGGTTCGAAAAAACCTTGACCTCACAGTCGATGCCCTCTGAAACCATATTATAGAAAATTAATTTAGTTGGATTTTTAAATTCATATTGGATTTTAAAGGTTCAGTCCATACTGATGTCTACGATCTATTGGCGTCGGTGAAAGATAAATGAGATGGTGAGGTGAGATGGAAGGTTATTTTATCAGTTTTTTTTTTGGATAATAGGAAAGATTCGATCGTGTCCTATAGTTAGGAAAACATCAAACTATTGACCTGAACGACAAAGAAAAACCACGAAAACTCCTTGTCAGTATGGTTGACCATAGCAGGAGTCGAGGTCTCCTGAATGACGGTTCAGTGTACAAACCACTCGGCCACTTGTCTCAGTGATTCAGTTGGATTTGACGATGCACCATAATGATAACTGAAATATTTCGGCGTTTTTAATTTAGAATTTCACATCAAGGAGAGAATCCCCATATATATAATATATATATATATATATATATATATATATATATATATATATATATATATATATATATATATATATATATATATATATATATATATATATATATATCTTGTATCGAAATTCGGGGCTATAAGGGCATTATAATAAGATTATTTGTAAAAATGTTGTAGAAGTTTAGGTTACGTTAGGATTTTTGTATTTGTTTATTTATTTACGGTTTTATAAAAACATGATTACATATATAAGCCGAATCAAAATTAAAAATAAGTAGTTACAATGCAATGTAACGAGACAAATAAAATGAATGGTAATGATCAAAAATTGTCGTGTATAAAAAACAGTCAGTTTTTATCGATTTAATGTTTACTCGCATTGAAAGGTTTGATTTCGATTTTGCGAAATTATTTATAATTTTATTTATACATTTATCATCTATCATTTATAAACGTTGACAACCATGGTTAAGTACACGGACATGAGCACAGGCACCAAATGACCTCGCTGTTGACGACCCCAACACTAACTAACTTTTTTAATAACATCGAAACTTGATACAAAATCATTGTTCCCAATTAAGGCTATCGATGAAAAGTAGGATCGTTTGGACGGGGCACCACAAGAGCGATCTTACCACCCCATGAAAACCAAGTAACTATGATGATGATTATTGTTTTTTCAACGACCCCACCAACAGCTAGATTATACAGGGGTACGAATTAGCAGGTGATTATGAATGTAAAATTTAGAAATTCAATTAAAAATTAAAATTGAAAATTTTAAATTATAAATGATTAAAATGGCGTGTTAAGATCAACCTTGTGGTGCCCCGTTCAAACGATCTCACCTTTCATCCGTAGCCCTAATTGGGGAACAATGATTTTGTATCAAGTTTCGATCTCATATATATATATATATATATATATATATATATATATATATATATATATATATATATATATATATATATATAATATATGTATATATATATATATATATATATATATATATATATATATATATATATATATATATAAATAGGCCTATATATATAAAAAAAATATTCAAATGTATTGTTATGATTTATTACCTGGATTCTCCTCGACTTTGTCGAACCATTTCGCTGCTGAGACGAGCGAAACGAAGACGCAAAGAGCCAAAAGAGCAGCTAACAGCTTCATGGTGATGGGTCAACTGATGAGACTCGATGGCTATTGCCTGGTATAAAGCAAAGATAACGCAGTCCCAAAACCGGATTGGCAAATGTCATGACGTAATAGGCGTATTCTTCAGTCTATGGTGTTAGTGACGGAATTGACGTGTTAACTTTAAGATGACCTTGACCTGCCTGTATTAAATCAGTCAAAGAACTTATTGATTAATTTTTCAAGCTGTTTGGAACTCTGAAATGAGATAGCGGAACAGATCCGCATTATTTTTTAATTTTTTAAAATAATATCGAAACTTGATACATAAACATTGTTCCCCAATTGAGGCTATGGATGAAAAGTTGGATGTAATTGCGCTACAGTCAATCGGGACCTTGGTATCTGGAACTGACACCAGAAATATTTCACTTTCAAGACCCGAGTTGGGTCACCTTCTTTATATTATTACCAGGAAACGCCATATATGCGTTGTTAGACGAGCGGATAGTAATAGTATGTCGACTTTTCTGCCAAACTTTTGCCTACATTCGCCAATTGGGTGACATTTAATTCAGAAATGGGTAAAAACTGCTTCGAGTGGTACCAATTCAGCACATGTTATGGTTTTTCTTCAAAATGGCTCACCTGATCAAGCTGAGAATTTCCAGAAATGTGTATCAAAATGTAATTAGACTTCACACAATTTTTTTTTTTTCAAATAAAAATATTTCCTTTTTGCCGCCGTGTTATTCTAACGGGTATTTCTGAAATTTCTAAAATTCATAAAAAAAAAAGTTATTCGATATCACCACAAAACTATACAGATCTAAGTTAGATGATGAACCATAATGAAAAAAAGTTTGAAGTTGATAGCTATAGCCGTTTGACCTGTGGAAAACCGACAAAAAAACATACAAAAAAAAAAAAAAAAAAATCCAATTTTTTTTCTGTATGTCGAATTGAATCCTCGCTAAAGCTCGTCTAATAAAATAGGTTGGTATCACTACATCATGCGTCGATGATCACAATAATCAGAATCACAATATAAATTGAGCTTTATTTACCAACCAGAACAGACAAATCTTACGATTTACCCTCATGTGCCCCAGCTCTATTGGAGAGAGTCTACATTGAGAATTAGCATGAGCAGCGTATCCATATAAGGGGACGTCCATAAATTACGTCACAGCTTAGGGGGGGGGGTTGTCGAGATTTGTGACAAGGTGTTCCAAGGGGGGGAGGGGGGGAGGCAACTGTGTGACGTACGATTTTTTTGTTCTATGTATTTGGCACCATTCTCATAGATTCTTATATTTATACCCATCCTACAAACAGCAGATCCATTTCAAATAATTATCAAGTCTGACTACTCAAAAAGCAAACATGAAGAAATGAATATTTTGATTTGATTACTCTATTGTACCTTTGACGCCTATTAATTTAATATATTTTTTTTTTAGAGGGGGGTTATGAGAATTTGTGACGTATTTAAAGGGGGGAGGGTAATATGTTTTGTGACCAACCTGTTACATGGGAGGGAGGGGGGGTTCAAAGTGGCCTAAAAAAGTGTGACATAATTTATGGACGTCCCCTAACTATAATCTAAGCCAATGTTTTACGTTTTCTGATACGAAGATGATCGCTTAAAACACATCTATTCTCTCATTTATTACCTAGATACTTTCAAGTTTTAAATATGAGGGGATGTTAATAAATGGTACCGTACATAGTAATTATTCATTATTATCATTTCGTTTTTGATCACCACCATTCTAAGATTTAATTAACTTATATTTTGTGTCTAGTCAAATTATATTCATTTTGTTATTCTTTCTAAAATGTTACTATCGATAATTTTTGTATATTTTACTTAATTGATTTTCATTCTGTGTATTTTTGCAATCTTATAATTTAAGACAGAGTCTTGAATGAAGATATATATATATATATATATATATATATATATATATATATATATATACGTTATATATATATATATATATATATATATATATATATATATATATATATATATATATATATATATGTATATAGACCACTATATAGATCACTGGATTCGATCCTATCTCTCATCCTTAGCCTTAACTGGGAAACAATGATTTTGTATCAAGTTTTGATGTTATTAAAAAAAATGTATATATATATATATATATATATATATATATAGACCCATTTAGTGCCGATAATGAGGGTGCCAGCCAGCGTATACCAGAATAAATTCGCATTGGTTGTGTGACATGGGTTTGGGTGTCCAACCTAACCTGCCCTAGCCACATTCCATTGAAAAGTACCACGATGCCACACGCTCGAGTCGACTTCATTCCGATATACGCTCTTCAGCGTTCTCAAATAACACATACGTGGTTATGCCAAATAACACGTTCCCAAATATGTGTAAATATGCGAAATTCTAGTGGCGTGGGAAAACTCCTCCAGAACCACATCACATGACATTTACATGTAGACATAACTTCAGCGAAGTTCTTGTGTTTTTTTGACGCCAGAATGAATTCACACTAACATTAAAATCTGCTAATATTCCAGGCTGTTGTGAATTTGACGGCTGGTGATGGACGTGGTTTACCAGTAGACGATCTAGATATATACTTTAGATGGGCATTTTGGACACCTTGGGTGGTATTACGTTATTTTTCACACAATAAACAGCCTCTTTGATTGGATGTCATGCTTGTGACGTGTGTGGATGAATCAATCGAGTCGTCAATTGAGTGAAAAATCTTGGATTAGAAAATTAAACAAAGATTATGGAAGGTGCTGCGTTGAGGTTATAATTTTCGGTAACTGATTTAGAAGCTCATCAGTTTCGTTGGTTATTCTGTTGTTCACCTTGGTCATCAAGCTTACGATCAACCAAACTCGATAATTCTCTGCCACCAAGATGTTAATTGCGCTTCTCAATGATATGTGTATATTGACGAAGGAAATAGAGGAAATGAAGGATGAAAAATCACAGACCATGTATATTATTTCGTCCACTGAATTATTTTCAAAGATAAATATTTGAAGCCAAACTTACTACCTACTTTCCCGGAAAGAATGGAGTCGTGAAACGTTTGAAAACCATACCACGCAGTAGACTTCTACCAGAATCTAGTATTTATCGAAATATTAATTTTATTTTTTCAAAAACTGTATCAAAGGTCTTGACTTGATATGGAATCACTTCTTCAAAATGCTCCACAAACGTTTCAATGAGAATTCACATTGATAAATCCACTACCAAATAAATATCAATCCAATGAGTTAAACACTTTATCCTTTATTTAAACGGTGACTAAGCCTAAATCATAATGTATCACTATAATGACACTTCCAAAAATACAACCATTGAGATCGATCCTTCGGTCAGGTTACGTTGATGACAGTTTCATCAACTGCTCCACCAATTTCCCTAGTGTAACTGCTTCAGCTTGTTCAATATAAAAATAGATCTGGAGACTTGAGAGTATACGGATATTCCCAAGCGTATGATCATCATCCAGTGTAGCTTAGCATATGTTCTGGTTCATGGATAATTGAAGTTGGCACAAATGAAGAATTATCCAACCCAGCTGACAATCGTGTCTGCTTTACTGACCGTATCGTCACATTCCATCTCGGGGCAACAATCCGGATAGTTCTTGGTCTTGTCACCGACTAGGCGACAGCCTGTGGGCGTCCTTGAAGGGTATGCACAACTGGAACAAGAATCAGGAAGATAAGTATAGTCTGTCTCACCAATCTGTAGCAAATGTTTATATCTCTTCGATCAGCCTAACTGCTGAGTAGGTAAAAATGTAAATTTTGACTCGACAGTAACAAAGGAGTTTTCGTAGTCGTGGGCATACCGATTCTCTAGAAAAACATGAACAGAATCGAGTAATTTCTACGTGACTACGTCACTATTCATAAAAGGGGCGGGGTCCCGGAGGACAAATGAATTAATCGTAATTTCCGAAATCTATATGGTGATTTCTATTTTTCTCTGAAATTATGGAGACAAATATCGTAAGAGAGATTTCCTATGATAAAGGAGTACTTGATGAATACTCACGTACGACCATCGATCCGCATTAACCCCGGTCCTCCACTGCCACAGCCCAGTCCCTCGCATTCTCCAGGACGTGTCCATTCGGCGTTCATAGCGTGGTATGTGTTCGTCACCCGATCCAAACATTGGCCTGGCTTATCTGTAAAACAACAACCATAGTTGACGACTCGAAAAGGGCGTGGCTCAACCAGTAGGCCAGTTGGATCAAATCATCAGACGAGCTTTAGCGAGGATTCAATTTGACACACTAAAAAAAATGATGTTCGTTTTTATATATATTTTTTTTTTTTCGGTTCTCCACAGGTCAAACGGTTCCAGCTATCAATTTCAAACTTTTTTTCACCATGGTTTCTCATCTAACTTGGATCTGTATAGTTTTTTGGCATTATAGGGTGGTAACTTTCATTTTTATGAATTTTAGAAATTTCAAAAATACTCATTAGAATATAACACAGCGGAAAAAAAGAAAATATTTTTATTTTCCTCAAAAATTGAATTTTGCGTGAAGTTGAATCATATTCTGATACACATTTCTGGGAAATTTCAGCTTGATCGAGTCAGCCATTCTGATGAAAAAACATAAAATGTGCTAAATTGGTACCACTCGAAGCAGTTTTCACCCATTTATAACTTAAATGTCACCCAATTGGCGAATGTAGGCAAAAGTTTGGTAAAAACGTCGACATACTATTACTATCCGCTCGTCTAACAACGCATATATGGCGTTTTCCTAGTTTGTAGTCATTTCAAGATACCCCGATTGGATATTTGAATTTGACTACAGTTGGACGGTATGATTTCTGACGTCACGGGAGCGGTGACTGCGAGTCGTCAATTGACACCAACTTTTTTTTGCAGACTCGACACCTATTTACTATAGTACAGGGCTAGGCGGCCCTTGGGACCTTTTCAAATGGCCCGCAGTATGATCTTATGAACCAAAGTAAATCTCTGCAATTTAGTATAACATTCTGTGTAATCAAATTGAGAATATATTTGCGAAACTTGAAAATATTGTTGTGAAACTACTTCACTCCGTGCAAAGAATTGCACCTTCTAAAATATTGTCGATCCATAATAAACATCACAATATGTTTACTAAAATTCACTCGCCACCCTCGGCAGCTCAGACAGCTGAGGCACCGCTTCAGAAACTGAAGTCACCGTTGGGCGTGGGTTCGAGTCCCGCATAAGGCATGGGTTTTTGTAAACGTCCTTTCACTTATCATCACTTCATAGTTTCATAATCACCAGCTCATTCGTACCCCCGTATAACCTAGCTGTTGGTGGGGTCGTTAATCACACAAATCAATCAATAACTAATAATCACCCTGGTGGGAATTTTGTGCCCTATGGCGACTGGGTTCACCTTAATCTTACTCGTTTCAATATCATCAAATCCAGTTGCTTAAGAGTCTATAGGTGTCGATTTAGCGAAATATCAGTTTTTTGATGATAACTTTTGAACGGTATGAGATATCGAAATTCCAATAAGTGAGATATACAGATAATTTTAATAACTTTAAGATGATATAAGTTATAGCTATTCAAGTCATGTCGCATACTGTCAAGCGTATACAGCTGAAAAACACATTTTTAAGCTGTATACGCTCGACAGTTATGAGACATGACTTGAATAGTTATAGATTATATCATCTTGAAATTATTATAATTATCTGTGTTTCTCGCGTATTAGAATTTTGACATCTCATACTGTCAAAAATGTATCATAAAAAAACTGATATTTCGCTAAATCGACTCCTATAGACTCTTAACTGTCTTTTAGTTGGGTGATAAGATTTCTAACTTCAGACTCTGAGACTGGAGCTAGGAACAACGTTGACCTCTCTATCAATGACCTCTGAAACCATATCATATACTATTAATAACTTCAGTTGGATTTTTTTAAAATTCATATTGGCTCTATAGTGGCACAATGTACTGATGACTAAGATCTATTGTCGTCGGTGAATGAAATATGAAATGGTGAGATGATGGTTTAAAAATTATGTTATCAGATGTTTTTGAATAGTGGGAGAAATTGGTCGTGGACTGCTGTTGAGGAACCATCCCGAATAGACCTGAACGACAGAGAAAAACCACAGAAAAAACCTGTCAACATGGCGGAAATGGCGCCCCGGACTCCTTTTTATTTATTTTTTATTTTAAAATTCATTTTATTCTCACAATCAATACAATACAGGTATGAAGTTAACAATTTGAAAGTTACTGTGTAAGAAGCCCACGTAGAGTATGAAACTCTGTGTGTGGGCTGAGTATGGTAAATTTGTTTTTGTGTTTACAAGATGGCAAAAGCCGATAGGTTACAAATTGATGTTTTTTTTTTTTTTTTTTTTTCTTCTCATATATATAACATCTTATATATAACAGTAAAAAATCTTATTGGAAAAGTTGTAGAATTGTTTGAATAGTCAAGTGACATGAATGACGGTTCAGTGTATAAACCACTTGGCCACACGTCTCAGTGATTCAGTTGGATTTAACGATGCACCGTAATGATAACTAAAATCCATTGGCGTAATTAGTTCAAAAATTCATATTAGGGCCCAAGAGTCTACGCGGGAGTCGATTTAGCGAAATATCAGTTTTTTGGTGATAACTTTTGAACGGTATGAGATATCAAAATTCTAATACACGAGAAACACAGATAATTATAATAACTTCAAGATAATATAAGTTATAACTATTTAAGTCATGTTGCAAAACTGTCAACGACAGCTAAAAATGTGTTTTTTTTAGCTGTCAACGCTTCACAGTTTCAAATCTTTCGGCGTAATTAGTTCAGAATTTAACATTAAGGAGAAAATACCCATATAATACCGTGTATCAGGATTCGGGGCTAGAGGCACTATAACAATTAAGATTGTTTGTTGATTTTTGTAAAAAGATTTCATCGATTTAATATGTTTACTCGTATTGAAATGCTCGACTTCAAATTTTCGAAATCATCTATAACTGACACATCCACAGACATTGACAGCAATGGTTAAGTACACGGACATGCGCACAGGCACCAAATGACCTCGCTGTTGACGACCCTAACACTAACTATAACTTTATTCATCACCATAGAAAATCAATAGAAAATCTTTGTTCCTCAATTAAGGCTATGGATGAAAAGTAGGATCGTTTGGATGGGGCACCAGAAGAGCGATCTCACCATCCTATAAAAACCAAGTTACTGATAATGATGATTATTGTTTGTTCAACGACCCCACCAACAGCTGGTTAATACGGGGGTACGAATGAGCAGGTGATTATATGAATAAAAAATTTGAAATCTAAATTTAAATTTCTTAATTTCAAATCATTCATAAGGTGGTGAGATCACCTTCGTGGCACCCCGTCCAAACGATCCTATCTTTCATCCATAGCCTTAATTGGGAAACAATGATTTTGTATCAAGTTTCGATGTTATGAAAAAAAAAAAAAAAGATTCAAATGTATTGTTATGATTTATTACCTGGATTCTCCTCGACATTTTCGAACCATTTCGCTGCTGAGACGAGCGAAACGAAGACGGAAAGAGCCAAAAGAGCAGCTAACAGCTTCATGGTGATGGGTCAACTGTTGAGACTCGATGTCTATTGTCGAGTGTTTAAAGCAAAGATAACGCAGTTCCGACAGCCATATTGGCAAATGTCATGACCTAATAGGCGTATTCTTTAGTCTATTGATGTTATTGATAATCGATGTTGTTGGATATGTATATATATATATATATATATATATATATATATATATATATATATATGTGATGGGTTTAACGACGATATATATATATATATATATATATATATATATATATATATATATATATATATACATACATTTATATATATATATATATATATATATATATATATATATATATATATATATATATATATATATATGATGGGTTTGACGACGATATATATATATATATATATATATATACATACATTTATATATATATATATATATATATATATATATATATATATATATATATGTACATATATATATGAATATATATATATATATACATATATACATATATATATATATATATATATATATATATATATATATATATATATATATTATATATATATATATATATATATATATATATATATATATATATTATATATATATATATATATATATATATATATATATTTATATATATATATATATATATGTATGTATATATGAATATATATATATATATATATACATATATGTGTATATGGAATTGGAATTCTTCAGTCTATTGGTGTTATTGATGGAATTGATGTGTTGGCTTCAAAAGCACCCGGACAGCCATTATCATATAGTCATGTTCTTATACCCTTTCCTCAGGAATGGCTTGTTCAGAGTACTCACTGATTACTTTTACATGTTGTTTAGAACTCTGACATGACATAGCGCAACAGATCCGCATGAAAAATATAAAAAAAGTTAGCATTTTTCAGAATTATGAGTTTGTATTAGTTTCATATATTTTTAAAACACACATATATATATATATATATCGTTCATCTTCTGAAATTGTATATCTGGAAGCTTGTATATGATTGTATATCATTTCGACTCGGACTTCTTCGTCTTGCTTTCACTCCGTTTGTGATTACATTAGTGAGTTACAGAGGAGTGATTTTACCCACATATGACCCATTTCACCTACAGTGTGGTTCGAGCAATGTCTAAAGCCCCGTTTACACGGTTCAATTTTTCATCAAATTATTTGTATTTCATATGGAGTTGAAGAAATTTGATCGTGTAAACGCTATCATTGAACGAAAACTATTGAGCGAAAGTATTGTATTTCATTTTGACATTCAATACTTTTCGATTAGGACAGGTTCTAATTTCATTACATATTGAATGAAAACTGGCCAATCACAGCTTACCATTCTTGTGACGTATCGTTCTTTGGTATCACTAGTTGAAATGGCTGCCAGCTAAACACCATGGATGTGTGATGCTGCCACTATTTCAATAAGTTTGTATACGAAGTAGAGCCATGTCTCCACATCGTAACCTCTCCCGACTTCCATAACAGATAATTACAGTTTCACCTTATCAACATATTTTCATGTGTACATAATAAAAGTAGTGATATTATCCATGCAATTGGTCATATATAACCCCACTTTTCTTGTCCGAGTCTGAATGTTGTATTACGAACAGCTGAGTGATCACGGCCAGTCAAACACCAGACAAACATGTTCACCTGACGTCAGCACGACGTCATCATTTGACCGAACTTATTCAACAGTGTAAACGATCATTCAATGTTTCTGTCAAAATAATTGATAACAAATATTGAGTAAAATTATTTTGATGAAAAATTGAACCGTGTAAACGGGGCTTAACCCACAACCGCACACTCTTCACTCACAGCCCACTTCACCTTTGCACAGTCATCTACAACAAACTACCCTTGGGCATAACCAATTCAACTAATAACAAAACCTTTGCATCCGCCCTGAAATCCTTCCTAATTCAGAATCTTAACTACACACTAGACGAATTCCTTTCATCTTAATCAAATTATCACACCCTTACATATTTCGCACTCTACCTCTCCACCATGATTAAAATTTTACTCTGGTACTTGTGTGTACATATATAAATAGTTATTTATGTTATTTTAATTATTAGTTTCTAATATTCTTAGTTAATAAGCTGACGTTTCCTACATATGTATAATGTACAAATCTACAGGAATAAAAATGAAATGAAATGATAACCGGCACAGTAGCTGAGTGGTTAGCGCACTTGCTTCGAGTGACCGGGAGGTGAAGGGACATATCGGACCCGGTTCGATCCCCGCCACCGTCCATCTTCACAGGGGTTTTTCGTGGTTTTCCTCTGTAGTCTAGGCTAATGCCGGGATGGTTCCTACAATATAGGCCACGACCGCTTCCCTCCCACTATCCTTCACACTACCCATAAAACCTTCATCTCATCATCCCATCATCTCATTAATCATTCATCCGACGTCAATAGATCTCAGTCATCATTACAGTGCGTCGTTAAAACCCAATATGAAAAAAAAAAAAAAAATGAAATGAAATGATCATATAACTTATTTTAACAAACATCATTAGATGAAAAGACTACGCCATGTGGCTTATAATAACTATAATAATAATATAGATAAATAAATATAATAACTGAAACGCAGTAGCTAGGCTATGTCGATTGGTCATTTTTACTGACCTATATGCAGCGCACAAAATTGAAAATGAAAGAAAAAAACATCAAAATGAAGCCCAATTTTTTCAGGTATGTGGAATAAAATTCTTCGCTACGCTTATCTAAAAATCATACCTGATGTTATAAATTTCAAATTCAATGCCCCACTTGTTCACATCAAATCCAGAAGATCGTGTGCCAACAAAGTAATTGTAAAAACTAGGAAAACGCCATATATGCGTTGTTAGACGAGCGGATAGTAATAGTATGTCGACGTTATTGTCAAACTTTTGCCTACATTCGCCAATTGGGTGACATTTAAGTAAGAAATGGGTAAAAACTGCTTCGAGTGGTACCAATTCAGCACATTTTATGGTTTTTCTTCAAAATGGCTCACCCGATCAAGCTGAAAGTTTTCATAAATGTGTATTAGAATGTAACCCAACTTCACGCAAAATTTCATTTTTTTGGGAAAATGAAAATATTTTCTTTGTTTTCCGCTGTGTTATTCTAATGGGTATTTTTGAAATTTCTAAAATTCATAAAAACCAAGTTAACATCCGATGATGCCACAAAACTATACAGATCTAAGTTAGATGGAGAAGCATGATCAAAAAAGTTTGAAGTTGATAACTGTAGCCGTTTGACCTGTGGAGAACCGACAAAAAAACATTAAAAAAAACATAAAAACGAACACCAATTTTTTTCAGTATGTCTAATTGAATCCTCGCTAAAGCTCGTCTAATAAATGTAATTCCCTTAACTTGTTGCAACTGACCGCCTTTAACATTCAACAGTTTTGAAAGATTCAATTTCGTTTACTATCGTAAAACCTTGTCCTGAAAAAATTATGATAACCTATAGGTTTTTGTCAAGTGACATCACTCATTGTTGAAATTGACAGACAACAATGTCCACCAGTTGGAATTGACCAATTAAATCAGAATATTTGGTAGTCCACCAGTTCGCTGTATTGCTATGGTAATCAAATTGTTTGTCATTTGTTACTTGACAGAAGCCTATATGACTTCTGTCAAGTGACGTCACTCATTGTTGAAATTAACAGACAACAATGTCCACCAGTTGAAATTGTCAGACAAAAATGTCGATCAGTTGGAATTGACCAATCAGAATGTTTGGTAGTACACCAGTTAGCTGTGTTGCTATGGTAACAATTGTAAATGTCATTTGTTACTTGACAGAAGCCCATATAAATACCACGCTACTATAGGCCTACATATACAAATATTATAGTTATATTTATGGTTGTTATATTGGTAGATGAACGTATTACTTTTGTGAATATAAGTATATACAGCTAATTAGGTATATTTTGGCAACCCTTATTCATCTAACCATCGGTACATGTTACCACAAACAGACGTTGTTGTTGTTATTGTTGTTCTTGCGCACGGCCTTGACTAGACTAAATCCACACCACCCAATTTAACAAACCTTATCAACATAATCTGACCCAAACTGACTCAAGCTAGCCAAACAATCATCCTGAAAAAATTTAATCCAAACTTGAACCAATGTAAATCTCACTTTCGGTCCTACAAATAGCCATTTCGAATATTTTCAGCTATAAGACATTTATATATCAGATTTATATAATGGTTTTCATGCATACCAATCTGAAAAAAATTTATAACGCAAATAGCTGACATATTTTCAATTTGAACTTCGGTAATTCTAGAGGAGTAATTAGGATATTAAAAACAGGTAGATGAATATTTAATTTTTATTTAACCTTCACAATAAGAAGACGTGCTATTACAAAACCATCTTCATCTTCCTAATACATACAGACATATATTTATTTATTTATTCACTTTAACAATGAAAATATGTTTATTTTTCTACATTAATAAATTTAAAAATTAATATCTCTTCATTATCATACCTTATTGAAATATATTATTTGGTCATTACCAATATTTCTCATCTATTTGTGTAGACTTCAAGTATTAACAAGGCATGAAAAGGACAACAATGCCCCCCAAAATAATTGTGTTCTCCAATCACAACTTCAGTATTAGTTTGTTTGTCAACAACTTTTCTAGTTGCTATGGTGACCCGACAAACATATCTCCAAGGGGCGTCACTCATTGTTGTCATCAGTGGTGAGCAATGTCCCCCAAATTCTGTTATTCAATCTGAACTTCCTGATTTGTTTTTTGTCTCTCTATATTGCTGTACTTCATCTTGTTTGTCTACAACGTTTTTAGTTGCTATGGTAACTTGACATACATTGTACACACCATCCCCTAGAAGAGGATGAGGTGAATGTACGGTGCTTATAAAAATAGAGACATTCATCTTTACCATTTTTTTTCCATTTTTACGAATCAGTGTAATTGGATCAAAAGTTAATCAAACCCAAGATAATTTTATGCTCATCAATTAACATATTCTATTTTTTTTAATTCAATCAATTTTAAGATAATACGTCGATGAATACCAGGAATTAGATGCAATTCATTGACGTCTTATCACTGATAATTGAGATGATCCGAAGTGTTATCTTGAATTGATTAAATTCCAAGAAATGTAATGTCAGATTAATTAAAAAGCATAGATTCAACTTGTTGGGGTTGATATACTTTTCAATTGGTGACACTAGTTCGTAAACATAGAAAAAAATCGAGAGGAGTAATCGTAATAATAAATAGTAAGTAAGTAATAGCAAAGATGGATTTTTTTATGAGCACCGCGCATGCGCCTCTTAACAATTCTTACACGTTCCATATTTAAAAAATAGAATTCCGATTATATACAACAAGGCTTTTTGTATTGATAATTCAATGCTAACCACAGCCTTCTCTATTCGGATCATTAAGGTTATGTCTTATCCAATCCAGAAGGCTGTTACGCAAACATATTCAATATTCTATCTAAAGATGGAGATACTTTGAACATGTATTAAATAATATCCATGGTATTGAGCTCTGTTTTAGCGTTACGATGTTTGTTGATTGGTCGCCTCTCGAGGGTAGGTAATGCCTCGAGTCTGATTGGTCGACGTGCTCCAATGTCGGGTGACGAACTATGACCTGATCCTGGAAAGATACAAAGCACAATCAAATATAAACAATAGAAAATGATCACTTTTCATCTTGAAGAGAATAATTAATCGATTTCTCCAAGGCTGGTATCGCCATTTATACCTTCGATAATCAAGCTGTATCGTCTGCAAAAGTGAAAGTAAAATGCGCAATAGTCGTGCAATGGTCACTACAATACTATACCATGACGATTGCAATAGTTGTGTTGTACAGGATTTATGGTATCAAACTGTATCGTCTGCAAAAGTAAATGTAAAATGCGCAATAGTCGTGCAATGGTCACTACAATACTATACCATGACGATTGCAATAGTTGTGTTGTACAGGCTTCATGGTCATAGGCTTTGAGGCCTATAAATGCACAGGCTTCTTTGAATTTAGGAACTGAAATGTCGCGCTGAATGACCTCGCTGTCGACGCGCCTTAAAACCCTAATATTCATTCATTCATTCAAATCTCAAATTGTCGCTATACGTACCGATCCAGCCGTTACCGTTGATTGGTGCGCCCCAATTCGTGTTCAGGTAGCCATGACTACCGTTAGTCGACGCGTTCAAGTTTAACGCGTTCAGCGACAAGTGCAGGCCGTTTTGCGTCATGGTCGCGTTCAGAGCGTTGTTGGTGCCGTTTGTACTTCCGGTCGATTTGTTGCGATTGGAGAAATCTGGAAGAAAAATTTGATGAATGAGGTTAAAGAGATCATAATTTATGAATTTATATCTGTACTGGTGACTAAGATCCACTGGCATCGGAGAATTATAGGCCTATGTGAGATGATGAGATGGTGAGATGATGAGATGAAAGTTTTTTTATCGTGTGTTTTTGGGTATTGGGAAAAAGTCGGTCGTGACCTGTTGTTGACAATGTAGGATTGGCACTACAGTGCATCGTCTGAAAAGGCCACTACGTGATTCATTCATGCAGTTTGACCTTAACGCACGGGGTACGTAGGATTGGCACTACAGTGTCTTGTCGTTAAACCGTAACAATATTTACCCCTCCACGTACTGAAGGCATTCGAAGCGTCCTGTTTGGCCCGGTTCAGGAGCTCCGTCGCTCGTTTGGGCTTGAAGTAGTTGCCGGCTATGTCCTCTCTCTCGCTCTGCTGCAGCTTCTGGTGGGAGAGACGGAGATGCAAGATCAGGAAACACAACCTGTTTCGTAGTTTTTTTTTTTTTAATAACATCGAAACTTGATACTAAATCATTGTTTCGCAATTGAGGCTGAGAATGAAAATAGGATCGTCTGAACGAGGCACCACAAGGGCGATCTTACCACCCTCACTTGAAGAATTAAAGTGAATAAATATGAACGTCGGAGAAAATATCGGAGTTATTTTAATCCCCTAGACGAGGGAATTTCCAAGTAGAAGAAGCTAAGAAGATTCGGACGAGAAGAAAAAAATGAGATGAAGAAAGACAAATCGAAAAGAGAGAAAATATATTCAGAAATACGCTTTTTTATTTTTCACAATACGACTTTTGAATTTTTCTTCGTCTATCGACTCATCACTATAATCTTTATGATTTGTTGAATGAGCTATACTAGAAAAACGCTATATACGCGTTGATGGACGAGCGGAAAGTAATAGTATGTCGACTTCTTTGCCAAACTTTTGCCAAAATTCGTCAATTGGGAGACATTTAAGTTATAAATGGGTAAAAACTGCTTCGAGTGGTACCAATTTAGCACATTTCATGTTTTTTCTTCAAATTGGCAGACCCTATCAAACTGATAATTTCCAGAAATGTGTATCAAGATGTAATTCAACTTAACACAAAATTTCATTTTTTGGGAAAATAAAAATATCTCCATTTTTTTCCCGTCGTGTTATTCAAATGGGTATTTTTGAAATTTCTAAAATTCATAAAAAAAAAGTTAACATCCGATAATGCCACAAACTATACAGGATCCAAGTTAGATAAGGAACCATAACGAAAAAAAGTTTGAAGTTGATAGCTGTAGCCGTTTGACCTGTAGAGAACCGACAAAAAAACATTAAAAAAAAAACAAAAAAAAAAAAACAATTTTTTTCAGTATGTCAAATTGAATCCTCGCTAAAGCTCGTCTAATTATATCTAACTGTTTCTAAGACCGCCCTTGTGGTGCCTCGTTCAAACGATTCTAAAACCTTTCATTGTTTGCCTCCATTGGGAAACTGTGACTTAGTGTCAAGTTTTCGAAGTTGATTAAAAAAAAAATCATGGGATCTTCGTCCAATATAACAATTACGCGTGTATGAGAGTAAATTTGGTTAAGAATTATTTTATTTTGTACGAGATATCAAAGCTTTTATTTCTCACTTCATTTTAATAACATCGCAATCTTGAAATACAATATTCATTTCCCACTTTTATGGCCGAGGATGAATTAGTTGACCACTTAGAAAAACCTATTGGTTGTTTCAAGATTCCAATGCGGTTTTGTCTCCATTGAAATTAAAAGTTTTACCAACAAAAGTTTCAGGACAATTATTTTATGTTTAGCACATTTGACCAATCTCCAGCTGAACTTTTTTTTTCATGTAGGCCTAGATTGAAAACTGAATCTAATGAGTTTTATATATAAGCCTTTATTGGTCGCTGACTTCAAAGTGTACACTATAATAATCAATATAAAATACATGGGAATATATAATATAACAAAATTAAATGACTGAATATTGAAAGTATAAAAATGAAATAAAATTTGAATAAATAAAGCGAACATACAAAAATTATGACCCTAATGATAATCGAAAGAATAATCTATACTAAGAAAACGCTATATACGCGTTGTTAGACGAGCGGAAAGTAATAGTATGTCGACTTCATTGCCAAACTTTTGCCTAAATTCTCTAATTGGGTAACATTTTAGTTATAAATGGGTGAAAACGGCTTCGAGTGGTACCAATTCAGCACATTTCATGTTTTTACTTCGAAATAGCTGACCCGATCAAGCTGATAATTTCCAGAAATGTATATCAAGATGTTATTCAACTTCACACAAAACTTCAATTTCTTTCCTTATTTTTTTCCTCCGTGTTATTCTAATGGGTACTTTTGAAATCTCTAAAATTCATAAAAAAAGTTGATACCCGATAATGCCACAAAACTATACAGCTCTAAGTTAGATAAGGAACCATGATGAAAAAAAAATTGACATTGATAGCTGTAGCCGTTTGACCTGTGGAGAACCGACAAAAAAACATAAAAACAAAAAAAAAAAACATGAAAACGAACACCAATTTTTTTCAGTATGTCAAATTGAATCCTCGCTAAAGCTCGTCTAATGAAGCGAACATACAAAAATGACGACCCTAATGATAATCGAAAGAATAATCTATATTATGCAGGGTTACCTTAGCTTGGAAAAATCTCGCTTTTCCCCAACACGGTGCAAACAACAATACCTGTATCATTTTTCTCTTCATCTGTTCTTCCTGATCAGGCGGGGTAGACCGATCCGAGGGTGAACTGCTTCGTACAGAGTCGCTCGATTTATCACTGGACCCACTGTTCCTGTGGGAGTGCTCGCCGGACAGGGGCGCCGGGACGCTACCTGGATGCGCGGGAGCAGAGAGAGTAAGCAGTGCTTGAAAACGACACACAACTCGGGTGTATTGGTAGGGTTAATGTAGATGGTATGATGGGGGTAGTTGTTGGGATTGTTCAGATGAATGATTATGAAGAGTTGACTTTGGACCTACGAAATATTATTTACATTGTCTCATTCATCCATTTTTTTATAATGCTTGCTTTTCGTGCTTCATAGTATTTTGATATATTTGCATTTTTCAATATATTTCTGGACGTTTCTTGATTTTTTTGTGATTTTTTTTATTATTCAGTTTTCCGTTCAATTTTTATATTCCTTCAATTTTTATTTCTTCTGTTTATTTTTTTTTTAGAATTTTCACTTTTTGCTTATTTTTTTTTTCTATAGTTCCGGACTTCTTGTGACTCTTGTATTTTTTGAGAATTCTTGTGGACTTCTTGTGATATTCCACGTGTTTTTATTTTCGTATAATTTTTCTCTTGTATGTGTGACTTTTTTATTGTATATCATTCATTCTTTGTATATTTATTTGTATCTATTCATTTTTTGTATTTTCTCGTATTTTATTCAATTTTTGATATGTTTTTTCTCAAGCGGATAGGGCTACCGCCCACTTGATATTATTTATATCATACTATATATAGGCCTACAAATGATTGTGCCGAAATTCGAAAACCAAAAACTCTCAATCCAAACTCTCAACGTGCCTCAAACTCAATCCAAAACTCAATCCAAGCAGCACTCTTAAATATGACACTTCTTTCCAGAGACCGACCTTCACTAAAGAGTAGTTCAAGGTCACGTCGTCCGGTTCACCGTCGCTATCCTGACTATAAGCTAGTTCGGGGTGACTACCATTCATGTCCGAGTCACCCTCTAAGCGACCCGGGGCTGTAAGAAAGGGGGTTATTGTAGCCGACCAATCTTGTACACCTTCTGTCCAACATTTTAATTCAGTTAACGTCGGTTCGGACTCATTTTCATGAGAAAATAAATGAAACAAATCTTGAACATTAAGTTTGCATAATTGAAAAAATTGACCTTCAGGTGCCATTTTGGGAGAATGGTCAAGATAATTAATTGTGAATCGAACAAAATCATTTTTTTCAAATCACCTGTCTATATTTAGTAATATGATGACAAAATATGACAAATCCTAATACTTTGGCAATAAAAATATTGAAAATATCGAATTTTTCATGATTTTGACTTTTTAAAATTTTAAATGTAACTAATAAAATTGTATTATTTCTCACATCCTTTGCTTTCTTAATTTCAGTTCTATTTTTTAAAAACTGAAAAATGCCAGACTGTCTCTCTTAACCATACATTGTGGGTAATTCTTTCATTGTAGTACATTGTAGGTAAAACTTTGATGGTGCGGAATAACTTTTAAAGATAATTTGGCATAGTTATGAAATGAAAGATAATACGGTATAGGAACTCCCACTTGCTCCACTTTTGTTACAGTAAAATGTATGCCACAGGGCTCAGTACTGGGATCTTTATTATTCACTTTATAGATGCATGATCCACTATAACGGCATCATTTCTTGGAGTGAACAACAGGGCTTCATAGTAGAACCTCCACTATTATAGTTATACATGTATGTTCTATTAAATCGAGGTTATTTATCCTGGTGTATCACAGGGTTCGGTACTAGGACATTTATTATTTGATTCATTAATGAAAGGTTATCTGATTTTGGAATCATTTCTTGTGGTGTGTGACAGGACATTTATAATCAATTTTTCAAAGATGGATGATCCATTGATATTGGAATTATTCATTGAAATATGCTACAAGGCTTCATATTAGAACAATTATTATGTATTCATTAAATGAGTGATTTATGAGTGATGAGCTGTAATAGGCCTATACCTCCACGAACTAAGAAGTCACTTGTATATTTCTTGAAATGTGTTAATATATACTTGGCCAACTTACCGGCAGGTGGCAACCTTGTCCTGGCTATACTCAGGTCTGGTAACGTCCATCGTTCGGCGTCGTCACTCCAAACGGCGTCAATTTTTATCATTTCTAAATTACTGTAATTGCATTCTTTGCGTAAAGTTGGCACTATCTTGTCGGTGATTTGTTGGTACAGTTTCAGTTGGCGATCCTGACGACGTATTGTTTCTAAATAATCTAGAGACAGAAAATTGTAAATAAACAAATCAGTAATATAGCGCTGAGCTTCAGATACAAACATAATTACGATGGGCTAAACAATGTTCCATTTGAACGAAAAATGAATTTTAAAAATATCCATAAAAGTAAGGCTATGATTGGTAGGTTTAGCAGTTTCAAATTGAACAAAAAATGTTCGTAACAATTAAAACAGTTTTGAATTTCATGACAAGTTATTCTGACTTTTTTTTTTCAAGGTTGTCGTGAATTGAGCCAGATCACTCAGTCTCAGTCTGTCATCTTCGCTTCATCTACAATCAATATGCTTAAGAGTCCACGAGAGTCGATTTAACGAAATATCAGTTTTTTAGTGATAACTTTTGAACGGTATGAGATATCAAATTCTAATACGTGAGAATTACACAGATAATTATAATAGCTTCAAGATGATATAAGTTATAACTATTCAAGTCATGTCGCATAACTGCCAAGCGTATATAGCTAAAAAAATGCTTCAAAATGAGTTATAACTTATATCATCTTGAAGCTATTATAACTATCTATGTAATTATCACATATTAGAATTTCGATATCTCATACCATTCAAACGTTATCACCATAAATCTTACATTTCGCCAAATTGACTCCCAAAAGGTGTACCCGAACTAAACAATCAGTGTGTTCAAGGTATAGTAATTACCTGTGCGTTCATTCTCGAACTCGCTCTGCAGGTCCACAATCTCCCTGTCCAGTGCTCGCACCTTGATCTTGTTCTTCCTCAGCGCGTCCGTCTTCAGGCTCAGCTCCTGGTTGATGTCGTCGTACACCTGGAAACCATGGAAACGAACTGATGTACATTGCACGTTGTGGAAATGTATCAGTTACCGACCAACTCCGCATACTTATGAACACATATCTGGTCTGAAATCAATTCAGATCAAGGCTGCTAGATACGTCATAAATGAACATTGTTGATGGAACAAGGGGAAGAAACAACCTTGGTTTAGTGTCGGTGCTTTGAAGAAAAAACTAAATTGGGAGCCTCTTCGACTCCGCAGAAACCGGGCTGCCCTTTGGTGCTCATTATATAAGACTGCTTCGGGCCATCCGGCTTGGAGCGACACATCAACATAAGTTCTTTGTGCCCCGGTACATAACTAATGTTGGACGAAATTCATTCTTGAGTCAGACCATCAGACTCTGGAATGACTTGTCTCTCAAGATCAGATGAATGAATTTCTCAAGGATCTGTTCTCCTTCAATAAAATTACTAGGAAAACGTCATATGCGTTGTTAGACGAGCGGATAGTGATAGTGTATCGACTTTTTTGCCAAAGTTCTTCTAAATTCGCCAATTGTGTGACATTTAATTCAGAAATGGGTAAAAACTGCTTCGAGTGGTACCAATTTGGCATATTTTATGGTTTTTCTTCAAAATGGCTGACCCGATCAAGCTGAAAGTTTTCAGAAATGTGTATCAAAATGTAACCCAACTTCACGCACAATTTCATTTTTATTGAAAATAAAAATATTTCCTTTTTTCCGCCGTGTTATTCTAATGGGTATTTTTGAAATTTCTAAAATTCATAAAAAAAAAAGTTGAGATCCGATATTGCCAAAAAACTATACAAATCTAAGTTGGATGAGGAATCATAATGAAAAAATGTTTGAAGTTGATAGCTGTAGCCGTTTGACCTGTGGAGAACCGACAAAAAACATTAGAACAAGAAAAAAAAACATAAAAACGAACACCAATTTTTTTCAATATGTCAAATTGAATCCTCGCTAAAGCTCGTCCAATCAGATACCAACTAACTAGATACTAGAAAACAGTAATTATATAAAAGGTTCATGAGGTGGTGAAACTAAACTGTAAAAATAAAATATTCGAAATCTACGATCATCATCATTTTCATTTAAAGTTTTGAAGATTTAATTTAAAGATCACTGTTGACGACTTTGAAACCTGACATTGATTCAGTTTCAAACTAGATTTCAAACAAACCAGATTTCAACGAATGGTGACGATCGATATTCATTTCTCTAATTGTAGAGAAAACTAAAAATCTTCATCTCAATCTCATAAATTATTATTTATATTTATCTGAGTCCTGGCCCCGGATTCTCAAAAAGTACTATCTTTAGGACGTCTAAAGTTAGGACCATTTTACTGAATTAGGACCCAAGGTCAAAGTCGTGTAGCAGCTTTTTAGCAAGTCACTCGCATACTCATCGCAACATGTCCGGACGCGGCAAAGGAGGCAAGGTGAAGGGAAAATCCAAATCTCGCTCGTCTCGTGCCGGACTTCAGTTCCCCGTCAAAGCCTCAAGGTAGAACTATTTTACTGAGTTGGGATCAAATTGGTCCTAACTCAATAAAGTGATCCTATAACTCAAAACGTCCTAAAGATAGGACTCTTTATGAATCCGGGCCTATAACCCGGCCCTTTTTCTGAGTCGTGATGTAAGCATTAATCGATTCTGCTAATGTTTCTAGAGACAATCGGTCATGCCTACTTCATGACTCATGGTCTCTGGAGAATGAAAAAAAATGAATCACAATTTCTGAAATTTAGATGAGGGTTTCTTATTTTCTCTCAAACTAGGAAAAAAAATATCGTCATTATCCAATTTAGTTCCAGAGTTGTGGTGTTCTTTTACTCAAACCCTGTCTTCAATGTGTACTGAAAAACCGGAAAAATCCCGCCAAAACCGTATCAAACCATACCAGAATACACCCCCTGGACTGTCACATGATCCATGACGGAGTAAACCGAACTGACCTTGAGCACCACTCCTTCGTCGTCCTCGACTTTAGCCAACACCTTCGCCAGCGCTTGTAACCGCCTCTCCGACGCTTTCTTCTTCTTCATCCTCTTCTCTTTCAGTTCCCTGTCGTTGGCTCGTTCACCGCCCACCATCGTCTCTTGCAGTTTCTGCAGGCGCAGCAATACTTCCTGCTGGGCAGCGCTGATGGTCACGTTCTCGCTAGAACAGCCAAGTGGTAAACTATCGACGATTGTTACTGGTAATTAGATGAGTAATAGCGAAGACATTTTTTTTTTCAAGCACTCCATAGGTCGCAGGGTTTGACTGGTCGACATGAAACTTTTTTTGTTCACGCAAATTTGTCCAACTTAGAACTGTATAGTTTTTGGAATGAATCGGTTGAACCAATTTTGAGAAATATACCATCCCAAAGTTTTCAAAATCCCACAAAATTAGGCTGGGTAAGAAAATTTGAGAAATAAAATCTCTCCAAATGAAATAAAATTGTCTCTAAATGTGTTCACAAGAATAATACACATTATCACGATATTGTATGCAATTCGAATCAGCCGTTTTGAAGGAGAAAAATGCAATCAACTGTTTTTATTCATCAAATATATAGAAATAATAGCAGAATATTATGTTGCCAAGAATTCACTGCTTTCTAGATTCTATATTTACTCAACAATTAAGTATTTTTCATATGCGTCAAGGACTCAAATTGTGTAGAATACCAGAGTCAATGAAGTAGCAAAAGTAGAACTACTTTACGACTCTTATTATACCTTATTCAGATATCTCGCTCATCTTACAACGCATATGTTGCGTTTACCTAGTAATGTCTCAACTTGATTTGATAGAAACTTACATAATAAAAAAAATTACATTTATACAGAGAAAATGAGAAAAAATATACGGTAAAGTGCTCACCTGTTGAGCGCTTGGTCGACTATCAGTTCACTCGGGGTCTTGGCCTTGAGTCCACCCGGCTGAAGATTACTATTACTAGTTTGCACATTGATCCGCGCCAACTGTTGCTCGTAGCGCTGCTTGAGCTTGTCAAGGTCAGACTGCAACCGGATCTTGCTGTCCTGTTCGGCCTCGTACTCTTCGCGCAGCAGCTTCATCTTGTGCTGGAACTCGTCGCGCACGCTGTCGCGCATCGTCTGCTGATCCACCACTCCTGAAACAGTTCAATCGTCGATTGTCCATGTGGGGAATCTCTGAGGTTGATCACCCAGGGGAAATTCCTAGCATAAGTCAGACAGGGAAATCCTGCAAGGGACTCTCCATCAATCATGATGAATCTAGAATCTTCTACCCATGATCTAGTACCAGTATATAAAGACCAGGACCCGTATTACTGAGATGAATGAGATGTTGGAAAAATAAAAGTGAGTGACAAAACGATTATCTCACTTAAAATGGCCGATTGGTAATGGTAAATCGGCCTTTTTAAGTGAGATGATCGTTTTCTCACTCACTTTTATTTTTCTCACATCTCATTTATCTCAGGAATAGGGGTCCTGGAAGGCAACCTGCAGGCCAGTTGCCAGTTGACAGTCACCATGTGAACATCACACTTCACTGGGACAATCAGATGTCTCTACTGACATTCATGTATTCTATTCATCAGTGTAAATAAATATCTAGTCAAATTAATACAGTGCCACTTCTAGTGCTAGTGACAATCTAACCTCGCACTTTCACCAAACACTCCACAGTCTATACACGATGTAGTGATACCAACCTATTCGGCAGGCGGGCAAGACCCGAGCAGGAGGATTCAGGGTGGAGTTAAGATATTGTATTTGAATAGTAGACCCCCTCAACAAAATGATATACTATATTGTCATGATGCAAGACAAAGTAAAAATAAAGACACTTTTTGTCTAGAGTTCTTCAGTAGATCCTTGAGTTTCAAAGTTGTGATATTGTATTCAAATAGTGGGGGACTATTCCCCTTTCACCAAAATGATATACTATCCTGTGTGAAAATATCGTTATGAAACAAGACAACCTTACCGTTGCTTATGACCTGTTGTCCAGAATTCTCCAGTAGATCTTTGAGTTTCTTGATCTCCTCCTGGTACTGTTGTAACATGGTGTCCTTAGGGTCCTGGTTGATGATCGGCTTGTTACAGATGTTCTTCGCGCGATTCGCGTAACGTAGAGTCGACAAGGTCTCGTCGTAGTTGTTGTCGGCAGGGGAGATACAACCGACCATCAGGGTCTTGGTGTTGCCGCCAAGAGAATCCTGAGTAACACATTCACATTATTGAAAGAGGCCGTTACCAGTATATACTGTGCAGAAACCTTACTACGATTGTCACTTCAGAGTCCATGGGAGTAGATTTAGTAAAATATCGGTTTTTTGGTGATGACTTTTGAACGGTATGAGATATCAAAATTATATATATATATATATATATATATATATATATATATATATATATATATATATATATATATATATATATATATATATTTAATAACATCGAAATTTGATACAAAATCATTGTTCCCCAATTAAGGCTAAGGATGAAAGATAGGATCGTTTGGACGGGGCACCACAAGGGCAATCTTACCACCCCAAAAATTATAATACGCGAAAAACACAGATAATTATAATAGCTTCAAGGTGATATAAATTATAACTTCAGTAAGGGTCCAGGCTTCTGATGATGTCATATGGGCTTATCGCGGTACAACGGAATCTGTCCCGTTGACGGACATTTCCAACCATTGGGATCTTGGTGTATCCGCCCAGAGAGTCTCAGCAATATATGCATGCACATTGAATTTAGTTGAAATCTACACAAAATAAAATGAAAAAACGGATGATATTTTCAATAGACTCAATGTAATGGAATACAAGTGACTTACCTGTAAGAGACGGGTGAGTTTGGAGTCTCTGTAGGGGATGTGTTTGGACTTCCCGTCGACCAGCGCCGAGATGACATTCCCTAACGCCGACAGCGACAGATTGATCTTGGTGGCTTCCTTTAATCTCTCTCCCGTTGCTCCCGTCTTGGCCTGGAAGATATTGATATGTTATTAGGTAATCTGAAGCACTCATGGGTCGACTTATCAAGTCCCTAATATGAGAAATGGCGGTAAGAAATATCTAGCCCAAGGGAGCAAAAGGTTTCCGCTGGGGGGGATTTAGAGATACAAATGATCATAACACTTGAAAAGTGCTATATACAAAATCAACAAATACATCATAAGATGCAGACAATATTGTTGAAAATTCCGGAAATACACGGATCAAATTTCATAATAACCAATCAAAAAGATCCACCTAACCTCTGAAAAATGAAAAAGAATTATCTTTGGCAATCTCGAAAAATTAAAAATATTATAACGAATAGTTATGTGTACAAAACATCGATTGAAGTTGGGAGCGATAAATGATGAAATAACAGAGATAAATGGAGAGAGGTAGTGGAAAGATTTGAGATATAAGAGGAGGAGAAAAAGATCAGGATCAGGCCGAGGAGGAGTAGAAGGAAGTGGACGTGGTCCTGGCATACCCAAGTAGACATGCTTTTGCCCTAGTTTTTATGCAACATTGTTAGTAAAGGTATTTGGATTTTTTTTTAATAACATCGAAACTTGATACAGAATCATTGTTCCCCAATTAAGGCTTTGGATGAAAAGTATGATCGTTTGGACAGGGCACCACAATTGGGTGATTTTTAATCCTCATTTTAATAATTAATTATAATTATGATTAATATTTAATCATATTGAATCATATTAATTAATTACATTCTGATTATATTTGGAAATGAAAAAGAAAAAACGAATAACTATTCATGGTGATAGAAATAGATGAGGGGTGGATACTATACCCAGTCTTATTCCTACCCAAAACATGAATATTCTCTCACCTGTCTTTCACTGCCAGCCAGATCGACCAGATTCAACTTGCCCCTCCTGATGTTGTCCTTGTCGTCATCAGTCAACGATGACGTCATCATCTCAAGGCTAATCGAGAAGATGGAGTGTGACCTTGACGAGTCGGCGTTCATGAGGGTGGCGCCGGTGGCTCGGTTGCGCCAACCCCAGTCCATGAGGCGTTCGCAGTCGGCGACGTTCTGAACGGGATGCTGGGACAGTTCTATGGGAGTGAGAGAGATAGAGGTGTGAATTTAGGATATAACCTTGGGGGAGCTGAGGTGAGAATACTTTAATAGAGATACTATACCAAAAGTGAAGGTGGGCTTGGCGTGTAACAATGCTGTAGGAGCTACTATTTCGAGGAATTGGTTAGAGCATAGAGGAGCTATGGTTTGGATTCTTTGGGTCAGGTTTCGTACACCATTTTCAAAGTATCAATAGAGAACCTCTACAGGTTACTAAAGATGTTCGTAAATCAATAAAATTATGTGTGGTCTTGGATATTCGAGTTCTATACGTCATCATATCTACAAAATCATTAATGTCCCAAAACTAATTTTCGAGATATTTTAGGTGAAAGTTCGGAAATTCAGCATGGTTTCTTATGGGAGATCATGGAAATACTGTATTTTTCCACGTTGAATTCGAAATTTCAATTTTTTGTACAAGTATCATTTTTTAGAAAATTGTCATTTCAATACATAGCTGAATGCAAACAGATCCGTCCTGAACGTTTTTAGAATTTGTAATTGAAAATATGGTCAAAAATATCGATTCCGAGCCATCTGTTCTCAATCAACAATTGGTAATATTTTTATTTGAAAATAATAAACTTTTTAATAGTTGTAGTTATCCAATATGTGTTATTCAGGTATTCCATTGGATTTCATTTTATACATTTTTTTAAATTCAATTCGATTTTCAATTATTTTTTCTCAGCTCATTTGAGTGAAGTAGTGCAATCAGAGAAGCCTCTTTGATACGTCACTAAATCGATTACAATTCTCAAAACTCACCCTGTACATAAACTCCTTTATCCGCTTGCTCCTTCAACGCCAACCTCTTCTTCGCATCCTTCCCGAGCAGATCCCGTATCTCCTCATTATAAATCTCCAGATACGAGGCGTATACCAGATACTTGGTACCTTCCGCTACCGATATCGCCTCAAAGATGTGCTCGAACGCCCGTGGGATGATGCCACGTTGTGAAGGAGGATCGGGAATTCCCTGCATGGAGAAACTCTTCCCGCATCCCGTCTGTCCGTAGGCGAACACGGTGCTGTTGTAACCTTCCAGAACTCCCTGTTGGCATACAGAATAGGATGTTAGTCTAGATATTGTGCAGGACAAACTGGGACTGTATTAGATTTGTATTTGTATTTAACTTACTCATTACAGATTATATATCAGATTATATACATATCATATATATTATATATATAATTATATATATCATATATATATATATATATATATATATATATATATATATATATATATATATATATATATATATATATATATATATATATACATAATATATATATATATTATTTATATATATATATATTATATGCAGATTATATATTATATATTATATTAGATTATAGATTATAGATCGGATCTATATTTCTTGTTTAGATTTTAGAAGGTTTCTACATTACAAGATGTGAATATATGGCAAGTTAATTTTTTTTTTTTTTTAATAACATCGAAACTTGATACAAAATCATTGTTCCCCAATTAAGGCTAAGGATGAAAAGTAGGATCGTTTGGACGGGGCACCACAAGGGCGATCTTACCACCCCAAAAATTATAGTACATTTGTTTTAAAAACGACCAATCCAATTATATTAAACTCAGATCGAATAAATATTTGAACATTTTCAACTTAATTAAATAAATTAAATTAAATAAATAAAATAAAATAAATATAAATAAAATTGAATAAAATTGAATAAATATAAATTAAATAAAATAAAATAATTAACTTAATTCTTAATTATGATGAATAACGTGATGTATCATTATATTAACTAGAAAAACGCGGCCTATGCGTTGTGAAATGAGCTTAGAAGACAGTATAGATATCTAGAATGTAAAATGTTCCGACAGCTCAAACTACATTTACAGACCTTGGATCACTTGGAAAGTTCATTTAATTGGTGACACATAGCTTTGATTGATGCACAAAAATTGCATAATAAAAGTCTCCTATCTATATTTATATATATATATATATATATATATATATATATATATATATATATATATATATATATATATATTGACAAATGGATTTGATTTGTAATGACTCTTCACTGTCATCTTCAACAACTCAACAAGTATGACTCACTTCTACAATGGGTAAGCGACCTTTGACCTTACAGTATTGCAATTCTGTTTCATAACAAATCCACCAACTCAGTTTGACTCTATAACGTCACACTCAAGTGCCAAGAACATGTTTTGTATGGAACATATTTTGTCGCCACACCGAACGAGGGTATATATATAAATATGTATTTATTTGTTGACAAAAAGTCGTGTAATGACCGTTTCACTGACATCTACAACAAGTGTTATGCTTACTTCTACAAGCGGGTAAGCGATTTCATTGTAGATCTGCTCTGTCGTGGAGTTGGTGTGGTAGACCCCGTCGAAGGTGAACGATTTCCGAGGGGCCGAGTTGTCGTTCGGGTTGATTATCGAGCAGGAGCACAGTTCGTTGTCCATGAACACGACGCACTGGAAATACAATCAAAAGAGGGTGTGGATAAATGTTCTATGACCCTACGGCAACCTCATACTCTCGGAATGTGAATAACAATTAATTAATAATTAATAATTAATAATAATAATAATAATAATTAATAATTATCATGACAAATTCTTATTTTCATCTTAAAAACTTACTTAGGCCCGGTTTTACCAATCTCAGTTAGGGTACTAATCCACTAACTATTAATTAAAGGTACGAAAATAGCATATGTAACCAATGGTGATAACAAGTTAATCCACTAACTATTAATTAAAGGTACGAAAATAACATATGTAACCAATGGTGATAACAAGTTAATCCACTAACTATTAATTAAAGGTACGAAAATAACATATGTAACCAATGGTGATAACAAGTTAATCCACTAACTATTAATTAAAGGTACGAAAATAACATATGTAACCAATGGTGATAACAAGTTAATCCACTAACTATTAATTAAAGGTACGAAAATAACATATGTAACCAATGGTGATAACAAGTTAATCCACTAACTATTGCCTAATCCAGTTTCGTAAAACCGAGCCTTAGGTGATTAAACTGAAACTTCACCAGAAAAAACACCAACTAATGTGGAGAATACATAAAATATTAATTTATTTACAGAACTTGAAATAGTGAGATAATGAACACCTTGAACAAATTTTAAAAAATCATCTTGACTTTTCTTCATGGGATTTTCCAAAACCTAACCCAACATATTTTTATTTTTTTTAATAATTCAATTCAATTCAATTTGAATATCATTTTATTCTTGTTCATGTAATACAGTTACAAACATACATTTAAACATATAGTTTTATAACAATATCATGATACTAAATCAACAATATATTGAACCAATATCTCGACTCTATAAATATATACATCAATTTTACACGTTTTAAGGTAAAATGCAATTGATCGCAATAATTTAATTTTAATTTTAAGAAAGAGATTTCAACTGTGGTGTTTTATCTTAATTTAGAAACAAGAAGCCCGCGTAAGAGAAAACTCTCGTGTACGGGCTGTCTGAAATAAATATATGTCGATCGAAATGGTAAGTTGCGATCTTAGTCTTGACTTATTATTATTATTAATTTATTTATTTTCATTCATTTTTTTTAATGATTTATAGAATGTGAGATATGAAAATGATAATATATAGGAAACTCAAAATATGATGTATGCACATCCAAACTTGATACAAAATCATTGTTCCCCAATTAAGGCTAAGGCATATTTCTGAGCAGCTATTCAAACCATCACATTTTTTAAATTTGTATACGATATGTTATTTCCTGAAAGTTAACTGAAGTAAAATGCATGCATTAGGCCTATTACTAGTCAAACGCGAAATATGCGTTGTAAGATGAGCGAGATATCCTAATAAGGTATAAAAGTCGTTGAAGTAGTTCTACCCTTGCTACTTTATCGACTCTGGTATTCTACACACCTTGATATCTGAATAAGCTATAAAAGTCGTTAAAGTAGTTCTAATCTTGCCACCTTATTGACTCTGGTAATCTACACACCTTGACGCATATAAAAAATACTTCATTGTTTACTTCATTGTTGGTCAACTCTTAAATCTAGAAAGCAGTGAATCTCAACAACTTAATTCTGTAACAATTTGTATGATATATTTGATGAATATTATCAGTTATTTTTATTTTTTTCTTCAAAACGACTGATCAGAATTGCTTAAAAAATCGTAATAATGTGTAAAATCCATGTTTACACATTTAGAGAAAATTTCATCCTATTTGGAGAGATTTTATTTTTCAACATTTTCTGCCCCGCCAAATCTTATGGGGTTTTTAGAAACTTTGAGATGATTTTTCTCAAAATCGGTCTGACCGATTCATTCCAAAAACTATACAGTTCTAAGTTGGATGAGTTTGCGTGTACAAAAAAAGTTTCATGTTGGTCAGTCAACCCTTGCGACCTGTGGAGTGCTTACAAGAAAAAAAAAAAAAAAAAAACACAGACAAAGCCCTATAAGAGTGGGATGGAGACTTCGCTACGCTCATCAATAATACCTTGCATTTCATATCTTTTTCCCTGTTGTTCATCGGGCGACATCGGACGATCACTTTCACCGACTCGGCCATCTTCGGTTGATATCGTATCTCAGCTGATGTCAGGATTTAAGGGAGATTCTATCTGAAACAATTGAGATGAATGCGATTAGCTTAAATACGATTATTCACGCGTGACCTTGATATCTGACATCACTCCAGACAACAAAATACGTCGTAAAGAGTATTCGAAATGCAAAATACTAGAAAATATAGAAAAAAATATAGAAATTAAAAATATAAATATATATATATATATAAATATAAATATATTCTTTAAAAATATAGAAATACATAATTTTTCACTTTCAATATACACTCTCTTTGAATGATATATCAAGTCTTCAATTATTAGATAATTGCTATATTTACTTAGTATCAATAGGTTAATTAGTGAATTTATTAATTAGTTCATTTTATTTGTATTAATTTATTAATTAATATTTAATTAGTGAATTGTGTAATGGTAAAATGTTATAACAGTATTTCAACAGTTACGTAAAATGTATAATATTCTTACTTTGCCGTGCATATATATTTTTAGTAAAATTTTATATGTGTTGAGAAATAAATATCTCATCCACGATTTCGGTGAAGAACATGACTATAACACCAGGAGAAATAATATAAAAGTAATGAAGTGTAATTTTTCTATTATCTAAATTGGACCCAAACATGCTGGCATTCACTTCTATAATTAACTACCTCTTGCACTTAAAACTAATAGAACAAATTCATTCAAATTTAGACTTAAAAAACACCTAATTGATAAATGTTATTATAGTGTGAGAAAGTTTCTGGATGATTGATTAATTTATTGCTGTTCACTGATTTCATAGTGTTCAAATGTGTTTTTCATATTTGTTTCTTTCATTGTTCATCATTACTGTATTTTGTATTATCATTACCATATCATATATTGACAAGGCCAATATCTTTATAAGATCAATTTGGACCAATAAAGCATATTCTATTATATTACATTCTATTCTATAATAATAATTATTCATATGGACTGTTTAACGTCGAAGCACTGTAAAGATAACCAAGATCTATAGATGAATGATCAATGAGATAATGGGATGGTGAGATAAAGGTTTCTTAGGTGCTGGAATGGACAGCTAAAAGGATTCAGTCGTGGCCTATATCGTATAGGAACCAACCCGAAATTTGCCTATTCCACAGAAAGCAACCTCGAAAATCTTTTTCAAAGATGGAAGGCGTCGGGGATCGAACCTAAACACGATCTACTCTCATCTCCCGATCAAATGTTGTATATTAAAAATTATAAATATCTTATAAAATTGTAGAAATTTATTAGAATTTTTTTGATATCAATAATCGTTCAAAAGATATCACCAAAAACGTCATCCTTACCTAAATTAATTTTATCTGCTTTCACTTTCACTCCTAATTCAAATCACTAACGGGAATCGAACCCCCGGTCCCTTGAACCTCATTCCAAACTGTGAAAGTGGCGTAACATGATAATAATCGACCACACAAACATCGATAAATATCGATTATTTTTAAAAGTGGAACACAGACATAGGTAAAGGTGTGAAATAGGCTACAGTACCAGGCTATTGAACATCACCTATTGTTGCACCATAACAATCGAAACTGACTTCAAACGATTATTTATATCCACAAAAGATGGCGGCGCGAACCACCCGTGCGTTAGTGGTATGGGATAGGGGGGACGGTCGTCCGGAACATTCATGCGAAGTGGATACCTGGATATATAGTAATATTAACAAGAGATGAAGGGAGCGAACCACCGGTGTGCTAGTGTTGTGGGATAGGGGGGACGGTCGATCGGAACCTTCATTTATTATAGATACTAGTGTATAGTAATATTGGCAAGATATGAAGGCTTGAACCACCCGAATGTTAGTGGTATGGGATAGGGGGGACGTTCGATCGGAACCTTCATATCTAGTGGATGCATTTATACGAAAGGTGCTGTTGACTCTTAGTGGTAATATTGACAGGGATGTCTAGGGTGCTGGTGAGGTGGGGAGGGGGGGGGGGGGGGTGAGGGGGGTTGAATGGGGGGTTTGACCCACTTGGCCTCGATAAAAGGGTGACAATATATTCAGGGCATTCAATTATTAGCAATAATAGGTATAAACTGATTATGATAGTAATATCTAAATTGAGTAGCTTGAAATGGGCCAGCGCTATTTGCAGATATATTTGGTTGTGTATAGTAGCCCATGCTGAGGTTGTTGTTGTTGTTGTTGTTGTTTCGCGCCAGATACATTAACCTAAATCAACGTAATCTCACTGAAACCCAACCTAAGTCGCTTGTTTGCTCCTACATTTTAATATGTTTGATTATTGAAGCACAGTCAATCGCTTGTCAACGTATATATTACACGAAATTTCGATGGTTCTATTGAGACGAGTGGTCGAGTGGCTAGCACACTGAATCGTTATTCAGGAGACCGGGTCGACCATGATCCGCCATGGTCGACCATCCAGGTTTTTCGTGGTTTCCCTCTGTCGTGCAGGTCAATACTGGGATGGTTCCTTTACAACAGGCCACGACCAACTCCTTCCCACTGTCCAAAAACACCTAATATTATCTCATCATCCTACCATCTCATATTATCATTCACCGACGTCAATAGATCTCAGTCATCAGTAGAGTGCGTCGTTAAACTCAGTTTAAATTAATGTATGAATAGGATAATAATTAATAATAATTATGTAATAGGATGAATATGATAATGAATATGAGAAAACAATATATATATATATATATATATATATATATATATATATATATATATATATATATATATACATATATATATATATATATATATATATATATATATATATATATATATTTATATGTAAATATATATATATATATATATATATATATATATATATATATATATATACATATATATATATATATATATATATATATATATATATATATATATATATATATATATATATATGTGTGTGTGTGTGTGTGTATACCTTCACTTAAACTCTCACGAGTCATGTTTGAATAAATTGAGTGAAACTGGTCTGTTTTTTCAATCGTGATAATATTTATTAATAAATGACCAACGTTTCAACTAGAATGGTCTCGTCTTCATCAGGGTCCAAACTATACTAATTATTTTGATACAAAAACATTAAATCAACTGTTGAGGACGAGACCATTCTCGTTGAAACGTTGGTCATGTATTAATGAATATTATCACGATTAAAAAAAACAGACCAGTTTCACTCAATTTATTCATATGTATATATATATATATATATATATATATATATATATATATATATATATATATATATATATATATATATATATATATATATATATAGGTCACAGAATTATATTAATTCTGATTACAAGTACCTAAATCCCTTTCAATGACTTATTTTGGTATACCACATCTTTCACTTATTTCTCGTTTTCAGTCGACAAAATTCAGCCCCATCAGTAAATACGAATACTTCCTTTCACTTGCGTTATCATCACGTTGTAACAGATCGACACAACCAACCGTTAGTGGAAATCAAAGGGGAAAACGGTCGACCGTAACAGGAAAATGAATTATTTGTCTTAAGAGCGCATGAAAGTCCGTTAAAATCAGTTGTTTGGTGCTAACTATCAAATAGTATGAAGCATACCAAAATTATAATATTATATGAATACATTTCTTTTTAATACCTTTGAAATTTACAGCCCCGAAACTAATGGCAATGAATCATGACAGTATCTATTTCCCCAATTTTAGACGAAATTAGAAATCATCATCTCAATTTCAGAAATTCAGATCGATTCTTTTGTCCTGGCTTAGCTGAAAATAAGTAGTTCAACCATATGCGCTTGGCATACAATATGGGGGGAAGTCACGCCTGGTTTTGATATAAATAGGGATAACAGAAACTATTTATTTGTATCAAGATGGTTATAGGTATGCTGATGAAATTGACTTTACCTGCTAGAGGAAGTTAACTCAACCAATATATCAACAGACCATTTTCATTATTCAATGCGCAGGCGCGGCCCGCCTCCTAGCAGCCGAGATCGCTGGTGTTGCATTCTGGGAGTTTTAGTACTGTTGAAAAAGTCGGCCGGCTTATCCACAGGTTTAAAGGCTAAACACCAAGATATATAACTTGCATTATCTCTCATTTCACGCACTCTGACAGTGTGTAAATCTCTTGTAATATAGTAAATATATGAATGTTGAATTTGCTATCATATTATAAGTAAATACGTCCATTGTAACGCACAATGATACAAATCAATAGTTCAAAATAGCATTGGCAGCATAGGACTTTAGAACGCGCATACTAACATCACGTTTCAGTTCAAACGATCGCCGCTAGATGGCTCATTCTTTTCGAAAATGGTCTATTGTCATCTTCATGTCAACTATACTATATCTACTGGTTTTGTTGTATGTAACAGTTTAACGTATTTTTTTTAAAAATTTCTCGAAATTTTCTACTTTTTTTTCATTTTCAATATAGAGAGAGACGTTTATTAAAACACTGCCGCTAAAACGGTTGCCGCACGGACACAGTATAACAAAATTCATAAAAACAATGCATTATTTTTAGAAAAATTAGAGAATTGAATGTGAAATAAATATAATAGACATTATTTCAAAAAACTTTTTCGTGATAAAAAAATTGAGTATCAAGAGTTATATATAAAAAAAAATGTATTCGAGAAAAAAAATAATGGAATGGAAATAAGGGTGAGTTGGTAAAACAAAAGAACAAACTCAATCAAATATAAATTAACACTATAAAGTAAGAATAGAAAATTAAATGAGATGTTGACCGTATAAATGATTTCCCAAAATGGCAATTGATCCTCTCAAACAGTGATGAATCTATAAATAACAGAAAAATCAATACCCTTTTATTGGTGGGTTCCCTTTGGAACCATAATGTTCCGCAGAATGTACTCCCATACCCTCTTAATATCCGTGTTTTATCCTATGCTGGGAGTGAATCAATAACAGAGAGATTAGGATCGGAAATACTGCGTTAATTTTAAGAGCTTTTCATAAAAAAAAATTATTGATTGTTTGGTATTGTATTATTGTATTGCAAGGGAAAGTAGGTTACGGACTAATGGAATGGCCTGTGTATATATATATATATATATATATATATATATATATATATATATATATATATATATATATATATATATATATACTATGTTACTATGATTTAGTGCATATACGTTGGTTCATTACAGCAAGTTTATATTCTAGAAGTAATTTGTTTGAAAAGTTACTTATTTGTGGTTGTAGACTCAAATTTCAGATTTTCCAAATGAGTAATAGGCCTATGAGTGAAGTATCTAGGCATACAATAGTCATGGTGAGACCATGGTTAGACTATAAAGACTTTATGTAGTTCAAAATTAGTTGAAAGATTAGTTTGAAATTTTCCTTGAAGAAAACTTTCACCTCTATTTACCATTATTCACTCATTCACATTATCATTTTGATTTCAGTACTTGACTCGGTGTATACAGTGATATTGTTCACAAACTATGAATAAATAAATAAAAACTGATTCAAAATTATAGTGGGATGTTTTGGATTCGATTGATAATTGAGTGGAATAATATTGGAATGAGATTTTCTTTACTAACATTAAAACTTGATATAAAATCATTGTTTCCCAATTAAGGCCAAGGATTAAAGATGGAATCGTTTGGACGGGGCACCACAAGGGCGATCTTACCACCCCATTTTGATTATTTAAAACCAATGAACTTCAACACCAAGACTATGCTGTCTGTGACTATAATTTTCCGAAATTTATAGTTTGTATTTTATAGTAGGGTATAGGAAACCCCGCAAGTTGAATGAAAATACCTAATCAATTATTAAATGAGAATTTCACTCGAGGGAAATATGTTGACAATTTTTTTAGAAACGAACGAAATTCATGATGGATAGTTTTATGATCAATCTGGCCGGCTTCCTTGAGAGATATTCTACTTTATCGACTGCTTCTTCTATTTAATATAATTGACCTCGGGGATCAATGCTAATTGCTTATCGATACAACTATACAAAAATGTAGAATAAATAGTCCTATATGCAAATAGAAAAAGACTGAACATTTGTCACCTGATTATGAAAACGCTCTTGTTCCATTATCAAAACCCTTTTATAATACTTCTTCATCTCATCTTCCCATCATCTCATTTATCATTCAAAGACGCCAAGAAATCTTAGGTAGGCATATCCATACAGTGATTCGTTTATTACAAACGAAATGAACAGTCTATTATACATACATGTAGCACACATAACTCAAAAACCATATAGCGTTTTCCTAAAACTAGACATTCTCAGCAGCCATGATAATAAATCAGATTATGTTAATACCAACATTATAACGATTAAAAAAACAAATACAAAGAACTCATCAACATAATAACATCATGGCAACTTACATGTTCTGCAGGCTAGCCAACCCCTTCATGACTCACACAAACCTTGTATATCGAAGATATATTTCATCAAAAAGAATTTCCCGATCGGCGGTCTCCCCTATTCCACACCACTATCACACTGGTGTTTCAACCCTTCATCTCTCGTCAATACAAGTATATACACTAGTATCTACAAGGGATGAAGATTCCGATCGACCGTCTCCCCTATCCCACACCACTAACACACTGGTGTTTCAAACCTTCATCTCTCGACAAAACAAGTATATACTAGTATCCACGAGAGATGAAGATTTCAATCGACCGTCTTCTCTATCCCAAATCATTACCGCACTGGTGTTTCGTTCCTACATCTTACGTGGCCACAAACTTACAAACTAGAATTACAATATGGCGTGTTAGCTTTGTCAGGGTGGCAATGACCTTCGAATGAGGCGCGGGGAATAACAGTTGAACTGCAATGAACCGAGTCGAAACTCCATTCGAGATATATCGATTGTAACCGAAATGTCGATTGTCGAATGGAGTACATCCCACGTGATTAGCAAACCTAATGAATAGTGTAAATAACCTCAATTGTCGGATAGGAAGTTTGGGAAGCCAGAGTTTTTCTACCAATAATTATATACCGTAACTTATTAAATATTTACCGCCATCTGGCAGTCTGAACGTCAATTTTTTCACCAAGTATCTGTTTATAGGCTATTTACTCACTTCATATACAAGATATATATATATATATATATATATATATATATATATATATATATATATATATATATATATATATATATATATATATATATATATGTATATATATATATATATATATAAATATATATATATATATATATGAATATATATATATATATATATATATATATATATATATATATATATATATATATATATATATATATATATATATATATATATATATATATATATATATATATAAATATGAATATATGAATATAAATATATATATATATATATATATATATATATATATATATATATATATATATATATCGTCACTATAAGTATAGTCATGTCATAAGAGTTATACCTCGGTAGCTCAGTGGTAGAGCACCTTACCGGCAATCAGACGGTCCCGG
>OZ023338.1:7191605-7254105 GCA_964007535.1 Brachyptera risi | reverse complement strand
CAATTGTTATCACCATTGGTTACATATGTTATTTTCATACTTTTAATCAATAGTTAGTGGATTAGCACCCGAACTATAAGATTGGTAAAACCGGGCCTATGCTTCAGGTACAAAAATACCATTGGTAAACAAGGGTAATAACAAGTTAATCCACTAATCATCGCTTAATCAACACATTTATTATTCGTAAAACTAAACCTTAGTGATGAAATTGTCATCGTAATAACTGTATTTGCAGCAGTATTTTCATCCGTTCAAATTAGAAAGTTTATCTTTACTTTTTTTATAATCTTTTTTTTAAATAATGACGAATAATTTTTTATTCATTTTGTAATTTCTTCACCCCTCTCCCCTTTCGTCTTCCGAGTTTCTTGCATTTTCATCACTTAGATGGAAATTTTATAATTATTTGTAAACATGAGCATCATTCCTCCCTCTTTACACGTCTTCACTTTCACTGATTTTGAAAATGAATGATTTTTTATTTTTTTATTCGAAAGCAAGTTGTGAATAAATTGAATAATTCAAGTTAAAGCAATTTTATATTTCAACAGTTGAATGCTCTTAAAATGTAAAATTCAAATTTGATACTATTTTTCATTTCAAAATGTATGGAAGCGTAAGCGTCATTGATAGGCTTTCAAGTTTTCATGCCGCTAGCTCTCACGACCGAACTTCTAGTAAATATTGATTTTTTTTTTTTTTTTAATAACATCGAAACTTGATACAAAATCATTGTTCCCCAATTAAGGCTATGGATGAAAGATAGGATCGTTTGGTCGGGGCACCACAAGGGCGATCTTACCACCCCATTTTGATTATTTAAAACCAATTAACTTCAACACCAGGACTGCGCTGTCTGTGACCATAATTTTTCGCCGTAGATAAAAGTCTTTCAGTATAAACACACGAATGTTGATATCTTGAATTTATACAAAAATTTGAAAATTCAAAAATACAATATCTGGGCAGTGGTTCGAGACTACCTTGAAGTGTCCACGTGGCCAAAATTCCAATCTATCTTACAACGTACCACGCATGCGCGTACTTATATATCGAGCAAAAGCGTCACTAGGCAACGCTATCAACAGCACCCACTGGCCACTTCAACCTTCACGTGAGCTTTTGAAGGTTGGCAACGTCACATTAAATATTCAATCGCGATACGCGAGACTCGAGGTGGTGGTAGACCTGCGAGCTGCCGTTAATGGCGGCCATTATTTAGGACACGGACCCTGACACATTTTTATATATAATATCGAGCGCTTTGAAGGAGAGAAAGAAATGTATAGATTTTTATTGGGATTTGCATTGTTTATATGCGCATTCTATTTTAATTATTATAGCTGATTATGATAACCTTATAGTTTAGTTGATGCTGAATGGTTGTTTTCTGATTGTCACCATGGTTACTGAATCATTTGGAACCGCATCACTTGTATACAATATCGAGCGCTTTGAAGGAGAGAAAGAAATGTATAGATTTTTTTATAGTTTTATTTGGATTTGCATTGTTTAAATACCAATTCTATTTGAGCTAATATTGATAATCTCATAGTTTAGTTGATGCTGAAAGATGGGAATGGTTGTTTTCTTATGGTCACCATGGTTACTGAATCATTTGGAACCGCATCACTTGTATACAATATCGAGCGCTTTGAAGGAGAGAAAGAAATGTATAGATTTTTTTATAGTCTTTATTGGGATTTGTATTATTTATATGCGCATTCTATTTTAATTATTATAGCTGATAATGATAACCTTATAGTTTAGTTGATGCTGAATGGTTGTTTTCTGATTGTCACCATGGTTACTGAATCATTTGAAACCGCATCACTTGTATATAATATCGAGCGCTTTGAAGGAGAGAAAGAAACGTATAGATTTTTTCATAGTCTTTATTTGGGATTTGCATTGTTTATATACGCATTCTATTTTAATTTTAGGCTAATATTGATGATCTTATATGGTTTGGTTGATAATCTTCTTGAAAATAAAGCATATTATTCGGTAGAAGAATATTTAAATGACAAAATCTGATTTCAAAATCCTAAATATTTTGTATGCTACATTTGTTCAAAATTAGCAATTGTGTCATATTTATTTCGAACTTTAATTACGGATAATATAGTCAGGGAAAATTATGTTGTTTAATCTATTTAATTGTGAATATTTATAATTGTAAACTGTAATGTAAATTTAATTGTGAATATTTGTGAAATATGTTTTTCCATACACCCTTATTAGGATTTATCCTGAAGGGTATCACGACTGTAAAGTTATTGGAAATAAAAAATTATTATTATTATTATTATGCTGAAAGATGTAAATGGATTCTTACTGTCACCATGGTTACCGAATGATTGGGAACAGTATTACTTAAAGCGGTGAATGCAAGGTGCTTATACAAATAGAGATATCTATCTCCACTATTTTTTCTGTGTTCACAAACCAGTGGCATAAGTATACAAGTAATATAATAATATAGTAATAGTAATATAATAATAATATATAAAATAATATAATATAATATATAAGTATACAAGTTATAAGTAAACAGTATACAAAAAAGTATATGAACTTCAAGATGATTTCATGCTCTTTAATTATTATCATTATTATTATTATTATTTTTATTTTATTTTTTTTCTAAATAACATTGAAACTTGATACAAAAGCACTGTTTCCCAATAAAGGCTATGAATGAATAATATGACATTTTTGATGTAACATTTTTTTGTGAATTCAATCAGTTTCAAAATAATACCGAACGTCAATGAATTACATCACATTCTCGGTATGCATTGACGTATAATCTTTATAAGCTAGGAGAACGCCATATATGCGTTGTAAGACGAGCGGATAGTAATAGTATGACGACTTTTTTGCCAAACTTTTGCCTACATTCGCCAATTGGGTGACATTTAATTCAGAAATGGGTAAAAACTGCTTCGAGTGGTACTAATTTAGCACATTTTATGGCTTTTCTTCAGGATGACTCACCCGATCAAGCTGAACGTTTTCAGAAATGTGTATCAAAATGTAACTCAACTTCACGCAAATTTTTTTTTTCAATTTCATTTCCGCTGTATTATTCTAATGGGTATTTTTGAAATTTCTAAGATTCATAAAAAAAAATTAAGATCTGATAATGCCACAAAACTATACAGATCCAAGTTAGATGAGAAACCATAACTAATAAAAGTTTGAAGTTGATAGCTGTAGCCGTTTGATCTGTGGAGAACCGACAAAAAAACATGAAAAAAAAACGAACACCAATTTTTTCAGTATGTCATATTGAATCCTCGCTAAAACTCGTCTAAAAATTGATTTAATTCACAAAAATATAATGTAAAATTGATTAAGGAGCATGAAATTGTCTTACTTGTCTTCTGTGTCCACAGAAAATCGTTTATACCAACATGATAAACACATTTTAGTAGCATTTTTCAGTTTAAAAGTTCAAATTTGTGAAAAATTAATTCAACCAGATTGTTTTTGAAACTGAAAAATGCATATAAATAATCAAAGCTACGTTTGTTTGACAATATATTTCACTAATACATTTTCAAATTTTATAGAGAAAAAAAAAGGATAGACTTAATTAAGTCTTTCAATGTTGCCCAACCTGGTCTAGAAATAATGGTCCACCGTTTCACCCCAAAACTAATTACTATTTAAAAACTAATTAGATTAGTTTGTGTTCACAAAAAGTCTCATGTAGATCAGTTGAGCCGTGCGACTTGTGCAGTGCCAAAAAAAAACACATACAGCTCCGTAAGAAAGAAATGACAGAGACCGGCACATGCAGCGTAGTGGTTAACACACTTGCTTCATGTGACCCGGGAGGTGAAGGGACATATCGCACCCGGTTCGATCCCCGCCACCGTCCATCTTTAAATGGTATTTTTGTGGTTTCCTCTGTCGTTCAGGTCAATACCGGGATGGTTCCATAACAACAGGCCACGGCCGACCGCTTCCCACTATACAAAACACCTAATAAAATAACCTTTCATCTCATCATCCCACCATCTCATATATCATTCACCGACGCCAATATATCGTAGTCATCAGTACAGTGCGTCGTTGAACCCAATATAAAAAAGAGTGAAAAAATAAAAAAATAAATATTCAAAAAAATATACAAAAAAATATTCAATAATAATGAGTGGGGTGCAAGTCTTCGCTGTCGCTCATCTAATAATTTAATCTAGGTTAAACCTCCAAACTTTACTGTTGAACTTATTTCGATTCATGAAATAATGATACAAAAGAGTGCTCCGCCCACCTGCACTATTCATGACAATTCCTAGGAACTTCTGTACGAAGTCTAGTGTCATACATAGCCTCTTTTCACATTCAATACAATATATGACGTGTTGGGTTCAACAATGCGATAAGTGTCAGAGGTCAAGATGTGTCAACTACCCATGAAGGTGAAAAGATTCCAATAGGGGATATTCACAGATATAAATGTCTTAATTAATTGGTGACACTTGTTGCTTGGATTCAATTGGTATCTTATTTCTTATTATTTTTTTTATCTCTATTTTTAGTTTATTTGATATATAAACATGACATTGTATATTTTGTTACATCAAAATGGCTGATCCGATTCAAGTGAAAGTTCGGAATGATGTGTAGGCCTATCAATGTTCTTCAAAATTTGAATTTTTTCGAAGAAAATATTCATCACGAATTTTCTACTCTGGGTTATTCTTGTGAGTTTTTTTTTTTACTTTGAAATGAGTTTTCTAAGAAGTGGTGCGACTTATTTTCCCTAAAAACTTCCAAGAACCGATTTAGATGAGGAAACTTGTGTATGCCAAGTTTCAACTAAATTTGTAATTTTCATTTGACCTGTGGAGCGCGAACAGAAAAAAAACATTGTTTTTCGAGTACGGTGAAATCGAGTCTTCGCTTCGCTCACCCAATTAAAACTTGCTAATTAGACGAGCTTTAGCGAGGATTCAATTTGACATACTGAAAAAAATTGGTGTTCGTTTTATGTTTTTTTTTTTTTTTTTTTTTTTTTTTGTTTATATGTTTTTTTGTCGGTTCTCCACAGGTCAAACGGCTACAGCTATCAACTTCAAACTTGTTTTCGTCATGGTTCCTCATCTAACTTAGATCTGTATAGTTTTGTGGCATTATCGGGTGGTAACTTTTTTTTTTATGAATTTTAGAAATTTCAAAAATCCCCATTAGAATAACCCGGAGGAAAATACTTGAAAAATCAAAATTTTTCAAGACCTCTCAAATTTTCGCCGAATATAAAGGAAACTATTAAGCACATTTTGAGAGATTTTTCGCATCAATCGGATGAGAAATAACGAAGAAAACGCATTTATAAATCATTTTCCCATCAATTTGGGCTATTACGGGAACCAATTAAATCTATAGCAACAAGTGTCACCAATTAATTCAAAACGATTGAAATGAATGAAGAGGAAGGCCGTGACAAAACTGATTCTCGTAAGGTTTTTGAACGTTTGGAGTGATCCAAGGTCTGTAGATGTAGATTGGGTTGACAAATTATTTTTCATTCTAGATTTCTATACCCCTAAGCTCGTCTAACAACGCGCATCCCGCGTTTTCCTAGTCTTTAAACACATGTGCTATGCTTTCCTGTTCTAATCAAATACCACATTTTTTTCTATTTTCATTTCTGGGTTCACCAATGTGTCAATGCCTCCCCCATGACAGGCATGTAAATACAATAGTCTAACCTCCAAGGCGAAGGCTAGAATGTTCTGTGACGTAGATACGGCGGTTCTATTGTGTTAAAGTGTTTCACCCTTATAGTCGATATATTCAATTATTCATCATACACGTCAAACAATCACACCAACTAAACAAAGTAAACAAAAAAGATAACAAAAAGATATTATTGATCGATTATTGACCGTCGATTGACCTTCACCTTTAGGTGTAAGAAATATTTAATTTTGGAATTTAATTAGACGAGCTTTAGCGAGGATTCAATTTGACATACTGAAAAAAATTGGTGTTCGTTTTTATGTTTTTTTTTTTTTTTTTTGTTTTTTTTTTGTTTTTATGTTTTTTTGTCGGTTCTCCACAGGTCAAACCGCTACAGCTATCAACTTCAAACCTTTTTTCGTCATGGTTCCTCATCTAACTTAGATCTGTATAGTTTTGTGGCATTATCGGGTGGTAACTTTTTTTTTATGAATTTTAGAAATTTCAAAAATCCCCATTGGAATAACCCGGAGGAAAATACTTGAAAAATCAAAATTTTTCAAGACCTCTCAAATTTTCGCCGAATATAAAGGAAACTATTAAGCACATTTTGAGAGATTTTTCGCATCAATCGGATGAGAAATAACGAAGAAAACGCATTTATAAAGCATTCTCCCATCAATTTAGGCTATTACGGGAACCAATTAAATCTATAGCAACAAGTGTCACTAATTAATTCAAAACGATTGAAATGAATGAAGAAGAAGGCCGTGACATAACTGATTCTCGTAAGGTTTTTGAACGTTTGGAGTGATCCAAGGTCTGTAGATGTAGATTGGGTTGACAAATTATTTTTCTTTCTAGATTTCTATACCCCTAAGCTCGTCTAACAACGCGCATCCCGCGTTTTCCTAGTTTATTGACTAATGTTAGGCTTGACTAATCAGTTGATTATATAGAGCTAGAAAGATAGATAGATAGTTTTTATTAAGCATATATTTGAGCTATTGAATTGACATAATACAATTACAAAGAACATAATTAGACGAGCTTTAGCGAGGATTCAATTTGACATACTGAAAAAAATTGGTGTTCGTTTTTATGTTTTTCTTTTTTTTTTTTTTTTTTTGTTTTTTTTTATGTTTTTTTGTCGGTTCTCCACAGGTCAAACGGCTACAGCTATCAACTTCAAACTTGTTTTCGTCATGGTTCCTCATCTAACTTAGATCTGTATAGTTTTGTGGCATTATCGGGTGGTAACTTTTTTTTTTATGAATTTTAGAAATTTCAAAAATCCCCATTAGAATAACCCGGAGGAAAATACTTGAAAAATCAAAATTTTTCAAGACCTCTCAAATTTTCGCCGAATATAAAGGAAACTATTAAGCACATTTTGAGAGATTTTTCGCATCAATCGGATGAGAAATAACGAAGAAAACGCATTTATAAAGCATTTTCCCATCAATTTAGGCTATTACGGGAACCAATTAAATCTATAGCAACAAGTGTCACCAATTAATTCAAAACGATTGAAATGAATGAAGAGGAAGGCCGTGACATAACTGATTCTCGTAAGGTTTTTGAACGTTTGGAGTGATCCAAGGTCTGTAGATGTAGATTGGGTTGACAAATTATTTTTCATTCTAGATTTCTATACCCCTAAGCTCGTCTAACAACGCGTATCCCGCGTTTTCCTAGTAAAGAAGCATGATGCATGACTTGATAGATACTAAGTGTTTAGAAAAAAGAGCATCTATCATATTATATTCCACCTTATGTATAATCGTAAGCATTTTTTTTTTCTAATAACATCGAAACTTGATACAAAATCATTGTTCCCCAATTAAGGCCATGGATGAAAGATAGGATCGTTTGGACGGGGCACCACAAGGGTGATCTTACCACACCAAAGTGTTATTTATTACGTGCGACATTTTATAACTTAAATTAACTGCATGTCCATATAACTTTTAAAAAATTTGAAATCATTTTTGTGTTATTTTTTTATCTTTATTGGCTTGGCGATGCTTAATATATATAAAGAATAGCATTCACCATATATTCATTCATTTTGATATTATTTTTATAGTTATTATGTATTTTGAACTGACTGTCCATATTATCTGCATTCTATTTATTGTTGTTTTTTCAATGATAAACTTGTAAATCCTCCATTGGACGAAAATAAAATGTAATGAAATGAAATAAATACGATATAATGATCATCAAAAGAAACTTTATCAGGAGTAACAATACCTCATGAGAAAATTATATATACCGGCACATGCAGCGCAGTGGTTAACGAACTCGCTTCATGTGACCCGGGAGGTGAAAGGGTATATCGGACCTGGTTCGATTCCCGCCACCGTCCATCTTTACAGGGGTTCGTGGTTTACCTCTGTAGTTTAGGCTAATGCTGAGATGGTTCCTACAATATAGGGCACAACCGCTTCCTTCCCACTATCCTTCCGGATACCTAATGAACCTTCATCTCATCATACATCCTCATTAATCATTCATCCGACGCCAATAGATCTCAGTTATCATTATAGTGCGTCGTCAAACCCAATATGAAATATATATATATATATATATATATATATATATATATATATATATATATATATATATATATATATATATTATATATATATATATATATATATATATATATATATATATATATATATATATATATTATATATATATATATATTATATATATGTATATATATGTATATATATATATATATATACATATATATACATATATATATATATATATATATATATATATATATATATATATATATATATATGTATATACATATATATATATATATATATATATATATATATATATATATATATATATATATATATATATATATATGTATATATATATATATATATATATATATATATATATATATATATATATATATATATATATATATACACATATATCATCCGACACAGATTGAAATGTGATTTACATCAAACCAACAAGAAAAATATGATATATTTCAATTTTTTGAACATTTTATTTTTAAAATCTTCTCGCCCAGCCAAATCTTATGGGATTTTTAGAAACTTTGAGATGATATTTCTCAAAATTGGTTCAACCGATTCATTCCAAAAACTGTACAGTTCCAAGTTGGATGAGTTTGCGTGTACAAAAAAAAGTTTCATGTCGATTATAGTCAAACCCTGCGACCTGTGGAGTGCCCACAAAAAAAAAACACAGATAAAGCCCTATAAGAGTGGAATGGAGACTTCGCTACGCTCATCTAATTATGAAAAGTATGTTGGTATCACTACACTGTGCATATGTTATTTCAAGATTTTTAAGCGTAATAAATGAAATTTGAATTTCCATCTTTTTTTTTTTCCTTCTTCAACCCATAAAACGTTATCTATTATCTAAAAAATAAATAATCGACCCACTATATTGATCGTTCCTAGTCCTTGACCTTTGCCTCAAGCTAAAACTTATTTGAATATGCCATGGACGGATGTGAAATTATTCACAAGATAAACTTGAAGTAGGCGGACTTGGAACACGCTAGCCCTAGATTATACTGACCATGTGGGGGCTGTTATAACTTGACCGTTTCCTTCCTTCCTCCCTCCCCCCTCCCCCCCTTCTCCCTTGACATGGAAGAAATAACTCGATCTACGTTTTAATTGTAGTTATTGTTGAAAAATTGATGTGATACTTGACCTTATGCTTTGGCTCAAGGTTTAAAAAAAAAAAATTGATGGAGTTTTAAATGAAATGTATATTTTGAAATTGAAACATTTTGTGGATAATTTTGACGGAATTCATTGTTGAAAATGTTTTCATTATCGTTGATAGATTTTTTTCAAAATCCGGTTTCTAGTTTTTTTCAAATTTGTCATTATATTCTACAAATTTTGGTGGATTTTTTTGCTATTATTTTCTGTAATGGTATAAAAGATGTGATGAATTTTTTTCAAAATTTTTCTCAGAATTCCTCAATATGTATTTAAATTTCATCAAATTATTCACGATATATTTTTGCAGAATTGTTCCGATTTTTTTTTTCCTAATATTTGAGTGTCATTGACAGAAAGGAATAATCAATACAAATTAGGACAAAATACAAATTCTAATTTTAGGAAAATACAAAATAATCGGTTCATATCATCAATAACAGAAAATAATTGAGTGATATTATTCTCACTTATGCAAGATTCGTGCATTTTCTTCTTTTTTTTATTTTTAATCCAAGAAAAGAATTCGACAGAGTATAGAGAGTAGAAGAAAAGCTGGTAGACCACGAGGAAGATGGAGAGATCAGATAAGTATGAGTGTAAGGAGAAGAGGAGGTATATGGAAAGATGTGGAAGAGGGAGTGGCAATAACGGAAAGCATGGCGAATATTAATAGAGATGGAAGAAGAAAGTGAAGAAGAGGATGAAGGGGAAGAGGATGAAGATGAAGATGCGACAGGATTGGCCAGCCGGCATTATTTAAGAGGCCCTAGAATCTAGATAATGGTGTTTGACACCCCCTGACCTGACTTGTTGGAACCGGGCCAAATATATTTAATTATTTATATTTATTAAAAAGATATTTATTCAATCCGAGATACATTATTTCAAAGTGGTAGATATCAACATTCGTGTGTTTTGTTTACTCTTAATACCATCAATGCTGTAATTGTCCGGATATATATCACAGAAACGGTTTTTACTCATAATGTGTTCCGGACTTTCGGAAACTGAAAGATTTTTTATCTACGGCGAAATATTATGGTCACAGCAGTCCTGATGTTGAAGTTCATTGGTTTTAAATAATTAAAATGGGGTGGTAAGATCGCCCTTGTGGTGCTCCGTCCAAACGATCCCATTTTTCATCCATAGCCTTAATTGGGGGGGAAATAATTTTGTATCAAGTTTCGATGTTATTAAAAAAAAAAATTAAAAAAAATAATCCATGCACCTTTCGAAGATTATACTGATATTTCTAATCATACACAGCTATTACCAAAAATACGATATTCCAACAAAACACTAAAACTATTCATCTGGAATGAAAATTAATCGTGAAACTTGATCGAGTATATAGTGACGTCACGTAATGTGGATTAGTGATAAGGAATCTGATAAGGCGCGAAAGCACGCATTTGTTTCCACCCCTAAAGCGTGTCAATAAATACCACAACATCTGGATCTTAGCACGTACTACTAAGTGGTAACACACTGAACGAGGCAAAATATATTTATTTATTTAAATAATTTGAAATTTGTGATTGAAAGGAAAGCTATTGTCCCCTTTGCCCTTTCATGATCTCTACCCTTTTATTGTAGGCCTACTTTGTCCCTAAATGTCCTCTTTTCATGATGGGAAGAGAAAAAAATAAAATGATAATTGAAACAATGGAATTGACCTGTAACCTAAGAAAACAAAATGGGAGAAGAAAAAAAAAATAAAAAAAAAAATATATATATATATATATATATATATATATATATATATATATATATATATATATATATATGTATGTATATATATATATATATATGTATATATATATATATATATATATATATATATATATATATATACATATATATATATATATATATATATATATATATATATATTATATATTTATATATATATATATATATATATATTTATATATATATATATATATATATATATATATATATATATATATATATATATATATATATATATACATATATATATATATATATATATATATATATATATATATATATATATATATATATATATATATATATATATATATATGCATATATATATATGTATATATATATATATATATATATATATATATATATATATATACACATATATATATATATATATATATATATATATATATATATATATATATATTCAAACATTTTATAGCTGTATAGGAACCTGTGACAATGTTATAATCAAATCAGATTCGATAATTTTATTTCAGATCATTTTGAATATATTAAACAAAATTTTAATTTCTGCACTATTGAAATTTTGATATCTCATACCATACAGTAGTTATCACAAAAATACTTATACTTCTCCATATATAGTTATTATATTAGTATTATATTTATATTATTATATTATATATTATATTATCATAATATTATATATATATATATATTATATTATATTAGTACTATAGTTCACATAATGTGTGAACATTATTTTGAGCAAAGATAAAAATAATAATAATAATAATATACGGTAATTTAAACACAAAATTACTCAATAATACACAATATAACAAGTCTCATTTATAATGGTGGAGGTGCCGGGTAACGTCTTGGAAAGGTTCCTGGATCAGCTATAATAATAATGATAATATATAGATTTAGATTAAATAAGATTTATGCCATGAAATGAATGTCTGTCAAAGACACATTATAATAACTAAATATTAATTAATTGGTGAGAAAAAAACAATAATCAATTATTATGAATTATTCAAATAATACTTGTATTTATTTATTTGTCAATTCAAGATTATACAGAAAAGTTCACAATATTCCACAAAGCCTGTAAACAGGCTTATCTGTGGTTTGCATTATGATTTTAACACATGAAAAACATAGATTCGCATAATAATAATAATAATTCCATCATGAATGATTAGTGAAACAATTATATTGTTATACACTTCATAATTATGTAATAAAAAAATAATAATATAATATTTAGATATAAATTATGAATAAAGATGCTACGAATGTGTGTATAGATGGTTTCAAGTGATGTCTTGAATAACATCTTAAATATAATAATAATGAATGTTTACATTCTTGATTGATCACAATTGATATCAGAGAAGTTGGTTCATGTTGAAATCAAATTTCAAATTTGAATATAAATTTCATTCGAATATAATATGATATTTAATAAATATAATATAATATATATAATATATAATATACATTCGAATATAAATCCATAAGTCATAAAAAAATACAGATAGATTTGATTATGTAGTCAATAACAATCTAGCTAATGCAGTCAAGACACAGGAGTCGATTTAGCGAAATATCAGTTTTTTGGTAATAACTTTTGAACGCCATGAGATATTGAAATTCTATTAAAAAGGTGACATAGATAATTTCAACACCTTCAAGATGGTATAAGTAATAAATATTCCACTAATATCACCCATTTGTCACCCGTATACGGTTAAAAAATGTGCTTTTCAGCTTTTCAGCTATATTTGTCCTTCATAATAACGGCCCTTGATGGACTAACTTGTTATTATTTATCGCCCATGGTTACCAATGATTTTTTTATACTTCAAATAATATTCAACTCAAATCTCACATTTTTATTTTTCGTATAACTGAGTCTAATTATCATTTGGAACAACCGACCCTTGATTAGGTAATAATACTTAATTATTCATCGATTTTTTTCTACAATTATTTAATTAGTAGACGACCTTTTTCTTTCATGGATACAAGCAAAGATGCATTGAAGGTTGCGTTGGTTTGCCGCCGGGAACCCACGCAACCCTCAATGCATCTTGATACATTACGCATTCCTTATGCGGGACTCGAACCCACATCCGAATGGACTTCAAGATTTAACGCAGAGCTTTCACTGACTGAGCCAGAGACGCGGCAGCCGCTCTCGCTAACTGATATTGATTGATTGATTATATTTGCTTAGAGATCCCACCAACTGCAAGGTTATATGGGGGTACGAACGAGCAGGGGATTATTTGTATATTTGATATTTTCTAGGCCCATATTATATAAACAACCTTTATTGGTTCCTGGCATATAAAATTGTACAGGATAATAATCAATATAAAATACAATAGTTAATATTAATATATAAAGAAATTAAATATAGTTGAATAAGTGAAAAAAGTGAGAAATTGAACTGCTGAAGGTAACAATATCAAATATATTAATCAATCTATTGAGATAAAAAATTATTATTATTATTATGAAAATTATGAAGTGATGATGAGTAAAAGGACTTTTACAACAACCTATGCCATATGTAGGACACGAACCTATGCCCAAAGGTGACTTTAGTTTCAGAAGTGGTGCCTCAGCTGACCGAGCTACCGGGGGGATAGTAACTGAAATATAAAAAAAAAAATCTAACTTACAAGTAAATTATTTTGCAATTATACATGTCGATAAAGTTGCGAGCCTAATCACTATTATATAATGATGCAGCCAATTTCCTTTACAAAGTTGGTAGTACTTAACTTAACACAAATTGCATGCACAATTAACTGCACATAGACCTAACGTGTGTACATTAAACACCCAACACATTTGACCTAGATACAGTATATGGACAATTGTGTAATATCAAAATCAATTCTACTCATTTATTTATTCATCATCCATTGAAAGTTGGCGATACTATCAACTAAAACGCGTCAAAGCCGTTAATATTGTGCAATATGTTGTATCCATGAGATATGAAGGTTCCGATCGATCGACTTTCCTAAGCCATATCACTACCGCACAGGTGTTTCAAGCCTTCATTTCTTGTCAATTATATATATATATATATATATATATATATATATATATATATATATATATATATATATATATATATATATATATATATATATATATATATATATATATATATATATATATATATATTATATATATATATATATATATATATATATATATATATATATTATGTATATATATATATATATATATATATATATATATATATATATATATATATATATATATATATATATATATATATATATATATATATATGTGTGTGTGTGAAATATTGTTTTCGGGAATACCATGTGTATTGAAATTAGAAAAACAAGTAAATATGTTTTCCCTACTATATATATATATATATATATATATATATATATATATATATATATATATATATATATATTTAGACCGTGAACATGGATAGTGTAACCTATTCGAAACGTCGGGAAGTTGTGACAAAGTGGAGGGTTCGGCCTACACTGCAATCTCAACATGAAGCGGAAGAATCCTGAAGGTAATCTACATATATATATATATATATATATATATATATATATATATATATATATATATATATATATATATATATTTTTTTTTTTTTTTTTTTGTATCTATATCAAAGAAGGGGGAGCGAACCACATGTGCGCTAGCGATATGGGATATGGGAGACGGTCGATCGGAACCTTCTCTCGACGATACAGGTATACATACAATTCTATTAGTGTTGAATGATCGAAGCTCCAAATCGATAATGTAAATAGATAGGAGAAACGGTCAATCGGGAACACCGATGACAGTAAAACGAAGTTGACAAATCGAAACTTTAGTTAGTTCGTGTTAATTGATAGAAAAGACGGTCGATCGTGGCCTTTAATACTCGTGTCTGATTACGCATCATAGAGAATGATGATTAATTAATTTGTTTTTGTCTCGCGTGACAAAAGTGGGAGAAAAGTGGGAGAAAAATGGGAGAAAAGTGGGTGAAAAGTGGACATTAATGAAGCGAGGGTAAAACTGTTCGTAAGTTTGACCCAGTAATAATGATGATTATTTATTCGAAGATCCCACCTATAACTAGATTATTTGGGATATATGTTATTGGATGAGCGAAGCGAAGAGTCAGTTTTACCGTACTCGAAAATACCAAACATTTTTTTTCGCGCTCAACAGGTCAAATGAAATTACAAATTCATTATAATCTTGACATAATCAAACAATTGTCACCAACTAATTCGGTAACTGTATAGTTTTAAGGCGCTCACTTCTGAGAAAATTAATTTCAATTTTCATACAAAAAAAAACTCAAAAATAACCCAGTTTCCCAGATGGTAAAATTCGAAAAAAATTACTCTGAATGAACCAAAATGTTCACGGAATTTTATTGTAATGATGATGCACATTATTATGAAGTTCATCATTCATTTAGGAAACATTTGAGCAACATTTAGTAACATTTATGTAATTGTATGTCGTTGTTCAATATATATATATATATATATATATATATATATATATATATATATATATATATATATATATATATATTATCCATTCTCACGTAATAAATTTGTCCCTTGTTTGAACACAGTCATCTAGTTCTCGTTCAGGTTGTTTACTTATGTTTTGTTTAGTGTGTTTTATGTTTTATCTGTTTGTTTACTATAATGTGTGTGCGTGTGAGAATAGATGCGTGCTTTTGAGCGCTCTACAGGTCAGGTCAAACTGTTACTATTACTAAAAAAACAACTAGAGAACTTCCATGTTCCGTGTTTTACCATTTTACAGAATAATATAACATTCTGTAGAGGCGCCTGAAGAGCGTATATTGGAATAAATTCGACTCGATTGTGTGACATGGGTTTGGGCATCCAAACCTTACCTGAGCCCTAACCACGTTTTACAGTCATCCATTGAAAAGTACAGCAAAGCCCATGTCACATGACCAAGTCGACTTTTCCGGTATAGGCCTACGCTCTTCATAAAGTGTCCCCATTTAATTTCCCGTAAACGGCTCCCATCTCTTCGCTTATGTCTGCAATTATTAGGGGGGGGGGCTGCAGTTCGTATACCGGAAACCAGAATAAAATATACGCGATTTTGTGACATGGGTTTGGGTGTCCAAACCTTATTTGAACCCCAAACCCAACCACATTTTACACAGTCATCCATTGAAAAGTACCCCAAAGCCCATGTCACACGACCGAGTCGACTTCATTCCGGTATACGCTCTTCAGATTCCCTATTCAATTTTCCGTAAACGGTTCCCATCTCCTCGCTTATATCTGCAATTATTAAGGGGCGCCTGAAGAGCGTATATCGGAATAAAGTATACTCGATTATGTGCCATATGGGTTTGGGTGACCAAACCTTACTTGATCCCTAACCACGTTTTACAGTCATCGATTGAAAAGTACCCCGAAGTCCATGACACACGAACAAGTCGACTTTATTCCGGTAAATGCTCTTCAGCGCCCCCATTTTGTATAGTTGATATTAAACCCACCGATCAGTAAGAAATAATATCAAGAGCACATGAGAGCGGATTTAGAGAGAGATCATTTTATCTATATTTAATTTTTAAACGATGTGAGATATCATAAATGTAATAGAGCCAACGAGGGAAAATCCGGATATGTCAAATACCTTTATACTGGTATAAGCAGGGCCGTGTCAAGACATTTTGCAGCCCTAAACCCGGAAATGTATAGCGCTCCCTCTCCCCGTTCAATTATAAGCGTCAAATAAATAGATTTTAATGTGTCTTTTCACCATTGTTTTTTAATATTCTCTTTTAGAGGAGTTGACATCTCATAGTACGAATATATATAATATCAAATGGGCCAACAATTCTTTTCAAATAAATACAACGCTATATAATAACTTTGTCATTATTCAATTTGGGTCTAACTATACGCATTCTACTGATGGTCACGATCTATTGGCTTCAGTGAATGAGATGGTGAGATGGTGAGTTGAAAGGTTATTTCATCATTTTTGGATGGTGGGAAGGAGTTGGTCGTGGTCTGTTGTTAATAAACCATCCCAGTATCAACCTGGACAACAGAGGGAAACCACACACACAAAATTCAGGATGGTCAACCTTGGCGGTAATCGAACCCCGATCTCCTGAATGACGGTTTAGTGTATTAACCATTCGGTCACACGTCTCAATGCTATATATCATAATATTTTTATTCATCTTTTATTTCAATTGGCTGGTGAAAATTTGGTGCCCCTTAAATATTTCGTACTTATATGAGTTTTTTTTATATTGGGTTAAAACGACGCACTGTAATGAATACTAAAATCTATTGGCGTCGGATGAATGATTAATGAGATGATGGGATGATGAGATGAAGGTTTTTATGGGTAGTGGGAAGGGTAGTGGGAAGGAAGCGGTCGTGACCTATATTGCGGGAACCATCCCGGCATTAGCCTAGACTACAGAGGGAAACCACGAAACACCCCTGTAAAGATGGACGGTGGCGGGGATCGAACCGGGTCCGACATGCCCCTTCACCTTCCAAGTCACATGAAGCAAGTGAGCTAACATTTATATGTTAAGAGGCCGCAGGCGCTCCACTCGGGCTCGTTGTTCGCTCGCTTCAGACTCGAGTTTAACATGCATCGTGTGCTAGGCGCAGCCCATAGACTAGCCCGCCGAACTCATATTCAAGTAAACGCCGTTAATTCCCTTACTCACACTTTTGATATATTTCACAGTCTATATTTTTTTTCGGTATTCAAAAATATATATCTAGGTTTTCGTAAACTAGAAATTTTTTCATTTTCCATTTGAAGAATTTGAAAAATTCAGTTCACAAACAAATTTTCAGTTCAAAATTCTGTATATGCGATAACCTCCGTTTTTCAATTATTAACAGAATGCAAAAACAATCATATTGATATCTCAAAAATTACGGCCATGAGAGTTTGCGGCGTGAAATACGAGCGCCTGCGGCCTCTTAATTGATGAGCGTAGCGAAGTCTCCATCCCACTCTTATAGGGCTTTGTCTGTGTGTTTTTTTTTTTTTTTTTTTTTAAGCACTCCACAGGTCGCAGGGGTTGACTGATCAACATGAAACTTTTTTTGTACACCCAAACTCATCCAACTTAGAACTGTATGGTTTTTGGGATGAATCGGTCGGACCGATTTTGAGAATCATCATCTCAAAGTTTCTAAAAACCCCATAAGATTTGGCTGGGCGGAAAATGTTGAAAAATAAAATCTCTCCAAATGGAACGAAATTCTCTCTAATTGTGTATACATGGATTTTACACATTATTACGATTTTTTAAGCAATTCTGATCAGTCGTTTTGAAGAAAAAAAATAAAATGACTGATAATATTCATAGAATATATCATAAAAATTGTGACAGAATTAAGTTGTCGAGATTCACTGCTTTCTAGATTCAAGAGTTGACCAACAATGAAGTATTTTTTATATCCGTCAAGGTGTGTAGAATACCAGAGTCAATGAAGTGGCAAGACTAGAACTACTTTAACGACTTTTATAGCTTATTCAGATATCAAGGTGTGTAGAATACCAGAGTCGATAAAGTAGCAAGGGTACAACTACTTCAAGGACTTTTATACCTTGTTCAGATATCTCGCTCATCTTACAACGCATATTTCGCGTTTGACTAGTACATTTTCATATGTCATCATGGTACTGCATTAAGGTAGACCTAGAGTTTCATGACTAATATACATTTGTTGATTAAGCGATGAAAATAGTAGGCCTAGATAAACTTGCTATTACCCTTGGTTAACAATGATATATTTGTACTTCAACCAGTCCAACAATTTTCTTAGAATGAAGAATCTATTTAATCTTAAAGATTGAATATTTTTCTTTTAAATCGCAGTATTTAATTTTATTAATTAAAGAAATTCAGAACTAGTAATGTTTGATTGTACCGGCAAAAATCTAAATGAATTGAAAATTTGGAAAAATTTCGATAATGAAATTCAAAAAGAAAATTAAAGAAGAATTAAATTAAAAGAAGCTAGGTCAAGTTTATTACAAGACGTGGCTGACGAAGAATCAAAATTTTCTCTTCAGCAGTATAATGATCGAATTCATTTTGTTTCTAAATTGAGATTAAACATCACAATTGAAATCAATTCTTAAAATTGAAATTAAATTCTTGCGATCAATTGCATTTTACCTTGAAACGTTTAAAATTGATGAATATATTTATAGAGTCGAGATATTGGTTCCATGTATTGTTAATTTAGTATTATGATATTGTTATAAAACTATATGTTTAAATGTATGCTTGTAACTGTACTACATGAACAAGAATAAAATGATATTCAAATTGAATTGAAATTGAATTGATCCCCATCCCTGATATTATTTCATATTCAGATGTATTGAATAGATTACTTTGAAATTATTCATTCATTTTTTGTTTGTGGGATTTTAGAAAATTAAATTTGAAATCATTCAAAGCTTTAGTATAAGCCTACAGCAAGAGCTAGAGAACTGAAGTATAAGAGGAGAAAAAATGAATGAAATTATATAATAAAAATTATAAGAAATTATATTATGTTTATGAAGTATCAATAAGACGTGAAACCTTCAATATGAATAATATTTTTTATCAATTTAGACCTGGTATTACCAACGTGGGAGTAGCTCCAACTGGCAGATGAAAGTTGTTATCACCATGGTTACCTGTGATATTTGTTTTCACCAACTCTCAGATAACTGTTAACTGGACTTAGGCCCGGAATTACCAAGTCCAGTTAGCCTTTAACTGACAGTTCAAACTTGTTATCACCATGGTTACCCATGCTATTTGTTCTCATCAACTCCCAGATAAATACTATCTGGACTTGGTAATACTGGGCCTTAGTCTTAGAATCTCTGCCACCAATCTATGTATTGACTGCACAGTACGTACCGGTAATGGAAAAATAACAATAAATAAAAATCGAATTTTGATGATGACAAAAAAACATTATGACGACTTGTCATTAATTCAGAACGTGTAGCAATCCATATTGCACCCCTTGTCAACCTGTCAATAACGTACAGGCCATAAATCCAACACAAACGTGGCATGTCAAGGTTCAAGGCCTCAATCAATAAATTGTTTGTTGTTTGATGGATACTAATTGCTGATACGTATTTCATTCAAGTGCACACAGGTTTTAAGTAATTGGTCAAATGGTGGAAAATAGAATAGAAAATGAATAGAATATATGCTTTATTGGTTCTAATTGATCTTATAAAGATATTATAACTTGTCAATAATTATAGTAGGCCCAAATGGAAATGATAATATAAAATGTAGTAATGATGAACAATTTTAGAAACAAAATAAATTAAAAAAACACATTTTAACATTATGAAAACACTGAACAGCAATAAATTAATCAATCATCTAGAAACTCTCTTACACTATAATAACATTTATCAATTAGTTGTTGTTTTTTCAGTATAAATTTGAATGAATTCGTTCTATTAGTTTTTAGTGCAAGAGGTATAGTGAATTACTATTTTACTGAGACGGAGCTGGAGTTCCCGGTTTCGTTTTCCTGGTTTCCCTCAGTCGGGCAAGTGTGCTCACACTCCTTCCAGAGACTATAAGTCATGACGTAGGCATCACCGATTTGATATAGAAACATAATCCGCGAATTGAGTCATGTCTATATAGGCCTACTTTACGAATCAAAAAAGGGTCGGTTCTGGGAGACAAATGAATTAAATATATATATATATATATATATATATATATATATATATATATATATATATATATATATATATATATATATTCATATATATGTATATATTATATATATATATATATATATATATATATATATATTCATATATATGTATATATTATATATATATATATATATATATATATATATATATATATATATATATATATATATATATATATATATATATATATATATATACTGTCCCTTGATACCTTAAATAAATCAAATATAATTTCTGAAATTGAAATGATGATTTCTATAGTGTTCTCCTAAATTAGGGAAATAAATATCGTCATAAACCATTAAAATCTAGTTTTAGGGTCATGATGCCCTTTAATATCAGGTCTTCCCACTGTCACAAACAGCTGATGGAATTAATTTCTATCTCATCTTATAGAGGTAAACGATGTAAAAAAACTCTATCTGGATGGTCGACCACGGGGGAAATCGAACCCCGGTCTCCTGAATCATTTCCGCTCAATTATAATATATAGGACCGTGTGGCCTAATGGATAAGGCGTCGGACTTCGAATCCGAAGATTGCAGGTTCGAGTCCTGTCACGGTCGGAATATTTTTGTAAAATATATCATCATTATATGCCCATATATTACATTCCTTTCGATGCTGCTACTCCTAGATACAACTGTACATAGTTAGGCCTATATTTGTTAACATTATATTTCATATTATGTTAAGTAATGAAGCATTTAGGCCTAACTATATTGAATTTTATCAATTTTATGAAAATATATCAAAACTTTCATTCTCACAAGAAAATGTATTTTATTGTTCATACTTATGAAGGATAATTAAATCTGCCAGGCCGGATTATGGTATATTTTCAATTTCCCATTAAATTATGAATATTTTTTAGAATAGGCCCATATTTTATATGCATCAGTCAAGTGACGTAAGACATTGTTAAAATCACAATTCTACAAATTGATAGATTAATCAATCAATCACAATCGATTTTGATAGTTCACTATATACTGCTATTAGTTACGATTTGTTATAGTCATTATGTTATTTGAAATAATATGCCTATCGTTTATTGATTCAATCATATAGCATTCGTAAAGTAATTGATATTATTAACAAATAATCATAAAACACCGAATATTTTTATGAGTCGTTTGATCATCTCCCTCAGACTACAACTAAAAATGCATAAATTTGAAGATGGACTATTTGATCTACCGAAATACTACGCGTATGTTCTTTTTGAAAACTTTTGATTGGATTAATGAACAATCATAATAAATAAATCATAATTTTTTTGCCAACCTCGGTAGCTCGGTCAGCTGAGGCACCGCTTCAGAAACTGAAGTCACCATTGGGCGTGGGTTCGAGTCCCGCTTAAGGCATAGGTTTCCAAATGTCCTTTCACTTATCATCACACCATAGTTTCATTATCACCTGCTCATTCGTACCCCCGTTTAACCCAACTGTTGGTGGGGTCGTTATGGAAACAATAGGATACTCAATCAATCATAGTATAATCTTCTCACAATAAAATATTCTATATTGTGTATAGTAGGCCTACTTACAGTTTGGATACCGCTGAGCAGCTACGTCAACAACGAAAAGATCTGGAAAATGCCTGTCTCAAATGTTTTCCAGAAATGATTGTCAATAACAATTGAAACAAGTCAATGACTGGGTCTTTACCCCGCACCGTGTCTTTCCATTGTAATACATCTACACTATTCACTCGTGTAGGTAATTAATTAAAAAGCATCAAAACACAGTATAAAATAAATCATAAAACGTCAGAAATAATTAAATCCGAAGTACCAACGTAGCAGCGGCTTCCTTATTTGCAATCACATTCGAATTTCAAATTTTCTTACGTTCTCTTTTCTAATTTAACAAGGTGACAAAATGCCCTTGTGTATTTTAATCCGCGAGACCGTGACTCAATAATGTCGAAATATATTTTAATATTTTGGCTTGTCACTTTTGTTAAGAACGAATTAATTAATGTTATTATTTTTATCACCAGTTTTTGTAGGTTATCACAGGTTTAATATTGGTGTTGAACTTCACATTTTCGATAAATAAATAACTGAAAACACATGCACGACGTTCGAATGAAGCAAGTCAACTGAAATTGTTAATGAATGCACAGGTGGGTATGATGTTACCGCGCGTGCGCGAAAGTAGTCAACTACCCCTACCCCTTTACTCTGCTCAACAAACCAAGTTGCTTTTACTAGTGACGTCATTTTGTGTTTACTTTGTGAATATTGGCTAAGAAAACGCTATAAACGCGTTGTTGAATGAGCAGAAACTAATACTTGGTCATTGAAAATATAACAGAGAATATTATAATTATTCATATTTTTCATACCTATCAATCAATTTTACTGATGTAAAATGTAATTTAATGTTAATGTTATGTATATATTCCGAGTCTAAATCTAAAGGAAGTATAATGGAAGAAAGTGGGAAGAGAGTGAGTCTAAAAGAAGAAAGTGAATCTAAAAAAAGATTAAAGAGCAACATTTTAGCTTGCGGTGTTGGTACAAAACTGTCAACACATTGTGATGGAGAACATCGAAAACAAATTTATAAGCACAAACATTTTCTCCAATTAAACCCATTTATTATAATTAAATATTTTTGATAAAATTTTATAACAATCAAGTAATATTTCTAGTATATATAAAAATGAGAGAAACAAATTGCACTAAATATTTCCAAATAGGCCTAGTCTAATAATATGTTGTTTATACTATATATTTCTTAAATAATATTATAAATTAGAATAATAAGTCAATAAAGCTGTGAATTCTGATATTGACTCTCAGTCAAGATGTCAATATACTCGTGTGCACCAGAGAAAATCGTCAGCAAACTAAATAAACGAAAAAACTTCATTAATTTATGTAATCTCGCTGTACCTTTACAGACTGGATGCTTTTGAAAGATGCTGTATTGTTTCTTATCGTAATCCTCGTCATGAAATATAATATCACCTCGAATATACCATAGCTATACAAATATACCGGTGATATTTGTATTTCTTATGTTGGTAGACGACTTCTCTCGTGATAGCAAGTATATTTGCGTACAATAGGCTTCTGTCAAGTAAAAAATGACAAACAATAGTTACCATAGCAATACAGCAAACTGGTGGACTACCAAATATTCTGATTGGTCAATTCCAACTGGTGGACATTGTTGTCTGTCTCTTTCAACAATGGGTGATGTCACTTGACAGAAGCCTGTAGGCTTCTACCACTGAACGGCTTATTATTTCATTGTTAAAAGCGATTTGGATTGGATTTGGTGACAAATTAGTTCATAGATGATGACTTTTGAATTGTGAAAGATCTTAAAATTCAATTAATATTCGAAAATATAAGAAACATAGATATTTTTAATACCTATAAAATCTTCTATTGTTCAAAAGTTCTTACAAACTGATTCATCACTAGAAATAACAGAAATCGCTTTTAGCAGCAAATTATTTGATCGTTTGAAGAAGCCTTTACAATTTTATTGTCGGATCTGAGGTTCCCTCGTACAATTTTATGAAACATGTTTTTCGTAAGTTCCAATATTACATGCCCCAGAGTCAAGAGTCGAGACTGTCGTAATAACATTTAACTGGCTATTCAACAATAACGTCGGATATTATAATTTGAAAGTAGTATTTGTCCAAGATTCTACGCTGTTAAGAACATTATAAACATTTTCAAAAGCTTCAGTTTTGAGAGTTGACTGTATCTTGGAAATTATAATATATCAAGTCACTTGAAGAAAATTTGATGAACCTAGTTCGTTCTAGTATTCAGCGCCAAGTCAGCAATGTGAAAAGTCAAAATTCAGCTTGTTATGTTCGCCGACTAACCGCATCTAGCGGTAAAAAGCATTGCTAACCAAGCAAACTGTCATTTCTAATAACATTCTGTCACTTGAAATGGTTTATACGGAGTTTGAGTATATTGATGAAATAATAATTGGTATTGTGGATAAAGACACAGCAGATTGAATAAAAAATAGTGAGATCTGATATTTAAAATGAATAAATATTTTCAGTAAAAGATTATGTTCCAGGACTTTAAAAGATATGGCCAAAGATGCTCAACATCTAATATGATTGATTTTCTACCAAGTTTGAATGGTGGATGCTGACGATCAATCTAGTCGAGCACTAGCTAGCAGATCTGGCGTGACGTAATTTTCCAATGTCTTGTAACTATTTCTCTGCCGAACATTACTCTTTTGACTGTTGATAAACACTGTTTGCTAAGTTACGACAATCTTGTAAGAGGATAACAATAACTGACAAGCCAGGCTTTTGTGACACTACAAGCACGATGTAGTGATACCAACATATATTTATCATAATATAAAGAAGGTGTACCGAATCGCGTCTTCAAAGAGAAATATTTCCTGGGTCAGAATCTGAGTGCAGGGTCCTGATTGCCTGTAGCGCAACTATCGCTTTTATATGGTACTACAATGCTACACAATGCCAACGGTACCGTAGCCACTCTATATTTACATCTAGTTCACAAGGAGATCAGCTAAATTGAGACAGGCAATTGGGACCTTTGGCTCTGAACTGACCGCAAGAAACCACAAATACTATCCATGTTACTAGCATGGGAGTGGGTACACCTTCTTTATATTATGATGAAGTATGTTGGTATCACTACATCGTGCTTCCAGTAAACAATACATTGAGGACACCACTTCAAGTTACAATTTGGGTGAGAGCATTGGAAGCGGTTTTTATTTTTACTCACAGTTACGAGGTTATTAATTGTTAAGGTCGATTCACAACAGTTCAACAATTGTTTCAGTTGTAGTCTTGGTCTTTGTTTTAAACTCTTTTTAAACGAGCTTGATTTACAAATAAGTCGAACTTCTTAGAACTCTTAAAAGAAAGCAATTTCGTCAATGATGCGCAAAGCCATAAATTATGTTTTCCGTCAAAACTATTGCCTTCAACGATTGTTTCGTTTACTTTTAAAAGAATGAAGTTCTTGTATTGATGCTAATTTGACTAGGTTAGTATTATTCTGACGCTTCTGATTGGTTCGTCGTGGTCGAGACCTTGTCGTGATCGTAACAAAACGGAATCAGATTAAATCGGAAATTGAGTTCTACATCAAAAATAAAAAGAGGTTTGTGAACCACAGCATCTATTTTCTACAATCGATTTCGAAGACCAAGACTACAACTTAAACTGCCAATAAAACTGTTGTAATCGACCTTCAGGGTACATGTAATGTGTGATACTTGAAACAATCAAAGTAACAATGGCTTTTGTGCATAACAAGAGTTTCAGTGAAACCAATAGGCTTCTGTCAAATAACAAATGATAACCAATAGTTACCATAACAATATAGCAAACTGGTGGACTACCAAATATACTGATTGGTCAATTCCAATTTCCAACTGGTGAACATTGTTGTCTGTCTCTTTCAACAATGAGTGACGTCACTTCACAGAAGCCTATATGTTGAGAAGAAATATTTGAAATTAGAATACTCCAGATCCCAATTTTAAATATAGAACACATTTCTTACATAAATGAAGTAAACTTCGAAATAGTTCCGCTTTCTAGGCCTAGTGAAAAAAATTGGACATCATAAGCAATGATACGTCCACAACATTATTTTTCATTGGTTGTATGTTACTACTCACTTTTTGTTAGTAGGTAGTTTTTTCTATGACAGTACTACAGTTTATACATCGTGTTGAAATTTATTTCACATCCTCATCATAATAAATTAAAATCAGCCATTTCAAATGCTGCGTGCGTATTACTGTGTTACCTGACAAAACTCTTAAATATGAAAGAAACCACCTGATAAAATTTTAAAGTCACTGCTTTGATGAAACCTTTTTGTTCCAAAATGACAACGCGACTGGCCAGCGCCTTTGGATCATAACGTAATACTGCAACCTCTGCCTAGGAACCAAGCAAATTCTACAGAAATAAATGTCCCAATTATGACGAGACCTGTTCGATATGATTGTAGACAAAGTGAATATGACAAAAATACTACGTCCATAAGTTACATCTATATCTCAACTTCCTTACTTTGGCTACAGGCTTCCAGTAAGTCATTGATACATGACATAACCTAAAAGCCAAAAAGTTCATTTCCTTTCGACTTTAGACGTAACGTCTTACGAATAAGACAATAGCGAGTCGCCGTTACGCGGTGATTACACACTCGTGTCAGTTCCAAAGTTCAACAGTTCCTTAATTTAGTGACATGATTTTGTAGCGAAATCGAACACTTTTGTACGTTACAACATTTTCTGGACATTCGTACAACTAAAAGCGATAAGACGAAACGACGATTTTCGACAGAGAATAGGAGACGAACGTTTGAAATTCACAATATGAGAACACTGGACAACAAAATAGGCCTAGTAGGCCCCACCTTTCTGAAATTTCCATGTACTTATTTTGGTTATTGATCAAACTAAATTACAGGTACGATCATAAAAGTACAAAATTCTTAAACAATAACAATCCTAAATGCTACGTTCTCAACAACTGTCATTTCTGCATTTTCTAATCAAGAATTCCAAATGTTGAACTCCTCAGTACAAGCGACCCCTGTAAGGAAAATGTTTCCGTTTTTGCTAGCTATTTTTTAAATGTAGTTACAAGATTTCATAAGAATGTGAAAATATTCTAGACAGTTTTTTTTTGGTGTACAATTCAAGTCACAGATTAGTTAAGGCCCTCAGACAGTTGAAAGCCTCCGTCCAATAACATCGCAATAAATGGTTTTCTAGTCATTCTCAGCAAGTTGCAATAAATAGACCCTTTTAAAAAATGAGTGCCACCTAAACCCTATCGAGTTCCAAAATCTACCGATCTTGGAACCTGTATTGCAGTCCCATCACACCCATGCTATTTAGTACAAATGATTTGTATTATTACGCCTTACAGTGCTACTTGCAATGTCTTAGCAGTTGAAACATTGATGCTCAATTGATTCCAAGAGATTAAGGTACACACTGGCAAAGAGAATAAAATTGAAGATAATGCAAATTATATGATGTATATTGATTGCTTTTGACCCTATGGGTAAACTAATCAACTTCCTACACGGTTACCAAAATACTCAAGACTCCAATACCTCGGCTGCAAGAAGGCGGTAGAATAAAGCAAGCGCAAGAATTCTTAAAAGGGTTTATTAAGAGCATAATGGAGTTGACTTGGTAAAATATCAGTTTAAGTGATTTATTTTGATAACTTTGAATGTTACAGAAACGCGGACCATTAAATTGTAAGGTTATTAGTCGGACGCAATCATTTCTCAAACTACCTACGATACTCGTTACATTGAGTAATCTACGTACCAGATATATTCCATGTATTTAATCAAGTATTAAAGATCAGTTATTATCTGCCGTTGAGAGCAATTTACCAGAAAGTTACGAATAAAACTGACCACTTAAAGATCTTGATTCGATTTTTAAAAAATACTATTGAATAGTATTTAAAATATGTATACCTACATCATGCAACAAGGGCTGGTAATCTCGATAGCCACTCACACAAGTTTTTGAAGCCACAAAAGAAGAGAATTGTCTACCAACCAAAGGAGTTTAAAAACTTCCGTAAATGCAAAGAAACTCGCTGCCAAAGATTTTATGCTTTTGGTGAAGTTGCGTACATCTAATTGTGATTTTTTCCCTGAAGGGGAAAAGTCATTGACCCTTCAAATACCACAGAACATAAAATACAACGATGATATTCGTGTTTTTCAAGTTGGTAGATGAACTTCATCTTTCATACCTCTCGATATATTAGCAGGAACGGTCGAGAAAAACGATCCGTTAATACTCTCAAACGGAAATATATTAAGTACATCTACTATAGAATTTGCACAGTTGATAATACAGTACCTATTTTGATTTTGAATCAGAGGTAAAATCCAATTTGTAATTGATTGATAGGTCTATTAGTTTTAACCACTTATAAAAAAAAACAAGCTTACTTGTGAGTTTAAATCTTTTTTTTTCAATAGTTCATTTCATGTCAGGCTAGGCCTAACTATACTAACATTAACAGAAATACAAATTCACATATTTGATAAGGTGAAGATAATACCATTACGTTACTCTTTAGATAGGCAACTTCGTAGATTGTTACCGGAAAACTGATCGACGTAAATAAAATCGCGTTTTCAATTCAAATCAATACCAGCCTGTTAAAATCCTAATTTAATATAATATTTAATTCATTCTAAAACCCATAACCCAGCAAACTACATCGAATATTTTAATCATTTAAATATATAGTATATTTATATATTTATATATATATAAAAAAAAAAGTATACTTTAAAATTAACATCTAAGTACATGAAACACACTTGAAAGACAGTAGTATCAACTGAATAAGGAGAAAAAATTAAAATACTTTCTCGTAGATATAGCAGCACTAATCTTTAGAAAATATTTTATATACCCTAGAGTAGATACTAGATAGATACTAATATATATATACCTAAGATCATACCATTTACCCTGGATGTGTCTAGTATATAATATAGATATAATATATATTATATAACCTTGTTATTTCATAGATACTATCGTGTTCCCTTGGTTGCAAAAAACATTGGTCCAATTCAACGCATTATCCTAAATTGATTCGTTGTGCAAATTTAACGACTACGAAATTCTGATTCTTAAAAAGACTTGAAATTCAATTTTAAGCCTATAACACTGAATTAAAGATTTTGATTGGTTATTCAGTCAGATTTAGTAAGTACCTCTTTATGGAAGATTTCGGTGAAATTGTTTACGCCTGAAATAAACAACATGGGAATAGCTCTACGTACCTACCTGTGACTTGGATGTTGCTATCACAATGATTGGCTATTCATTTTCACTAACTCTAACGAGACTGAGTCTCGATTCTAAAATACTCTGTTTATGACTCCGTTAAGACTAATCGACCGATTAGTCAGTAAAGCGACACGGGTAACAAAGAGAGTTAACAATTAATGATTGATTAACTTTTGACAAGCAACAAAAAAACCAGACCCAACTCCATTTAATCAATTCCGTACGGTATATTATTATTTTTAAAGTTTAATTGAATAAATAGGATTTGTAAAGGGAATTTCATACATCATAGCTTGAATATTGACAAGTATGTAGAGTACTAGATATATATATTTAATATTAATATGTACCGTAACCTATATATACGTCACTTGGGGATAGTGATTTTAAAACTTCCACTGAGCACTGTCTGATTTCACACGACATAGGCCTACGCTCGGATATAATACAATTCTTGGTTGCGGCCATCAAAATAATATATTTATTCCCCAATTAACCTAGGTGTTGGTGGGGACATAACATAACAATAATAGAAAATCATCAGCGTGCCTAATATAGATGAAAATAGTTACGTCGCAACGACATTTTGTCTTGGGATTCGCTACTTATAAAAGGCTTATCAGGTTTATAAGCTTCCATGCCTTGAACTATTACGAGAGTAGTTTTCAAAGCATCAATTTTATTTCCGTTTTATTTCGATTCTAAAGAAATAGGCTCGGCTTACGTCAATACAGAACTTGACGGAATACATGTACGGGCGTGGAGCATGGCGCGAGACTGACTACGAGAAAGTTCAGTTCGTCTCGAATGCCTGCCCACTCGTAATACGTAGACAAGAGGCCGCAGGCGCTCGTATTTCACTCCGCAAACTCTCACGGCCGTAATTTTTTAGATATAAATATGATTGTGTTTGCATTCTGTTAATAATTGAAAAACGGAGGTTACCGCATTTACAGAATTTTGAACAAAATATTTGTAATTTTTCAAATTCTTCAAATGAAAAAGAGAGAAGAAGATGATGAAAGAGAGAAAATTTTGTGTTGGCGATAAACTAGTAGGCCTACATATTTTTGAATACCGAAAACAAAAAATGTGAAATATATCAAAAGTGTGAGCTAGGGAATTAACGGCGTTTATGTGAATATGAGTTCGGCGGGCCCTAGTCTACAGGTTGCACCTAGCACACGATGCATGTCAAACACGAGTCTGAAGCGAGCGAACAACGAGCCCGTGTAGAGCACCAGCAGCCTCTTAAACGAGTAAACTAGAGGTAAGAAAACTAGTGAGATTATGATTTGATGGTTTTAAACTCAATGGAAAAAAAATGAAACGACATATAAGCCACTGCTATCCATGGGTATATATTTCCATTCAAAAGGTAGTATAGCCTACCTTGTCTTGACCAAACCTTTATTTACAATAATTGTAGGCCTATAATATTGAAGATATGTTGAACATTCATAACCTACAAAACAAAAGCTACAATCTTTATCAATTCGCCGACTTAGGCAGCTAGTAATCTATCAGAATCGTGTTGTGTACTTGTCCCGAGTACTTGTAAAATACACATTCAAACGTTTGAATTAGCCCGGTAATAAATATTACCTATCGATATGTAACATTGCAGGCAGTAGACCTAATCGTGACAATGATCAGACAATGTAGGAAAAGTGAAAGCATTGCAATATCTTTTAGCAAAACAGAGCGACTGTGGTAATTTTTTTAAGAGTTTCAAAATGTGTCTCAGGGTCTTGGTGTAGGCCTACCGATGTTTGTCATTCTTTAAAAATCTATAAGTTGATTATTTCAGATACCGTATTTAAAATGATAAAAAATCATTTGGTCAATTAATAATGATTACAAACATGATTGAGTCTGCTGTAGACTATCCATAACAATTTTCATAATATACATAATTATGAAAAAAAAAATCCTCCTTTAAAAACTAGAATTTGGAGTCATCTAAATTTGCACAACACTAATTTACATAACAGTTAAATTTCTAAAATATGGAATGTTTTCTTTTTTCAAATTTTCAAAAAATACCAAAACTCATCTCCGGTCAATTCCCGTCCTCGTCCTCCTCGCCGACCGTATTGGAATCGTCGTCCACGTCGTCGTGCGTCTTGACGTGCTCGTTGAGCTGCTTCCGCGTCGGGAAGTCGTCTCCGCACTGCTCGCACTCGAAGCTGAGACGGCTGCGTTTCCTCCTGTCCCTGCGCAACGGCAGCTTGCTCGTAACCCCGTTGCTCAGCCGCCGCTTCCCGAGGAACGCCCGGTTCTCCCGCGACAGGTTCGCCCGGCTCGTGCTCGGCACCGCGTTATCCCGGACCAACGTAGACCTGCGGAACGGTCTCGTCTCCAAGCTCGTGTCCATGCTCGAGTTGGTGCAACTGCTGCCCGCTTCCGAGGCAGGCCGCCCGACTTTACTCAGATTACCGACCAGCACCATGCTACCTACCTCGGTCCCCGTACAACGGTGGTTCTGGAAACCGTCATACTGCGTGAAACGTCCGTGGCACGATGAACACTGGAACGGTTTGTCCTCTTCGTCGACGATCTCCTTTATCTTGCCCGATTTCATTGCGATGTGTTGCTTGAGGTGGCGATGCAAGTGGTAACGTCGCGAGAAATGCTTGTTGCAGATCTTGCACAAGTGTTCGTCGTCGGTGGAGATGAAGGTGTCGACGTTGAACTCGACCTTGTCGGACTTGGTGTCGGGCGTGCCAGTCACGAGGCTAACGTCGCGGTCGGGATGGATCCGTTTGAAGTGGCGCACGAGGTGACTCTTACGCGTGAAACGTTTGTTGAAGCAGAACTCGCAATTGAACGGTTTCAAGAAGTTCAACAGGTTCTCCTCGGTCGTGCCGACCATTGGCGGTAATGTCGGCACAGTGACCGGCGCCGGAGGTGCTTCGGATTTGACCGGAGTCGACGATCGGTCTTCTAGACCGTTGGCCGTCGCAGGTTCTTCGACCAGAGAGATCGAAATGTCTAGTTTGTTCGGCAGCAAGGATAGGAAATTCTTGGTTTCTTTTTTCGGCTCGACCATCGTCAACGACACGTCGAGTCCTGGAATCCGGTCCACGCTCAAACTCGGCCGCTGCAACGTTTTCACGTCAACGACTTTCAGCCCGGAACTCACCGTTTCGATGACCTTCAAACCGGAACCGGTCGGTTCGGGAGACGCGGCCGACTTGGGTGGCATCAACAACATCGACGGCAGAATATCTAAATCGCGAATCTGAACCGAGCCTAGCAACGTCTCTCTAATGTGGATCTTATTGTGTCGCACCAAATGTTCTTTACGTGTGAACGTTTTCTGACATATAGGACAGGAATACGGTTTATTAGACTCGTCCATCGGTCCCGACTTACCGGTGTTCACCGTATGCATCCGCCGTTTGTGACGTTGGAGATGTTCCTTACGCGCAAAACCGTGGTTACAAAGCTCGCAAATGTACGGACGCTCGAGCGTCGGAACCCCTTTCGGAAGAATGCCGACTTTACTGTCGCATATCATGTTGATGTGGGATTCCATCTCCCGATTCTGGTACAGTTTCGCTTGTTCGTTGTCGAAGTTTCTCGTCCGGAATTCCAGTTCGGGAATCTGCGGGTGGATGAGGATGTGTCGTTCGACGTGCTCCTTCCGAGTGTACTGTTTCATGCAGACCTGACACTGGAACGGTTTCATGTCCGTGTGGAGCATCATGTGACGCGACAGGTGCTCGCGTCGGCTGAAGCTCTTCGAGCAGCGCTGGCACGAGAAGATCTTGTCGGAAACGTGCGTCCTCTGGTGGCGCTTGAGCGAACTGCGACGCGGAAAGTATTTGTTACAGATTTCGCAGTAGAAGTTCTTGATGACGAGATCGTTGAAGCTAACAGAGTCTTCGGAATTGACGGAACTGCCCATGTCTTCCGCTTGACGCGCCGGCGTCTGAGGAGGCGGTGGCTCGCGTTTGATTACCTGACTGACGAACTGGTGTTTCGTATTAATAATTATGTTTGATACTTTTTTAGGCAAAATTTTCTTAGGAAGGCTTACCGCTGATAGTGGTTTCTTGTATATGTCGATACGTGAAGGGAATTTCTTAGTCATTAAGGCATTATTTGGTTTATTTTTGGTTATTACAATAGCTGAATCACAAATTTTATCATTTTTATACAGTCCTAATGTCGGGGGCTTTCTATGAATAGTCGCGGCAAATTTGTTCGGCATCTTCTCCGCGGGAGAATTGAGATAGTTCCTGTCGTTTTCGAACGTGCTCTGATTGTGGTAGCCGTTTGGCGGAGTCTTCCGAGCGAACCCTTGATTCACGAGGAAACAATTCCCGCACAACGAGCACGGAAACGCTTCCTTGTTGATGATATAACGCCGATGCACCACCTTGTGACCATCTGCGGGACTACCGTCCGCGATCTCTTTCGTAATATCTTTCCCCGAAACAATCGAAACGTCTTTCGGTACGGTCAAGACGACGGCGTCGTCTTTCAAAACCGCAGCAGTCTCTTTATCAACAGTCTGGTCTTTCTTCTCAGTCGAATCCTCAACCGCAACGGGGTCCTTCGCGATCGAATCGTCTTTGGCTACGTTCTCGATCGATCCCGAATCGATTTTACTCCCGTTCATCGAAATATCACTCGCTTCGACGACGGTCCGAACTTCTTCCGTCCGCTTCGGCCCCTTGCTTTCGGTCGCGTCCACGACGTTGATTATCTTCTCGTAGACGTCCCACATCGGCGGTAGAACCTCGTGACGTCTTTTCTGCTCTAATATTATGTCCAAATCCTTACCTAGATCTTTGTTCCCGGCTCCGTCCTCCTTCAGATTCATGTCGTAGAACTCGATGAGATTGTTCGAAGTCTTTGACGTTTCGCTGCCGAGCGTGATCACTTCCTCGCGGACGAGGATGTAATCGTCGGGGTTCGGCAGACCGACTTGGGGATGGATCGAATTGTGTTGAGGTGTACTTTGGTTTGAAGCGCGATTAAAATAAGTTTTGGGAGACATTTTGAGTGCTTTAGAATGGATGGGCGTCGAAGTGAGATGGTTGTTGTTGGTGAAAGCGCTCGGCGAGATGGGCGTTATGATGAAGTCGTCGAGGCCTACAAAATCAAGGTAAAAAATTATCAATCGATTAAAATTGGTGTTTTGCATCCAAAAATGAGTACTAGGACTCACAGCGTGAATAAAACATTGTGTCAAGATTATTGTTCACTTGGATTTTAAAAATAAATAAGTATCTAGGCCTACAATGAAATGAAAATATTTGTCTACATCATTTTATAGTACCGTACCAGTATCCTTGAAGTTGGTTTCAATGCGCAGAACACGAAGAAGGTGTATGTTGTTACGGGGCAGCCACAAGGATGGCCATTTATTGAGGGAAAATCAATAACAGCCAAATCATAGTACAGCAAAAAAGAAACACGGCCATATCTGATGGGGGAAAGAGGGAGTCGGAGTCTGTACCCTCTTACTAGTCACGTAAGGAAATTATTCAAAATGTTTACTTTTGAACGTCAATTTTTTGTATTTGCTTAGTTCTTACTATGACTATCAATAAAGTAATGGGATAAGCAACATGGCGTAAGTCCTATCCTTTTAACATTAGGCCGTTTTCACCATGATGGAATCAGTGCTTTCGTGTACATTTCTGAGATTCGCAATTTCAAATCAAATCGTACGTATTAGGCTCGTATTTCAGTGTATAGTACATAGTTGTATACTTGCATTGTTTCTGATCCTTCTTGTAGATGATGAGTAATTATCTAGTTATAAAATGGTAAATATAGCAGTAGGGCTCTTGGCTAGGGGACTAAATGCTTTTGCAGACGTATTTTAAATTTAGATTGGCCAATTCAAATTAAATTTATTCCAATATTGCTTGATGCAGTTGGAAAGAGCTGGAATCGCAGATTGCATTACATCTATTACTTGTATAGATCAACATACAACAATACCAGCAAATTATCATTAAATTTGTGAGACGGCATCCCTTTGATATACGCATGGTGCGAAAGGAAAGCGCCATGTTGCTTATCCCGTTACGTTATTGATAGTCATGAAAAGGTTCTTACAAGATTTTTTCTATATACGGCCAAGTCAAGAGTCGAGACTGAGATGAGTTGTGAATGAAGTTAAAATTTATTGGTAGATTGGGACAATGTGTTATTAGGACTAGATATCTTATTTTCTCAAACTTCAAACACAGACTATTTCTTAGAATTCAAAACAGTAGGCCTACAGATAGACTAGTATTTCCTGTAAGACTTGGTTCATTCGTCATTGAATTGACGCCTTACAGTCTCCGCCCCCCTGACATCTCAAATCATATCGTCCAATCAACAGGGCTGTTAGAACTATAGTGAAATTCAAATATCCAATCGGGGTATCTTCAAATGACCACAATTGATACCTAACTGGCCGACTGGTAAGTCACGCCTATTTCGAGTTGTCAATTACCGGTACGTAACTCTGTTTTGTACTTTCATTAAAAAAGGGGGAAATAGTGCATCCCGGTAATACTCTGTTCGGGACGTTCACTCAAAACAAGGATAATCCCGACTAATCCAGGATGAATGGTACACCCAATCTAGTCACACGTGTAATACAATGTATTTTTTGCTAAATAGTCTATTTAGCAATAATAAATAAAACAAATAAATAAATATACGGTAGCAAATAATGTCCTGATTAGCTATTTCATAAATTAGGCCAACTTGCTTAGTACTAAATATTTCCGTAGAGTGCGTCGTTAAACCCAATAAATAAATTAATAAATAAACTTTATAATTACGGTACTCAACGAAACAGCATAGGCCTACCGTACCGATATGTAGACTAAAGTTTCAAACTGAACAAAGAATACGCATACACAAATAAAACATGGGCCTACTGTGCCACATAACGTAGCGTAACTCACCGCGGTCTAGTTTCTTTGGTTGCGGCAAGACTTCGGCGTTGAACAATCTCGGAGGACTGCCATTGGTCGAGATTACCGGCTCGTTTTCTTCATCCTCCACTTCTTGCAGGCAGCACTGAAATACGCCAAGTCACGTTTTATACAAATTATATCTATTTATAATTTATATTGGATTAAACGTCGTCCAAATAAAGGTTTTTGTCCACAAGTTATGTGTTGGACCTACAGTTTATTCATTTCGAAGTAACAGGTTATTGACATTGCCACGTGGTACACTCTCACCAAAAAGGTTGTAGCGTTACCGGTACATGGATATTTCTATATACGTAGGCCTATAATCCAACATATTGAAGTGAGTTTCAAACAATTGAATAATAATAATAATAATAATTCTCAACGTGTGGTGACTTTTGATATTGATCTAATCAAGATCAAACAGCAAGCACCAATTTCAAAAAAATATGATAACTGGGCACAATGTTTCATTTGGCATATTTATCAGTGACTTTTAGCCTTGGTGAATGATGAAGATTAGCCTATTTGAAAATGAGACGAAATTTTGTATGATATTTTAAATGGGGAAATGAGGAGTAAAAACAGCAGCTTACCCAATTTGATGAGGCATAAACAATATCGTTGTATAAACCGTGTCACGTAGACAATCTACACACTTTGTCTTCAAACTCAATAATACCATGTAAGACCCAGAACAGTATTGTTCATCAACTTATAACACAAAAATAATACTTGAATCAAAACAATACAGTGTTGCCTTACCTTCCAAGGTTACTATAGAAGGGGAGAGCAGGTTTTATTAATATGGCTTCTAACGTCACGTGCAATTCATAACATAATCGAGGACTGGTCAGACCAATCTTGAGTTTTAATTGAGAAATTATGGACGGCAATATTATTGACACAACAATATTGACATAAAAAATGGTTTTATATTAAAACACAAGATGAGCCTTATCTAGAATAAAGTATTTGGCAATAAGCTACTCATGAATAGACCTACTGTGTGGACTGATAGATACAATAATAAAGCATAAAAGTTCAGTTGTATATAACTACCGGTAGTAAGAATGTTTGCAAAATAATAAAGTACTTGGGCATAATCAAGTTGTTATTCAACTTTTAATTATTTAGCTGACAGTAAGTAAAGAACTGTACTCATTGCAATATTTTCACAGTAGGCCTACATTGTTGTCCGCTAAATGAAATCATCTTTCAACAGATGGCATGCCTTGAAAATGAACAAATCTTTTTCTATCACTGCATAAAAAACATCCAACTTCTTATGGTAGTGAACTACTTTATCGACACAGCTGTCAGTTTCTCAACAGGTCATTTTAGGGTTTACCCAAATGGCTGCTAATGGACCCTGCCCATGAAGCCCCATCCAACCAACCACTGGGTTATTCCAGGTCAAACCCACATCATCAGGAAGTCAAAAACATAACTGCTCTGGCACCAAATAGAGATTTGATGGCAAATTAATTATCAACAGTTTATTATTGAATAGACATTGGTTAAAATCAGCTGATTCCACATAAGTTATAAATCCCGTTTAGACATGATTGCCTTCAGGGCCTCTACTGATGGGTCACTAGGCTTAGCCTACTTTTGGGCCTAAAAGAAATATAAATAGATTGTAAATGTTTACCTCTGGTTCCAAAGAAAACTCCATGTTTTGTTGTTGATCAACATTATTCCAGTTCGTCTCAAATGATACTTCGGACTTGAGACATGCCTCACGAAAATCATAAAATTGCTCTAATTTTTCAGCGCAAATAAAACAAATAGCTTTCGGAAAACAATCCCCTCTGGACACCTGTGAATGAAATTAATTTCGTTATTTTCTGGAACATTTGATCATACATTGGCATCACTGAAATATGGGATACGAGATGTGCATTCGTGGTATTTACTTACAGAAATAGGAAGACATTCCTCAATTTTTTTCGCTATTTTTCGGGTCTTCCCGTTTTCACCAAAAATCTCAATAATTTGACCATTGGACGTCGACGTGCACAAACGACATTGGCCATCGGAACTGTTTTCACTCGTTATAGGCATGTTAAACTATCCATTTAACTAAATAAAACAAATAAAATAATAACATAAACATAAAATTTGTCGCAATTATGTCAAAAAAGGCCTTAAATGGGCGTAACTAATAGGAAATTTACATTGCAACGTAAACACTGTACCTAAGCAATGACTACATAATGTCGTAGATCACACAAAACATGATTCATGAGACTTTTTTAGTTCGCACCGTTGGCCATTTCCGCATTGAGCGCGCTACATGGTCGAAATATTTGAACGCTCGCACTGACAAGTGACATCTCTGGGTTGAAAATTGTCGAAGAAGATCTTTGGGAAGGAGGAGTTTTGGTTCATGGTTCGAGTCCCGCGTGATATATAATTGACATTCGTCATAAAAAAAAACATAGTATTCCAATGAATGCACCTAATAAAGCACCTAATGCGCACATGAAATACGTTTGTTCAACTACGAAAAAGAGCATGGAGACGAAATATCAATATTTTTTATATATATATTTTAGTAACTCATGCATTTGATTAAAATCAATGTTTTCTTTCACTTTTTATACGTGCACATTGCGAAGAAACATTCAGTTATTGTTCAAAAACAGTACAAAAATGATAAACTCAGAGAAAAATGTTTTTTTTAATATCTTTTGTTTATTTTATGAAGTCTGCCTCGTACAAAAGTGGTTAGTAGTTATCTGCGTATTACAAAACAGCAGAACGTCCTAATAGCGAATGAAATACAAAACATTTATAAATTTAATATATGGGATTTTAATTTTACTGATTAATTGATAACTCAATTTTAATTTTAAGCTTCAACTAATAATATTATTTCATTTACCATTTCCGTTATGACAAGTTTTCCAATTTCACCCATTGATTTAAAAATATATCTGACACGACGTATTGTTAAAATTAAATTACTTTCATTTTAACATGAAATATTGTTCACTACTTCTTTTGTATTATTTCTAGCCCCTAAAACTGACTAAAATTAATACAATACTATTTTTTTGTGAAAATGAATGAGAAAAACTAGTGTGCCTTGCCATATGAAATGAAATAAAATAATTCAATATGCAGAGGTAAGTCTGAGTGGGAAAACTATTTTACCTCAAAGTGCCATAATTATTCATTTTCTTCACATTTTCTCAACCAAAGAATTAATTAATAAGCATATTATACAAATAAATATCTTAAGATTTGCCATTTTAAACAGGCTGTCTATTCGATACAGAAAAACATCACATTTTTAAAATAGATAAGCAAAATTCAAGTATGTGGTCATCATTATAATAATAATATCATTATTAATAACAATATGAATAACAATAAAATATTACATAATTTTTCTACATATGGGAAACTTCATTGCATAAACAAATGAAGGATGAAAAGCTGCTGCTCCAGATGACCATTTCCTTTTATAACCACGAAATTAACCAAAAAGATCGATTAGATGGCCAATTTTCTATTTCGGTAGTGAAAGAAATCCGAATACAACTCGTCTCACGAAAGGAATAACGAGTAAAACGATCACTGACATTCAGAATCTGAATTCAAACGAATTCAAAGAATCTGAACGTATCTGAATTTCATATACGTTTGGCAGCTGCTCCCGGCTTGAAATGACCCGCGTGTGGTTCATTGCAGTTCATTGTTGTTGTGGCAGTCAGCACTAAGGGAGTTGGTCGATTGTTGTCTCCTTTAGTCTTGCTGCTGTTAAGTAATTCTGGACCCACTTGGTTTTACATTCATGTTTCACATGTGAAAGTGTGTTTAAGGGTAGGTTTAAGCCCATGCTAAGTATTGTGTGATACACATTTTCAATTAATAATAATAACCTCTTTTCTTACTTAACCTCTCTTTTTCTGGCCTAGGCCATTGCCTAGGCCATTGAGTTTGTGCCTAGGCTTATGGCTAGGCCTAGGCCCAGGCGTAACTATTGAAATATGAGCCAGGCCTGTGAGCCTAGTTTAAAGATGAGGCAGAGAGCCTAGGCCTACTCCTAGATCTACACCCTTAGATGGCCTCAGGTTGAATCAATTCGTAAAGGCTAGTCAGGGAATCTTATTGCCTATTGGGCATAATTTTTGAAATAATTAAATGGATTTTCATTTCTCAATAGGCCTCTATGTTTTAACATAGAATCATGTGAGTTGGTCCGTAAATAATACACTACGCTACCGCAGAAATGCAGGTAAATTTGTAGTATGCCATGTTGATCTGTTTTTTGGTTATGTTAGTAGGCCTATATCATTTTTCTGTTTTTAGCATGCTCAAGCCTAGTGATGTTTAGGGCTGCGTAGGGTAAGGTTGGTGTCGATTGGACAACAAGACCGTAAATTTACGGTTCAAACCATATACTAGGCTTACTCAACCCTAACCACCACCTCCATCATCGGAACATAAAATACATTGGCATGACCTTAGAGCTAGGCCTCTACGGTACTAATAATTCACTGAAATGAACACTTTTTTCACAGGGCCACATTCATCGTAATCGTTGCCGTTTTGTCTGTCCGACTGTCAATGCCTTTTCCTCCATCTTATAGAATTGTACTTTTTATTTCAAGATGGACGAGACGTTTGTTATTAAACTCGAGGATTCCAGTAACAAGCTATCTGACTGCAATGACGGAAGCGAAATGTGGGAGAATAGAGCAGAGTCTGATGGCGTTGCGACTGACCAACGGCTCATCTCCGACGCTATCAAACAAGAGCCGATTGAAACAGTAGATTGTCCTCTGTTAGCAGAACCAGTATTTGATGGTAGGTTTAGTTGGGACATGATACGTATTTGAAGTTTATAAAAAATTACGTATTGGCGTAATTAATCTTTGTAAGCCCTACTTTCTTTATTGTTAGACCTATATTACCGGTACATGTAGGCCTACCCAGGGACCCAAACCAGATCCTGGAACTAAAAACATTGTTACCGGTATTTTTTCTGGAACCAGAACCCCTTATTTCTATTCAGTCTACAACGGTTCTATGAATTCATTCATTCGTCTAATAAAATAAAATTAATAATATATGAAAGTTGTATGCACTAACAAGTGAGAATAATAAAATATAGGCCTAAATAACAAAAAACAAGACGTTCATTTAAAGTTGCTCTAATTAGAAAAAATACATTTTTATTTCTGACGTTCTATTTTTCAGTTCCGATGTAAGCCTACTGAACTTTATTTCAATTATACAATCTAATAACATAAAAATTAGTTGCTTGTACTTGGAACTCGATCGGTTTGAATTCTTCAAGAACCAAAACCTTAATTCTGATTTGAATTGATACCGGAACCCTTGTTTACTTTCAACTTGAACCAGAATTGGAATAAAAAAAAGTCAGGTTTGAGTCCTTGCCTGTACTTATTAGTTATTATCAGTGATTTGTATTTAGTATGCTGATCAATAAGAATGAAATGCTAAACAAATAAAAATTGAGTAAAGAAATCATGACTAACTTACTGATGGCTACTGTCACAGGTATCGTTGACTCCGCGGTTGATCCTCTCGGATCCAGTGCGTTGCACGACCAGCAATCGTCCCGACACGGACATATTCTCAGGGTCACGAGACTGTCTCAACAAAATATCAACGGAATGAGGTGAGCGGAAAATCTGTAACTAGCAGTGCTGCCTACCGAGATAGGTGGATCAGTCGCTAGCTCACTGAACTGTCATTCAGAAAACCGGGGTTCGATTCCCGCCATGATAGACGGTGAAAAAGATGAGTAAAAAACATGAAATAGGCCTAATGGTGAATGAAGAAAACGCATATAGGCCTACCCTTGATGATGTATAGTTACTTCTGAAAGCAAAATATTGATATTTACTGATCTAACACTATCAACAGTAGACCTATATTTACTGAGGCGTGTGGCCGAGTGGTTAATACACTGAATCGTCATTCAGGAGACCGGGGTTCGATTCCCGCCATGGTTGACCATCATGACAGGGGTTTTTCGTGGTTTCCCTCTGTCATTCAGGTCAATACTGGAAGGGTTCTTCAACAATAGGCCACGACTGACTCCTTCCCACTATCCAGAACCACCTAATAAAATAACCTATCAGCCCATCATCTCATATATCATTCACCGACGCCAATAGATCGTACTCATCAGTAGAGTGCGTCATTAAACCCAAAATAAATGAAAGGCCTACATTTGTCCATGAAATCTCGTTGTTGTGTATGAAGCTTAAGGCAAACTGACCTGCTGCAAACTGCCAACTCATTTTATCATGAAAAATGGCGCCAATGTTAATATTGATATTGTACCCCCTTCTCCCCTACTGAACTCGGCACGCACGCAAACGATCGAGTAAATCTTGTTTGAACACCTGCCTGCTCTTAATTAGTTAATTTGTTAATTCCAGCTTGCCAGATTGTCATCAACCAAAAAACACCGCCGTCGTGACACCTCGACCAAATGAAACGTCCGTGCGAAACGAAACGAAAATCTCTCGGAAGCGTCAAACGAAAGCGAACAAACAAACGGATCCCGATTTCGACCCGATCTCCCGCCGTTGGCAGTGTCCGTCGTGCGACAGATCCTACACGAAACAACGCGCCCTCGTCTTGCACACCCGCGTCCACACGAACTTCCGCCCCTACCAGTGCAGCAAGTGCAAGCTCACGTTCACCCACATAGCCAACCTCACCGTCCACATCCGCACCCACACCAACGAGCGACCGTACGCCTGCCAGCTATGCCCCTCTCGTTTTACGCAACGTTGCTCGCTCGCCCGCCACAAGCTCTTCCACTCGGGCGAACGCCCCTACCCTTGCGAAGTCTGCTCCAAACGTTTCTTCGATCTTGCCGCCCAGCAGAAACACATCCGGAACACGCATCGCGGTGAGAAGAACTTTCCGTGTCCCTTCTGCGACAAGCGTCTCACGGAAAAAGGCGCCCTGAAAAGACATATCCGCACGCACACTAAGGAGAAACCGTTCGACTGCGACGTCTGCAAGAAGAGTTTCTCGGAAGCGGGCGTCTTGAAACGTCACATGAGCATCCACACGGGTTACAAACCGTGGAGGTGCGACCATTGCAAGTGGAAGTTTGCCGACAAAGGGAGCATGGCGAAACACATACAGACGCATTTCGGCGGCTCGGGAATCAAGTATGCGTGCGGGTTCTGCGTTAAAACGTTCTCTAGCACCGGAAACAGAAAGATACACGTTCAGAACGTCCACGAGAAACTCAAACCATTTGGTTGCGACAGATGTAGCTTCACTTCGTCGTCTCGTACGAACTTGGCAGAACATTTAAAGAGGCACGAGCAGAATCGACCGCACAGGTGTAAACTGTGCGGGGTAACCTTCGGCAAGGTTGGCTACATGTTGACACACATGCGCGTTTCGCACGGTAACGAGACCAAGTTCGAGGACGACTACCAGTGCACGATGTGCGACAAAAGGTACTGTTCGAAGAAAAGCGTCAAACGTCATATAGAAACGAAACATCCTTGTTAGGCGTGGCGAAGAGGAAATGTACTACCGGTACCGCTATATGTGATAAGAGTAATGACCATGACAGGTCTGTATGAAGTTCCTATAACCAAATTAGATTAGGTAATCGTTGTTTAAATGTTTCAATTGTACGTAAGTGTTCAGGAAAAGAAGATGATGGATATATGAGAGAATCATTCAGACTCATAGTATTATGAATGTTTATTTAATACCGGTAGGCCTATAGGGTTAACGTTTGATATGTAAATTGCAAACAATATCAGAACTTTAATGTCTAGTATCGAACAAAATATATATCAAAATTTTCAATCAATATCAAATGGGAAAAATGCAAGGCCGGCAGTCATGATTTTCGATCATGTAAATTTGTTTTAGTTCATTTTCCACCCATTTTGAAATAATTTACAAAATTATATTCAACTCAGAAAATGTTCAATTCTTTTATCAGCGGAGAAAGTCATTGACAATCTGATAGTTATCTTATAGCAATCTTATATCGGTAGTTATAGGAACACATTACGAGTACGGCGAGTTCTTTCCCGTGGACGTGCACATATTATACGGCCAGCAAACACCGTTACTGACAGCAACAACAAACCGTGTGCCCTATCAATTATTTGATTCACTTCTGTTTTGGTAATCACGTTCTCCCTGTTTTTGTCACTTGTCTATTTGACTTATCAGTGATTTGAGCTATTCACGCTTTTTTTACTCAATATCAATCACCGTTTTAATTCCGATTCAATCGAATATTGATTATTCCAATTTGATTGTAAGTCCTAATATGATGATTCTGTCCAAAATATTGAAATCAAATGGCAACCCTAAAGTAGTATTTACACTGTCCAATTTCCTTTGATTCAAGACTTGTATCCAATAAATTATATACAAGATATTGGAAGGTCAGTTAGACTGTCCAATACATTTTATCAAATGATGACGTTTGTTTGCTATCTAAGAGGCCGTGCATCATAGCTGTTTTCTCAATTCTCATCAAACCTTTGATGGAAATAGGACATACTCTAAACGAAAAAAATGCTATCCAACCTTTCAAACGAAAATTGGATGCGCTAGTTTTGGTACAATTTTACGATTAGACTATCAAATAACTGTGATACAAGTCTTGAATCAGAGGAATTTGATGGGAAATTGGACAGTGTAAATGGGGCTTAATAAAATATGTGCACGTCTGTACGTTGTCTTGCTGGGTTCATTTGCATTCCACTAGCTTTAATTAGTAACCAGAAACTTTTAGGTCGCTCTAGCTTATAGGCCTACTTGTTATCTTGTGAATTTTAAATTAGATGTTCATTACGGTATCTTGTATAGACTAGTGTAATTAAGTGAATCATCCAATTTATCTTAGTCATACATTTTGTAAGTTTCATTGCAATATAATTATACCAGTATTTAAAAGATAACAGTTGGCACGATTGAAAATCGTATTATTATTCCGAAGCGAATCAAACGAAACTCTTGTATTTATTAAGATTGATCTAACTAGGGGAAAAAGCAGGGATGTTGAGTCGACTTCCCCTTTAATTTGGTTACATCTCAAGCCTATGTACCTCTTGAGTGATTACAGTGCTTTGATTTGTTGATACTAAGAGAGCTAGCTACTATGACAACATGATATAATAACAATGATGCGGTCTACTATAGTGCAACAATGAAACATTTCGTAGCCAATCCATTGTACATGGTTAGGATTTTAGCAGGGTTCCAGTTCCGATTTTGTCTTGTCGTCCGACACGATATTGCTACGATTTTTGTCATGCCTGTCTCCACTTGGCTGTGCCGTAACGTTTTCGTGACGTCATAGCCATAGCCTTCATTACCTTCAACTCACAGGCTTGTTCGAATGTGAGGAATTGAACTGTCAGATTACAATTTGGTGCAGTTTTTCGAGTCGCGCAATAGTAAAATAAAAATGAAACCCGTATAGATTAGTGCTTTGATTTTAATGTTGAGAACTCTTACTTCGAATGGCATTTGCGGAAGTTTAAGAGGAACAGCCCAATCGATATTTTCAGAAAAGTACTCTCTACAATTGGGTTAAACCTACGCCTCATCTGTTGCCTGCATTTGTAACTGCACTTTTTTCCAAATTTCTCAACTAACTTCACCTGTTTACACCTCAATTAAAATAATTTTGGGGAAAATAGCATCTATATAATGCTTCTATTCCAATAATAGCGACTTTATCGCCAATACATTGAAACGTAGCGGATTCAGACGTTTGTAGCGCTTTGTCGCGTTTTCAAAACCATGATAGAACAACATCAAACGTATTGAAACATGAAGAAATATCAGAAAAACATGTAAAAAAGCTCTTCCAGATTTCATCGCTTTTATAGCAATTGCTATTTTCACATGTCTCTAACTATAACTCATATTAATCAGGTAATTTACCATACATGTATTCGTGGAATAAATTCATTTGCTCACAATTTTTCTTATTCATTCATTTATATCGGGTTTAACGACGCACTGTACTGATGACTACGATCTATTGACGTCGGTGAATGATATATGAAATGATGAGATTATGAGATGAAAGGTTAATTTATTAGGGTTTTTTTAGTAGTGGGAAGGTAGTAAGTTTGTGATAGGTAATGTCGAGTAAATATGATTTCTTCCCTCGCTTCACATGGTTGCCACTACAACCTTATCGTGACGTAGTTCGCTAGCTGAGACGGTTCCCCCATTGTCGTCTGTTGACAGAAATAATGTTTAGAATGGCAACATAGCATAGCCGAGAGTGATGACGAGTGCTAGAGAGAGAGGGGAATAGATCTCAGCAGCTGAGCGACAGTAGCGTAGCGTAGGTCTGGCTGAGACCAACTGATATTACCGTTCTCTGTAGCTCAATCGTTACAAGTAAACCTTCAAACTTCATTCAAATTAGCACAGATATTTCAACATTTATTTATTTATTTTCATTTTTGCCCAAGAGGATTACAAATTACAATACAAAATGGAACATTTTTTAGTCAATCATACGGACAGTCAAGGATAAAATAAAAGATTGTGTATCACACACAACAAACAAGCAAGAAAATATACATGAATTGAAATAAATGGTAGATGCAATTTTTTAAAAATACCTAGCAACTACCAAGTCAAGTAATGGAATAAGAACAAGTACCGGTATGTATAATAAGGAACAATAAGAACAACATGGGCGTTGGACCTCTTTAAGAACCTGATTAGACTGTGGCGTAGATGTGCTAAATATACTGTGGAAGCGCTGCGTACATATTAGATGTTGATGCTTATCCGGCGGCACCGGTGGTCAAATTCGTGCAGTAGTTGGACTAAAAAGTTCTTTTCTAACTCTTTTCTCTCTCTTTCCACAACTGCTTCCTTACTGCTATTATTATTTTTATTTCATTCCAAAGGACATATACATTTGATGATTATAATGTAACATATATGGAACGTTAATCAGTAAATAAAAACACTTGTACAGGTAAAAAGTAAAAACAAATTAATCTTGCTTCCCACACCTACGAAACTTTGATCTCAATGTCCCACCATCTCATTTAATCATTCATCCAAAGGCATACATCTTGGTTATTACGTATTACATTTTTTATTTATATCGAGTTTTAGGATGCACTGTACTGATGACTACAATCTATTGACGTCGGTGGATGATATGTGAGATGATGGGAAAGGTTATTTCATTAGGTGTTTTTGGATAGTGGAAAGTAATCAATCGTGGCCTGTGTCTAAGAAACCATCTCAGTATTGACCTGAACGACAGAAGGAAATCACGAAAAACCCCTGTCAAGATGGTCGATTATGGCGGGAATCGAATCCCGGTCTCCTGAATGATGGTTCAGTGTGCTAGCCACTGGAACAATCATCTCAATGTTATAATTACAGTGCGTCCTTGAACTCAATATACATTTTGAAAAAGTTGGATAGTTTTTTACAGTACTGAATGTATTGAAAAGATTTTATTTTCTATATACTTTGTGTTTACAAGCTACCACAAAAAAAATAATATTTTGTTAAATCGACCCTCATATGCTCTCTAAGTACAGAATTGCATCAGTCATTGAAAGTCCCAGTTATCTAATATGTCAGTTAAATTGTTCATTGTAACGTTGGTTATTCAAGAATGTAGCATGTTCAACTAACGGTGAATATAAAAATGATCAAAGAAATTGTTAACTAGGACTTGATTGTAATTCTGGCATTCCTTTCAAGACTGAGAGATTGAATCTAAAATTGAACAAATTATTGAATTTTAAGTAACGTTGATTATATTCTCCAATAGTTGACGACTGGCATACAATACTCCAATCTCTTTCAGAGGTCTTTGTCGAGTATTGTATGTTGAAATATATCTGCCAAATATCTAGTCATACTTTTATCCACGAGAGAGAAAACACCGAGTATTATTGAAAAATCTCAGCCCAGTGGGGTTTTCAGGGGTTTGAGAACTTCTGGGGTTTTTAAAAAAAAATCATTACCACTCTTTTTTCACTGATTTTTTTTTTTGTATTTTGTATTTATATTTGTATTTATTCATGTTTTTTTTTATAAAAAAATATTTACAACGTTATAAGCCAAGTCAAGTATGAAAATAAAAAAAGTGGCAATGACATATTGCACATTAGGGCAGATATTATATAATAATTTGTACATATAATGAACTGTGTGTTAGTTGATTGAGAAACAGTGCCACATTTTGTCCATGTTGTTATTTTTGTATTTGTACGTTTTTGTTTTTGTTAGGTTTTCGTCAAAGCAATTGAGATAAGTGAGCAGTCCTTCCCTATTATTGTCTTGAAACCTCATTTGCATTTCTAGAATAATGGAAATATATACAAACTTCATGTATTGTTTTCAAAATTTATAAATTATTACCAATTGAACTATTTTGTATACGTTTTGGTACTTCCAGTTAAATATTTTCCAAACCCTAATTTTAGGTTTTAGCTTGGTCTTTCAGGTTGAAAAATTCACCTGTTCTTTTTGTACCAGTCAAAATTTACCCCCCCCCCCCCCCCCATTTTGATCCCTATTTTAAACCATTTGTGCATTGATTATGTGGGATAGGGGGAGGGGGGATGATCGTTTGTAACCTTCACCTCTCGTGGGTACCAGCGTGTTTAATTAATTTTATATCTAGAATGTAGTTTAATAACTGATGTACGTAATGAGAGATTGGATGCTATACATTCGTTTTATATATATAATTGATCATGTTATTAATTTAATTACAAAACTAGATGTACGTAAAAGTTACATAACTTGATAAAACCAGTGATTATACAGTAGTAGTACGTACTCATTATTGAACAATCATTATTATCATATTTATAAATATGAATATTACAAAATGAATATTAAAAATCATATTACATATTAATTTGAACAAAAATAACATTATGCTTCATGATACATATTATAATCAATTTTTTTCGTATTAATTATGTATTAAAAATGTTGCATTTCCATATGGTATGTACTTTCATGGAAGAATCCATCTGTGATGAGAAAATTTTAAATATAGAGATATATTTATTCATTCATTATTATCAAAACTTGATATAAAATCATGGTTTCCCAATTACGGCTAAGAATGAGATGTAAAATCGTTAGGACGGTGCACCACAAGGGCGATCTTACCACCCTTAACGTAATAATTCATTACAAAGTACCACTAACTCTTTTAACAAACAATAAATCAGTACATTTAAAACAATTTAATTGGGGGAGAGAAAAAATGTGATCATTCCGTAAAATATTCCATTTTTATTTTTTTCCCTCATATCTATCAATTTATTCATTTATTTCCATTCTGCTGCATTCCCATTTTATTCATTTTATTTTATTACTGTTATTTTATTATTATTATTTTATTTTATTCACTCTTTTATAATCATTATTGTAAATTGTCATCTATATTGTTAGAATTGTGTTCAACATTTTTCAAACGTACTCAAATAGAAGAACAATAATTAAAAGTTCATATTCAAAAGCTTTCAAGCCTACTTAGATAGAAAAGCAATTGATCTGCCTAAAAAAAACATGCAAACAATGTTGTCAAACCTGGTATAATATACAATGGTAATACTGTTTGTAACTTCAGTGAAGAAGTAAAATCTTTGTAAAACTCTCTTCAAAGAGAAATGTGTTGTGTATAATGTATGCCATTCTTGTCAAGTACTGTACGTAGCATTTGAATAACAATAAAGTGTATTATTATCTTGTTCCTGTTCTTTATTGCAATATATTAACATTGAGACATTACAGGACTATTCACAGATTTATGAATGCCTGACAAACAGATTTCAAACTAACAAAATAAATAACAATAACAAAATAGAATGAACCAGTACAGTATTCAGGATTATAAAATGTTGAGATAATTGATATAATAAAATGAATGTGGTTCCCATATAATACACGTTGTTGCCAATAATACGTAAATTGTGAATAATAAAATGATAAACAATGATAATTTTGTTCTATTTTTCATTTTGTTCATCTTCTGACAAATGTCATTATTGTTAATTTTATTCTGTGTTTTCAACAATATTATAATATGTAAGATTGAATCTTCAATATATCAGTATTGGGGAAGTTCACTCATAAAAGGAACTTTTAAAAAGTTCAGTTCATGTCAAATAAATCGATCTTTCAAAAAGTTCAATGTTCGTTTTCGTGTCTTTGCTGTAAAAGTTCAAGTTCAAATTCGGAAAAAACATGAGTTCGTTCAAAAATTCACCTTGGAAATTATATGTAGAAAAGGGTCTAAAAATAATATATGGCTGGTGAAATCCCGAGCAGAAAATATTATACATTCGGGATATACCTTAAAATAATCAATCTCATTCGGAATTTGGACTGGGAAGTACGGATAGTGCGATCGTGTTGAATAGGATTATGAGTGATCCAAAATTATGAGCTTTCAAATGGACGTTTTATTCCGTTGAAGATCACCGAGAAATCGAACGTGAAGAAAGTTCAAGATCGTCGACTGTAAATGTAACGCGTTCATTGAAAAGTTCAGAAAATACAAACGCGTTCATTTTAAAAGTTCATTACCCAACACTGCAATATATGTATATATATATATATATATATATATATATATATATATATATATATATATATATATATATATATATATATATATATATATATACGGGTGGTACCTTACCAAGATACGTTACGTTTAACATCGAGACACTATAGGACTATAGGAGATGGTCAACGTTTACTCAACATTAAGAAGTTTTACATATCCGTGTCTCGGCAGTAGCTTCACACCGCTTTGCAAACCGGTAAGTTTCTTAGATTCTATTAGTAAATGTCCAATATGGCCGTCGAGATCGTAACGAGCATATGTTACTATCGGCTGCAGGAGAAACGATAGGTCGTAAGGCAAGAGACCTCTGTGCTTAATCTTTTTGAGTCATTACAGTTTTTTTTTTTTAAATGGAGAGAGAGAGGAGGAAGACGAAGATGAACAGTCGTCAGTTATGGGGTGGTAAGATCGCCCGCCCTAGTCGTGCTCCGTCCAAACGATCCTACCTTTCATCCATATCCTTAATTAGGGAACAATAATTTTATATCAAGTTTCGATGTTATTAAAAAATAAAAATGACAGTCGCTACCATTAATAATTAATGACAAAAATAATACAATATTTTTCTAAATTAAGACCATATTTTTCATTTTTCTCTCAAATAAAATTGAGGAAACCACTTTTTTTATTTTTTATTGATATTCTTTTAAACTCATTCCCACAATATAGGCCACGACCGCTTCTTTCCCACTATCCTTCCCAGTTCCCACTACTCATAAAAACCTTCATCTCATCATCCCATCATCTCATTAATCATTCTTCCGACGCCAATAGATCTTAGTAATCATTACAGTGCGTCGTTAAAACCCAATATAAAATATATATATATATATATATAATTATTATAGAGTATCTCAAAAGCACATGTTTCAATCGAAACAACACAGCTTTGAAAAAAAAATAGGCAGCCATATTATTGAATCTATTGGAAATATCATTCGTTTGACGTTGCAAAATTCATGAATTCTACCATCATGCTGCATTTCTGTTCTCCCATATGACGGTTGATGTACAATAATGCCGGTACGTCAGAGACTGCATATCCTGCAAGTAGTTTTACCAACACTTGAGGAATGCCAATGCATTCGTCGATTGGAGGGAGTGCGTGTAAGAGGGGAGGGGGAGGGAGGGGGGGGGGGTGAGAAGCTTGCTACTCCCTCAATCACGCGTCAGAACTCACATGTAGACTATACTTGTATTCACAAGAGATGGATTCACTTATGTTCTATTGGCAATAAAACCTAAACCTAAAATTTAAAGGACATCACAACCCCTGAAACTAGATTTTGATGAATAATGACGATATTTATTTCCCTAATTTTAGAGAAAACTAGAAATCATTATCTCAATATTTGGAATTTTAATTAATTAATTTGTCCTCCAGGACCCGTCACTTTTTCTAAGAGTCGTGACGTAGACACTACTTGTTTTTGTTTATGTTTCTATACAGAATCGGTAATGCCTACGTCATGACATATGCATGATCTCTAAAAGACAAAAATAATATTATTATTTCTGAAATTGAGACGATTTTTTAGTTTTCTCTAAAATAAAATTAGGATTTTTTTTTTCATTTTTGATTGTAGTGTTCCTTTAAACTCTTATAGTTACAAGTATTTAAACATCTATTCAAATTCACAATTACGACACTGGAAAAAACAGAGATTTATATTTACGAAAATAGGCCCTACTGATTGAAATTTACTAATTATTTTGAATTTAAACTTCATAATAAACTATTAGAAGTTATGATAAATTTAGAATCATTGTCAAAATTTTGAATTGAATTGAACAAACTTTTAATAGGCAAAGCTTATTATTGCTTGAATAAATACATTGTTAATATGTTGACGCGAGTCTAGAGTCTCTTTTAAATTATACTCAGGCCTCATTTCACCAACTATTAACCGGAGTTTAAACCCGGTTTAAATTTTTAATCCAGGTTTATATTCAAGAAGCCGTTTCATGAAGCCTAAGCTGGGATTAGATTTGACCTAAACTGAGCTTATCTAAATGGCATTTAACCCAGTTTATCATTAAACCAAGTTTTACAAAGCCAAGTTTAAACTTAAGTTGGTGAAACTGGGCCTCAGTCATGCAGTCATAAGTTTTAACTGTATAATGTCATATCTTGATCAAGATGTAGCTTATCCTAATTAGATATATGGTACGTCATTCGGGAGACCGGGGTTCGATTTCCGCCATGGTCGACCTCGACCATCCTGACAGATTTTTTTTGTGGTTTTCCTCTGTCGTTCAGGTTAATACTGAGATATGGTTCCTTGACAACAGATCATGACCGGCTTGTTCACACTATCCAAAAACACCTCATGAAATAACCTTTCATCTCATCATCCCATCATCTCATGTATCATCATTCACCGACGCAAATAGATCATAGTCATCAGTACAGTGCGTCTTAAGAGCCCGCATCTTAGACAGATTTACAGGGTGCACTTTCGCCACATATATCTCAAGAACTACAAATACTACGGACTTGCGGTGAAATGCAATGAATAAAGAATACCCTCACAATTAGATATGCCTAATCGAAAATTGAAGAATAATTTTACTGTGGAGTAATAATTGAATCAAAATGTGCCTAATTTAATGATTTTCATTGCTTAATTCCCGGTTACCGAATAATAGTAGAAATAAATTACAAACGCACATCCTTGAGTTCAACTTTGCTTATCAATATTTGAAATTTTGTTTTGCCTTTTATTCTACAGTTTTCCCAATTTCCTTGGCCAAAATGTGTAATGTAACTAGATTTTGTCCAAATTATGAAATGAAAAACTCCCCCATCTAGCGGTGGATACTGGAACACTTTCAATATTATCCCCTTTTCACTTTTCAACCCACAACCAAACTTTTGAACACACATCGAACTTGGGTCGAGCATTTCGAAGAGAAACATGCTCAGCTAAGATGCGGGCTCTTAAACCCAATATTAATTAATCAGGCGTGTATTTATATTTGCCTAATTCCTTAATACTAGGAAAACGCGGGATGCGCGTTGTTAGACGAGCTTAGGGGTATAGAAATCTAGAATGAAAAATAATTTGTCAACCCAATCTACATCTACAGACCTTGGATCACTCCAAACGTTCAAAAACCTTACGAGAATCAGTTATGTCACGGCCTTCCTCTTCATTCATTTCAATCGTTTTGAATTAATTGGTGACACTTGTTGCTATAGATTTAATTGGTTCCCGTAATAGCCTAAATTGATGGGAAAATGCTTTATAAATGCGTTTTCTTCGTTATTTCTCATCCGATTGATGCGAAAAATCTCTCAAAATGTGCTTAATAGTTTCCTTTATATTCGGCGAAAATTTGAGAGGTCTTGAAAAATTTTGATTTTTCAAGTATTTTCCTCCGGGTTATTCTAATGGGGATTTTTGAAATTTCTAAAATTCATTAAAAAAAAAGTTACCACCCGATAATGCCACAAAACTATACAGATCTAAGTTAGATGAGGAACCATGACGAAAAAAAGTTTGAAGTTGATAGCTGTAGCCGTTTGACCTGTGGAGAACCGACAAAAAAACATAAAAACAAAAAAAAAAAAAAAAAAAAAAAACATAAAAACGAACACCAATTTTTTTCAGTATGTCAAATTGAATCCTCGCTAAAGCTCGTCTAATGACCTTACATTAAATTTAAATGATAAACAATTTTTATACTAGTTTTATCATTATGACTAATTATTTCAAATTAAAAATAACATTCTAATGAACTTACTAAAATTAATAAAAGTTAAAAAGAAAAGAATAAAAATTAACAGAAACCCGCGTAAAGAACACAAATACTTCGAGTGCGGAGTGTCAAATAAAGAACATTTTATTTGAACAGCTCATTTAGCAGTGGCGGAAAAATGTACACAATAGTTGACAGAAGAAAAATAGATTTTATATTACCGATACTAAATTGTTGTGTGGTAATAAATTTTATCAGATTTGTAACAGATTCATCCTAGATTTGTTGACATAAATCTATTTTACATAGATTTGTCAATAGACATTTCTAAGGGGACATTGACAGTCCGTACCAACAATATTAAATGTGCACTGTATTACGGTAGGGCCTACCAAGCTGTTTCTCACAAGCTATGAAAGTTAAGTGCACCAAATTTTCACAAGAGTCCACGGGAGTCGATTTAGCGAAATATCAGTTTTTTGGTGATAACTTTGGAACGGTATAAGATATCAAAATTCTAATAAGCGAGAAACACAGATAATTATAATGGCTTCAAGATGATATAAGATAGAACTATTCAAGTCATGTCGCATAACTGTCAAGAGTCGACAGCTAAAAAATGTGTTTTTTCAGCTGTATACTCTTGACCACAGCCTTCTTTATTCAAATCATTCATTTCTTATACTGCCCTTTCACTCGGGCTATTTGGACGGGTTCGCGCATATTTGCTCGCGCAGGCAAAAATGACGTCATTGTCTGGTATGTACTGCACCCTGGTATCTAAAGTTCCAACTTCGAACAATTGTCATTTTTTTCAACTGTCATTCTTGTCACAATATTCTGTCAATCTCTTGCGACGTTATTGAGGTTATGTCATATCTACATTTTGGCGAGGGCCTATAGGCTTACCCAGATTTAGACGTGAACGATATTTATGTTGACCCAAGCAATGAACATCATTCAAGAACTTGTCCCGGTGATATTCCGGATTCATTATATTATTGAATAAAATCTTTCATATCATTTATTATCATAAACAAAGTTACTAGTTGGTGAACTCGCGAAGTCACGGCCTAATAGAATGCGTGCGTAATTTAAATTATCCTACGGAAATTCCCAAAGTTATTGGTATCTTCGCAGATATGACACTTCAAACAAACCGATTTACTTGAACATCTTTGGAAAGTGACGTCATTGTCTGGAAACAACGGCACCATCGGCGATTTTGTGAACTAAAATAATTGGACATCGGTTAACATGGGAAGCATACCCCGAGTGAAAGGGCAGTATCAGAGAAGAATGATCTGAATAAAGAAGGCTGTGCTCTTGACAGTCACGCGACATGGCTTGAATAGTTATATCTTATATCATCTTGAAGTTATTATAATTATCTGTGTTTCTCGCTTATTAGAATTTTGATATCTCATACCGTTCAAAAGTTATCACCAAAAAACTGATATTTCGCTAAATCGACTCCCGTGGACTCTTCAGACTTTTTTACGTTTGTCAATCCTTTAATTTATTATCATTCATATTGTCTATTATATCATTATTGTTCATTATATTTTTACTGTATATTAATATTTATAACTTTGTTAAAGTAGAGCAGAGTACATTCCTGCAGCCACCGGAATAGTATTTAACTACAGTTAAGAGACTGTTGTTAAATGTGTTAATTTTCAAAGCTGTAAATAATAAATAAACTGAAACTAAAGATGCATTAGAAAATGGAATAAAATATAAAAAATGTGATCGTATTTTTATTTTTTTCAAAATCGTCCTAAAAAAATAATACCATATTTTTAGGCATATAACTATTTTTACTCGCGATTTTTTTTCACATGAATACAAAACAAAATATCTGAACGAGTATGGCATACTTAGGTCTTACTTATGTGATAGAAATTTGGAATGATCATCTTCAATAGTTCCAGAGATGCAGGTATACCGAGAATCGAAAGAATAATATTTTGAAATTAATTGCATTTTGAAAATGATAACAACAAAAACAGTGAACCACACTGAAATATGAGAAGTGGGCCTAAAAAGTGCTGAGTGAGAATTATAATATAATTGGAACCACTTAGATAATTTGATGAGTCTTGTAGCATTCTATTGATGACACATTATAAATATATATTGGAAAAAAAATTAAAATAATGAAAAAAATAGCTGTCAATGTGAAGATGAATTTTATAACATATATAATATATATATAATAATAATATCATATTATATTAATATTTTATTATATTATTATTAGAAAATATTAGATACATATTAAATCGTTAAGCCCAGTAGCCTATAAAGTACAGATAATCTATCCCAAATTAAGGATGTTTGTTTAGTCTTGTTAGACCCCATATTACCGATAATAAAAATAATGTGTTGATTAAATTAATTTATTATTTGGGGTACAAAAATACCATTGGTATCTACCAAGGGTAATAACAAGTTAATCCACTAATCATCTCTTAATCAACACATTTGTTATTCGTAAAAAGGGACCTTATAGTTTGTTAGTATAATTAGGTCAGTTTGAATAGGTTAGGTTAATTAAATTGGTTAAATCGAGTTATTTAGGCTAGTTTAGTCTGCGTGCAGCAACAACAACAACAACAACGACGTCCAATTGTGGTGACATAGATCGATAATTTTATATTGGGTTTAACGACTCACTGTACTGACGACTACGATCTATTGGCGTCGGTAAATGATAAATGAGATGAAGGGATGATGAGGTAATAGGTTATTTTATTAGGTATTTTGAGATAGTATATAGGAACCATCCCACTATTTATCTGAACGACAGAGGAAAACCACGAAAAAAATCCCTGCCAGGATGGTCGACCATGGCGGGAATCGAACCCCTGTCTCCTGAATGACGGTTCAGTCACATTGACATTATCCTCGAGTGAGGGGAGGGAGGAGGGGTGTAAAAAAATCGGGCCTATAAGTTCAAGATATCTTAATACGTCCAGCTAGACAAAATAACTATAAATTAAATCTTTGTTAAATTGGTAGACGACCCTTTTCTTTCGTGAATACAAGTATACCTCCCTTCCCCCCCCCCCCTAAAAAATTCTTCTTATATTGGTAATGGTAGACGACCCTTTTCTTTCTGGGACACAACTATACCTCCCCCCCTTCCCCATCCCTCCAAAAATCCTTGTTATATTGGTAGATAACCCTTTTCTTTCGTGAATACAACTATACCTCCCCCCCCCCCCCCTCCTCCCAAAAATCCTTCTTATATTGGTAATGGTAGACGACCCTTTTCTTTCCGGGACACAACTATACCTCCCCCCCCCCTTCCCCATCCCCTCAAAAATCCTTGTTACATTGGTAGATAACCCTTTTCTCGCGTGGATACAACTATACCTCCCCCCTCCCCCCTCCCCCCAAAAACCCTTCTTATATTGGTAATGGTGGACGACCCTTTTCTTTCCGGGACACAACTATACCTCCCCCCGCCTCCCCCATCATCCCAAAAATCCTTGTTATATTGGTAGATGACCCTTTTCTCGCGTGGATACAACTACACCTCCCCCCCCCTCCCCCCTCCCACCCAAAAATCCTTGTTATATTGGTAGACGGCCCTTTTCTCGCGTGGATACAACTATACCTCCTCCCTCCCCCCAAAAAATCCTTGTTATATTGGTAGATGACCCTTTCCTCGCGTGAATACAACTATACCCCCCCCCCTTCCCCATCCCTCCAAAAATCCTTGTTATATTGGTAGATGACCCTTTTCTCGCGTGGATACAACTATATACCTCCTCCCTCCCTCCCCCCTCCCCCCAACAAATCCTTGTTATATTGGTAGATGACCCTTTTCTCGCGTGAATACAACTATACCTCCCCCCCCCTTCCCCATCACTCCAAAAATCCTTCTTTTATTGGTAATATGGTAGACGACCCTTTTCTTTCGGGGACACAACTATACCTCCCCCCCCCTTTCCCCATCACTCCAAAAATCCTTGTTATATTGGTAGATGACCCTTTTCTCGCGTGAATACGACTATACCTCCCCCCTCCCCCCCAAAACCCTTCTTATATTGGTAATGGTAGACGACCCTTTTCTTTCTGGGACACAACTATACCTCCCCCCCCCTCCCCCATCCCTCCAAAAATCCTTGTTATATTGGTAGATGACCCTTTTCTTTCGTGAATACAACTATACCTCCCCCCTCCCCCCAAAAAACCCTTCTTATATTGGTAATGGTAAATGACCCTTTTCTTTCCGGGACACAACTATACCTCCCCCCCCTTCCCCATCACCCCAAAAATCCTTGTTATATTGGTAGATGACCCTTTTCTCGCGTGGATACAACTATACCTCCTCCCTCCCCCCCAAAAATCCTTGTTATATTGGTAGATGACCCTTTTCTCGCGTGAATACAACTATACCTCCCCCCCTCCCCCCTCCCGCGTCTTGCGGCCCCGCCCGCTAGGTTTCTACCGGCCGGCCGGCATTCAACCCATCGCAGACTCCTTCAGTTGCCGCCAGCCAGTTCAACAGGTAGCACCGTAAACAACACACTCGCATCATGAACACTGTGTCGCTTTTACTCCTCGTTTGTGTGGCCTTTGCAGCGGCCAAATCGGATAAAGACAATGCCCCCGTGGTAAGTCCAAATCTTGTTCATTATTTATGCTATTTTATTTTGGGTTTTAATGATGTATTGTACCTTTATTAGATGAGCGTAGCGAAGATTCCATTCCACATGCCGAAAAAAATGGGCTTGGTTTTTATGTTTTTTTTGTTGTTGTTTGTAATTTTGTACGCGGCATACAGGTCAGGAAAAATACCTAGATCGACTTGAAACTTTTTCTACATATTTCTGTCATACTAGAATAGGTTTTTCCGAAAAATAATCGGAAAGTTTGGAAAATCCTCATGAGAATAACCCGTAGAAAAAAGATTGTAAAACGAGAATTTTTCAAAAGCTCTCAAATTTTCACCGAATATGAACGATACTATTATACACCTTTTCAGAGATTCTTGCAACAATCGAATGAAAATTAACAAAGAAAACGCAATAAAAGTGTACATTTTATTGAATATTTGAATCAATTGAATTTGCAAAATGAGGGCCTGTATGCGACAGGTTGCAGCACTATAAATATCAACAAGTTGCAGGTGAGGTTTTTGAACGTTTGAAGTAATCCAAGGTCCGTAGATGTAAATTGAGCTGACAAGTTATTTTTCATTCTAGATTTCCATACCTCTAAGCTCATCTCACAACGCGAATCCCGCGTTTTCCTAATACATTTAATCCAAAGATTCGCACATTGTACAAATTTAAAAAATGTAAAAACTTACAACTAGATTTAAAAATGCGTAGATAGAAGGGTATGAATAAAAAAGACAGAATGATATATATGTAATGGTGCAATGATAGTCTAATGTGATTTTGAAGTAAGGAATTCGCTGATGACGAAGAGACCGTTTCATGAATATTAGTTGATAGCAATTATTATAAACTAATAGTTTACTAACTATTAGTTAAGGATTAAGGTACGAAAATAATTTGCGTAACCAACAGTCTGTGATAGGTTGGTTTATTGAAGGAAATCGCTCAATTCACTTGGACGCGTTTAGATGATGAATGAGATGATGGGATGATGAGATGAAATGTATTATTATTTTTGGTTTTTGGATAGTGAGGAGTCGGTCGTGTCTTGTTTTTATAAGGGACCATCCCAGTATCAATGCATCATCATTTATATTTTGTGTAAAAACGACGCACTGTAATGATAACCAAGATCTATTGGCGTCGAATGAATGATTAATGGGATGATGAGATGGAGGTTTTGTATGTAATGGGAAGGAAGCGGTCGTGGATCCTGAATCTGCACATCAATATCAGCATTAGAATAGACTCTGATGGCATCTTCACCGCACTGTTCAAATACTCGGATTTTATAAACCAAGCTCTCTATGGTAACCAATAATTATGCAAATTAACCAAAATAAATTAGAAAAAGTGCACTATTTTTAGATTGTTCTACTAAAATACCATGATAACATTCCAAGCCTAGATTTAAACCTGATTATATTGGTGTTATAGGTTTGAAGTTGGGTAATTTGCGTTTGATTGAGTTCAAAATCAATTATTAATTATGAACAAACCAATTAAATTTGATTAAGCATCAAATATATAATATACACTAGCCAAACGCAACATAAGCGTTGTAAGATGAGCAAGATATCTGATCAGGTATAATAGTCGTTAAAGTAGTTTTACTCTTGCTACTCTATCAACTCTAGTATATTCTACACATCTTGATGTATATAAAGAAGACTTCATTGTTGGGTAAATATCGAATGTAGAAAGCAGTGAATCTCGGCAACCTGAATCTGCTTTAATTTCTATAATAATTTTTGATGAATAAAAACAGATAATTTAATTATTATCTTCAAAACGGCCAATTCGAATTGGATATAAAATCGTGATAATGTGTATCATTCATGTATACACATTCACAATTTCATTCCATGTGGAAAGATTTTATTTTTCAAATTTTCTTGCCCAGCCTTATGTGGTTTTTAGAAATGTTGAGATGACATTTCTCAAAATCGGTCTGACCGCTTCATACCAAAAACTAGACAGTTCTAAGTTGGATAAGTTTGCGTGTACAAAAAAAGTTTCATGTCGATCAGTCAAACCCTGCGACCTGTGCAATGCCCACTAAAAAAAACACACACACACATACCCTATATGAGTGGGATGGAATCTTCGCTAACGCTCATCTAAATATATATTAAAACATCGAATAAATTACCTTTCATCTCATCTTCCAATAATTTCATTCATCATTCACCGACGCCAATAGACCATATTACATCTCAAACACAATACATAGATTTGTAAAAAATGATCTTTGGGAAACGCCTACAAACAAGCCTACAGTACATGGCCCGCATACACATACCATATAATATCATGTATAGCATATAGATCATATTATAGCCTGTCATTTGGTTATATGAGTCAGATTTAGATTAATAGGGGCCAATGCCTGATTGAATTATGTTTGATAATGTGAGCTGGGTTCAAGAAATAGATATTTAGGAGTGTGAGGAGATAGAAAGAGATAGAGAAAAAGAGCCCCTGCGGGGCTGTACAAATAAATACCTCCAGTTGGAAACATGCATTAATTTTTTTTCATCTCGAATGGTAAACACCGGCACAGGTAGCTGAGTGGTTAGCGCACTTGCTCCATGTGACCCCGGGAGGCAGTAGGCATGTCGGACCCGGTTCGATCCCCGCTACCGTCCATCTTTATACAGGGGGTTTCGTGGTTTCCCTGCTGTAGTCAAGGCTAATGCCGGGATGGTTCCCACAATATAGGCCACGACCACTCCCTTCCCACTATCCTTCCCATTACCCATAAAACCT
>OZ023338.1:7176605-7186605 GCA_964007535.1 Brachyptera risi | reverse complement strand
TAAAGAGGCCTCTTTAATATAAAAGTCCATGGGAGTCGATTTAACGAAATATCAGTTTCTTAGTGGTAACTTTTGAACGGTATGAGATATCGAAATTCTATTGCGCGAGAAACACAGATAAATATAATAGCTTCAAAATGATATGAGTTAACTATTTAAGTCATGTCACATAACTATCAAGCGTCGACAGCTAAAAAAAACATTTTGTAGCTGTCGACGCTTGACAGTTATGCGATATGACATGAATAGTTATAACTTATCATCTTGAAACTATTATATTTATGTGTTTATCTATCTACTAGTAAAACGCCATATATGCGTTGTTAGACGAGCGGAAAGTAATAGTATGTCGACTTTTTTTGACAAACTTTTGCCTACATTCGCCAATTGGGTGACATTTAAGTCATAAATGGGTAAAAACGGCTTCGAGTGGTACCAATTTAGCACATTTCATGTTTTCTCTTCAAAATGGCTGACCCGATCGAGCTGAGAATTTCCAGAAATGTGTATCAAGATGTCATTCAACTTCACACAAAATTTCAATTATTTTGAAAATGAAATGTTTTTAATTTTTCTTCCGCCGTGTTATTCTAAAGAGTATTTTTTAAATTTCTAAAATTCATAAAAATAAAAGTTACCACCCGATAATGCCACAAAACTAAACAGATCTAAGCTAGATAAGGAACCATTATGAAAAAAAGTTTAAAGTTGATAGCTGTAGCCGTTTGACCTGTGGAGAACCGACAAAAAAACATTTAAAAAAAAAACATAAAAACGAACACCATTTTTTTTCAGTATGTCAAATTGAATCCTCGCTGAAGCTCGTCTAATTAGGTTCAATACTGAAATTCATTCACTTTAGAAAATTTAGTTTGTCAAAGGGCAATAAGGATATGTTATTAATCAACTAACATAATTATATCAACATATTTTGTCAACTTATAGTTACCATAGCAACTAGAAAAGTTGAGGGTAAACAAAATAATGCTGAAATAGCATTCGGAGAACACAATTTTGGGGGACATTGTTGTCCCCTTCATAACAATGTGCGACATCACGAGCTTTCATTCCGGAGACCGGGGTTCGATTCTCGCCATGGTCGAACATCCTAACTGATGTTTTTGAGGTTTCTATCGTTAAAGTGGATATTGGGGGAAATACTGTTTCCTTCATACGTTCCAGGACACGTAAATAATATAGTATTTCATCACATCTTTCCACCACCTCATTCATCATTCACCGCCGCCAATATATCCTAGTCATAATTACAGTACCTCGTTAAACCCAATATGAATAATTGAAATAAATCAATAATACCTATAGGCTTCTTTCAAGTGACGTCACCCATTGTTGAAAGAGACAGACAACAATGTCCACCAGTTGGAATTGACCAACCAGAATATCTGATAGTACACCAATTTGTTGTGTTGCTATATGGTAACTATTGTTTGTCATTTTTTACATGAAAGAAGCCTATAAATTCTTGATGAATTGATAATTTATCACTTCATTAGATGTATAGGCCTAAATTCGTTCTTCATTGTATGAATACATACTACAAAGTGATGTTTTTTGTCAGTTTTGGATTTTAAAAAAGTTATAATTCTGATGGATGTATTTTTAGTTGTCTTTACTTGGGCCTACTAGTAATCTGAACTGATGGACGATCTCAAGTCATGTTGTCTGATCTATTTAAGGCAAAGTCAATATCTTGAAAATAAGTCTCATGTTCAGCGTAAGAAGCGAATACACGAACGTAAGAACGTAACACCCCAAATTGTTTTTTAACTTCCATTTTGTTATTTGTAAAAAGAATTGTCTCATTTTCACATAAATAGATGTGATATTATTAGCCAATGGTCACTGAATGTGTCAATGACCTCTGTGACCTTTAGAAGATATAAATTCAATAGAGACTGGCCAGTAACTATATAACACTTAATGGTCATACAGGGGTTCTATTCCCGCCGCCAGAGTTTTTTGTGGTTTCCCACAGTCAGTAAAGTGAATACTGGTGGTAACTCCTCATATAAAAGCAGATTATAACTTCCAAATTTTAATCTTTCGAAAACCTTCCATTTCATCTGTCTATCATTATAATATTCATCATTAACCCACGCCAATAGATCTTATGTTTTATATACACTGCCTCCCTCCGTTACTCATCCATTCAAGGCATCGCTTTAGAAACCGAAGTCATGATTGGGCGTGTGTTCGAGTCCCGCATAAGGCATGGGTTCTTGTGTAAGTCCTTTCACTTATCAACACTCATAATTACATAATCATCTTCTCATTCGTACCCCCGTATCACCTAGCTGTTGGTGGGGTCGTTAAGCAAACAATAACAATCTTGTATATATAGGCTTCTGTCGAGTAACAAAATAACAAACGATAGTTACCATAGCAACACAGCGAACTGGTGGATTACCAAACATTCTGATTGGTCAATTCCAACTGGTGGACATCGTTGTCTGTCTCTTGCAACAATGGGTGACGTCACTTGACAGAAGCCTATAGTATTCTACCATAGCAACACAGCGAACTGGTGAACTACCAAACATTCTGATTGGTCAATTCCAACTCGTGGACATTGTTGTCTGTCAATTTCAACAATGAGTGACGTCACTTGACAGAAGCCTATCGTCAGTTTTAATGACAAATAATAGTTACCATAGCAATACAGCAAACTGGTGAACTATCAAACATTCTGATTGGTCAATTCCAACTGGTCGACATTGTTGTCTGTCAATTTCAACAATGAGTGACGTCACTTGACAGAAGCCTATACTTATAAATACCAGTAAATAAAAACATTCCTGAAATAGTTCGTTCTTTACTTGTCAAGTGAACTTCATTTCCAGATCTACGTCAGAAAAAATGTTGAATTATTCAGCCAATGAGTCGGTGACCTGAATGACCTTTCAGTGATGATATAAATACAAGTACGATATGGCGATGTTTTGGAGGGGTCGAAACGGTCGATCGGTCACGCTGATTGATGGGGGAGACGGGCGAGCGTGATTGTCAGTGTTGCGTGACACGCGATTAGGGATTATGGCACGAAGAAGGCAGATATGGCGAGCATGGTGGAAAAACTGGACATGGATAAAGAAATTTCTAATCAATTTGGAAGTTTTCGTTTTTTTTTCAATTCGTGATGTTTATTCATTTTTATTTCGTTTTTATTAAGTACATTTCATTTATTCATATTTATATTTTGCCATCCCATTTTTTTTTTAATTTCTCATTCATTTTTTATTTTCCATTCTCATTTGTGTAGGCCTCCAATCCCTTCTCATCCCATTTTTTTCAAATCGTTTTTTATTTTTATTTCCTTCTTGTAAATGTAATCAGCTTAATGATATATATATATATATATATATATATATATATATATATATATATATATATATATATATATATATATATATATATATATTTTCATCTTTATCATTTTACATTATTATTTTTTTTCAATTCAACATTTATTTTCCATTTTCATTCATGTGAATTTATTTCATTTTCAATTATTTATTTTCGTCATATTTTTGTACTTTATATTCACTTTTTGTTCCATTTTTTATTTATTCACATTGCATTTGACAGAGCAGCCATGTCAGCTGTCGAGGCACGTTGCTTCAGAAACTGTAGTCACCGTTGGGCGTGGGTTCGAGTCCCGCGTAAGTCGTAGGTTTTGTAAACTTCCTTTCACTCATCACTTCATAGTATCATTATCACCTGTTCATTCGTACCCCCGTATAACTTAGCTGTCGGTGGGGTACGTTTTTTACAACGTCCAACAATCATGCTTTTTTAATATCATGAATATCATGTCATTTGGACCGTGGTTCGATTCCCGCCATGGTCAGCCATTCTGACGGGGGTTTTCGTGGTTTCCCTCTGTCGTCCAGGTCAATAAGGGATGGTTCTTTAAAAAAAAACGATAAAATAACCTCTCATCTCATCATCCCATCATCTCATATATCATTCACCGACGCCAATAGATCGTAGTCATTAGTACAGTGCGCCGTTAAAACCCATTTTATATAAATGAATGGAATATTAATTTTCAAACCAATCTAGACACGTACTATATATACATCGTTTTATAAAATAGGACTGCGTCACTTAAATGGGTCAATTAACCTTTCGATAAATCTATTATATCTATTATTTACTAAAATAGCAGTTCCGATCGACCGTCTCTATTATCTGTTACCATTAACGGTCTGTAGTTTCGACCTGTCCATCATTTGACATTTAGCTCCTAGTACTCGAGCGACCAATAACAGTTTTGTCAGGACATAATGTCAGGCACTGGCGAGGGGTTAACAACTCCTGAAATCTGGTGTACACTTGCCATAAAATCCCTGAAATATCTGAATTCTCTGATATCTCTTGAAAACTCTTTAAAATCCCTGAAATATCTGAATTCTCTGATATCTCTTGAAAACTCTTTAAAATCCCTGAAATATCTGAATTCTCTGATATCTCTTGAAATCTTTGAAATACCTGATCTCTTGAAAACTCTTGAAATCTCCTGAAATCTCTTTAAAATCCCTGAAATATCTGAATTCTCTGATATCTCTTGAAATCTTTGAAATACCTGATCTCTTGAAAACTCTTGAAAACTCTTGAAAACTCTTGAAATCTCTTGAAATCTCTTTAAAATCCCTGAAATATCTGAATTCTCTGATATCTCTTGAAATCTTTGAAATACCTGATCTCTTGAAAACTCTTGAAATCTCTTGAAATCTCTTGAAAACTCTTGAAATCTCTTGAAAACACTTAAAATCTTTCAATTACCGGTACCTCAAATCTCTTGAAATCCCTGAAATCCCTTAAATCTCTGAAATCTCTTGAAATCCCTGTGATTTCTTGAGATCACCTGAGATCTGAAATCTGGTGTACACCAAATGTGCTAGTTGCTAAATTTCAGGCACTGAGCCTGCAATGACCCCACCGTGCTAATTGACTCCAGGCCTACTGATGTTGTTATACTTGGTGAATAAAGACTTTCTATTATTATTACTAGTCAAACGCGAAATATGCGTTGTAAGATGAGCGAGATATCCTAATAAGGTATAAAAGTCGTTGAAGTAGTTCTACTCTTGCTACTTTATCGACTCTGGTATTCTACACACCTCGATATCTGAATAAGCTATAAAAGTCGTTAAAGTAGTTCTAATCTTGCCACTTTATTGACTCTGGTAATCTACACACCTTGACGCATATAAAAAATACTTCATTGTTGGTCAACTCTTGAATCTAGAAAGCAGTGAATCTCAACAACTTAATTCTGTCACAATTTGTATGATATATTTGATGAATATTATCAGTTATTTTTATTTTTTTCTTCAAAACGACTGATCAGAATTGCTTCCAAAATCGTAATAATGTGTAAAATCCATGTTTACACATTTAGAGAAAATTTCATCTCATTTGGAGAGATTTTATTTTTTCAACATTTTCCGCCCAGCCAAATCTTATGGGGTTTTTAGAAACTTTGAGATGATTTTTATCAAAATCGGTCTGACCGATTCATTCCAAAAACTATACAGTTCTAAGTTGGATGAGTTTGCGTGTAAAAAAAAAGTTTCATGTTGATCAGTCAACCCTTGCGACCTGTGGAGTGCTTACAAAAAAAAAAAAAAAAAACACACAGACAAAGCCCTATAAGAGTGGGATGGAGACTTCGCTACGCTCATCAATCATAGTTTTATTTACTATTTCATGGTTGGCCAGAGTATGTAAACAAATATTTAAATTTTAAATATTGAGTTTTGAAACCAAGGTGCATTGAGGGTTGCGTTGGTTTGCCGGTTGGAGATGGTGACTTCACTAATTCGAAAACACGTTCCATTTCCTGAGTACTTTCCTAAGAACCATTGATCGTTGCCTCTATCTAGTGTTGTTTTGTAGAAACGACTGATAGACTGACAAACTTGGAGACAGCTGTTATTAGCTGGGCCGACGTGAACGTAAAGTTAGTTCTTTCATCACTACTTATCTACGCAGATTGATAGTTCTTGAAATGTGGCCCGTGAATTGAAACATATTTTTGACATGGGAGGGATAGAAAGTGAAGCACCATTTCAACCGGGAAACCAACGCAACCCTCAATGCATCTTGTTTGAAACCAATACAGAAGTTCAAGTGGGAGGTTTGGCTCCTCCCCCTCCAGGAATTTCATTTGACACAAACCTTACCCACCCGACCTTGACCTTAACCTTCACTAAAAAAATATATAAAACATAACGGGAGGTAACAAACTGAAGGGAGGATGCCCCCCCCCCTCAGTTTGACATCTGTACAGGTTGCTGAAAAAATGGAAGTATGGGTCAGTCGAATTTTAGGACAGTAGATTTTTTAGGATTGTCAGTTTTTAGTACAATCGGTCGATTTTTAGGTCAGTCAAGTTGCAGGACAGCTGATTATAGGATAGTCGATTTATAGGACAGTAGATTTTTTAGGACTGGTAGTTTTTAGTACAATCGGTCGATTTTTAGGTCAGTTGAGTAGAGGACAATTGATTTTCAGACAGTTGGTCTTTAGTACAATCGGTCGATTTTCACAACAGTCGAGTTTTGGGACAGTTGGTATTGTAGTCCAGTTGATCCACCCCAGTAACGTGTTGTTGTTGTTGTTGTTTCAGGCGCCGGTCATGGTGGACGTGTACTACGAGTCGCTGTGTCCGGACAGCATCAAGTTCATCACCAAGCAGCTCGCGCCTGCGTACAAGACCTTCGGCAAATACATCGACCTCACCCTCGTGCCCTACGGCAAGTCCAAGGTAAGACATACCACGTACCACCACATACCTCTTACCGCATACCACTTCATACCGCATACCACCTCATACCTCATACCGCATACCACCACATACCACGAACCACTACAGACCTCCACAAACCACCACACACCACCGTATTCAGCACACCACTACATACCGCATACCTCCACATACCACCTTATGGGCCGCATACCACTATTGTAATATATCATAATACTAATATATACTAATATATAAGTATAAGTATTTAAGTATAAGTGGTATATATTATATAATATATTGTATTGAGAAATTGGGGCAACATTATAGGATTTTAATATCTTCTCAATATTGTGATTTTCTAAACAATTGTGGTCATTTTAAACAAATCTCATATTTGGTTTGGAAAAATGTGAATTTAACAGAGATTTAATCTTTCTAGAGGATTGTTGTTTTTCCAACAATTTTGTATTTTCTTCAACAAACTATTCAAAAAATTGTAATTTCTCAAAGTAGAATTTTTTTGAAAGTGTCCATGGAGTAGACCTATAAATAAAATGGTTTTATGAAATTGTAATGAGAAAAATTAAAAATTGAAATTGAATTTGTAAAACTTGATAGTTTTAGAGTAAAAATCCAATTTTTACCATTTTTGACGCAATCTTATCATTGTGAAATTCAAATTATAGGACAAATTAAATGTTGTTCAAAGATCGACTCGAAAAGTTGGAACAAATCTCTTCAATTCTAGCATATGAGTTGTGTTTTTCATTTCAATCAAATTGTTCATTTTTATGTCTTCAACTGTAATATAACATGTTTAAAATATAGAAAATCCCAAATAGCAATATGTGCCAAACAAATGCAATAGCATACTTTCTCATGTTGGTACCGCCAATCCTCTTTGAAAATCTCAACTCTAGCGTAATTGAATTTCAATAAGCCTCGCTTGGTACGCTCATCTTGTCCCGAATTGCGAATTACATACCACCTATTACTAATATCTATATTTAATATTTATTAATAATATTATATATATATGCCTATTGTTATAAATAACATCTGGAGAAAGCAATGCGGAAGAAAGGTCAGTCAGTATTGGTGGTTCCGAACGCCCGTCTTCCCTAATAATAAACACAAACAAACGGTAGTTTCGATCCGACAACATTCCAATCTGAAAAATCAAGGTCATATAGATGAGAAATTAGCCAATTATTTTTACTTCTACATTTGCGCTCAATTGAATCTGTTTTGCACACGGGTTTCGCTTGGATGGATCCATTCAATTTTAAAGTGTGCTAGTGTAGGTCAGTGAATGTTTGGTTGAAATATCTGGGTTCGATTCCCGCTGTGGGCGTTCACTCTGACCGTGGGTTAAATTAGACTAGTTATCCTAATTGCTTGGTAATTACTGAAACACGGAAGATGTATAATGGATATGAGATTATCAGAAGAAGAAACCGGTGTTCCAAAAAAAAAAAAGGAATGATGCTTCCACTATAAAAAAGAAAAAAATCGGACCTACAATTCTAAATAAGATTATGAATATGAGCATACGTCGTGAAATGTAAAGTTAATATAAGTAAATAATAATAATAATAATAATTCTTATTATTCTTATTATAATATATTATATATATTATATATATATGTTATATATATATATATATATATATATATATATATAGGCCTATATATTATGATGATAATTATTATAATAAAATAATAATAATGAAGTAATATACTTCAAATTAGACTGGGATAATGTTTGTTAGGAATTATCATTGTTGTGACATCATCCCGGTATTGACCTTCAGGAACGACTGAGGAAAACCACGAAAAACCCCTATCAGAATGGTCGACCATGGCGGGAATCGAACCACGGCCTCCTGAATGACGGTCCACTGGTCTAGCCACTCGTCTACTCGTCTGTTTATTCTATACAATTTATCGTTTGTTATAGAATTTCACTCATAGTTGAAATCTTCATCTTGTGATGTATTTAATTTTGGAAAATGCATTTTTAACGCTTCGTAATTATTTATATTCATAATTGGCCCAAAAAAAAATCGGATGTTATTTTTATATACAATTGAACTAATTTCTTATTTTACAGTCATACATTTCCGACAGTTAAATTCTCCCATCTCACGATCTATTTATTATTTTCGTAAAAAATTTTTAACGCTTTATAATTATTTATATCGTATTTATACCCATAGTTGACAAAAATATCTGTGTTAATGTTGAAAACAATTCCACTTTTGTTATAATAGAATTTTATTCTACAGTTATACCTTTCCGACAATTAAAATCTCCCATCTCACGATCTATTTATTACTTTAAAATGCATTTTTAACGCTTCGTGATTATATATATCGGTGAAATCCATCTGGTGGGAACTTTTTGCCCTTTGGGTACCAGATTGATCTGAATAGGTATAATACACCTGACGTTTCCACGGTCCATTAGACAGCCTCTGTCAATCAGTTCGCTGTCGTGCGATCGTTCATCCCGGCACTCTCTTGCGATCGTTCCTCCCGGAGACGAACAGATTGCAGCCTCGTTCTAGTGGCCCAGATCCCAAGTCGGGACGACCGCTCGTTCGCAAGTATTGTTTCAACTTTTAGCACACAGTTAAAACAGGGACGCCTGAAGAGCGTATACCGGAATAAAGTATATTGTAGGTTTTGTGACATGAGCTTTGGTGTATAACCTCACCTTACCTGCTTGCAATTACAATAATTGTATGAAATAATTTTCAATTGCATTTGTTGTTGTTGTTGTTGTTGTTGTATACAATACATTTATTGTGTTAAGTGGCTGTAAGAGACAATTGGTTCAAAGTGGAAGATAAGATAACAACATTCCGTCATTCAGGAGACCGGGGTTCGATTCCCGCCATGGTCGACCATCCTGACAGGGGTTTTTCGTGGTTTCCCTCTGTCGTTCAGGTTGATACTGGGATGCTTCCTTAACAACAGGCCACGACCGACTCCTTCCCACTATTATTTAATTGGTAGTCGGCCTCTTTCTTTTGTGGATGTACAATAGAGTTGTTAATTGGGAAAATGGGAGTCCATAACGACGTTCAGATTTTTTTTTAATGACTTTCAAACAATATGAGATATGAATATCCTAATACATCGGTCACATAGATCTCTAATGGTACACCATTCATGTACGTCCAGCAAAGATGCTAGCGGTCTCAACTTGTGATCATCAAAA
>OZ023338.1:7154105-7171605 GCA_964007535.1 Brachyptera risi | reverse complement strand
TTCACCGAAACCTCATGACCCATTGCCAGCTAAATATTTGGTACGCTTCCAGATATACCTAAAATAATTCCCTGATTTAACATTTGTTATTCCCTTATTCCAGGCGTACACCAAGAAGGATTCTGAACAGGGCGAAAAGGACTTCAACAGCGTGCTCTGTTCGTACATCGGCGGCTCCAAGGTGTTGAAAGAGTGCAAAAACTCTGCCGTTGCCAACCAAGCGACCATCTTGGTTTCCATCATGGCCGCCATTATTGTCAAAATCATCTCCTAGTCAGTTCACGAGTAAATTTCCCTTTTTCAAATTAAAAAAAAATATATATGTTGTAATTTATTTTTAAAAAAACACTGATTTGTTCAATTAATTATCGAAGAAAAATTGAAGTTATGATTTGTTAAATTATCGAGAAAATGAAAAACTTTTCCGTAATTGTTGAGAAAGTTGATATTTCGTTGAAATAAAGAACTGAAAGATGAAGGAAGTTTTGGAAGTTTTTATTTTCATACCCATAATGGGCATTCGTACGGAAAGGCAGTGTTACTTATATAACATGTATTTATGATTTCACATTTTACAGAACATTCCTCTATGGATTTTTTTTCGATTTTTTTTTTTCTTAACGTTGCTATTGTAAAATTGTTCTAGACTTAGTGACCTATATAAATATATGTTCTCAAATAATAGAAAAAACACTGATAGTTCTTTCATTTGAAATGTGTTACTAAAATAGAAGTTGTTCTTCAAATATTTTTAAATTACCAATTCACTGTTAAATTCTCTACTGTAAGATTAGTGTAGATTAGATGTGCGCAACATGTATCATGTATGAATGTCATTAAATGTAGTAATTATTATCAATTCCTAGAAAATATATGAATGAAATTAATTTTTACAACTGGTAATAAAAAACAAAAGAACATTGATTATCTTTATTATCAAACAGCTGATGTAATTGATTGTGTTATTTATGTGTATGAAGTTTTTGAATCAATAAAGACTGTGGAAATGAAATGAAAAATTGTTTTTGATTTATTTAAAATTCCTGATACTGTTTTTTTTTATTATTGTTTTCTCAAAGACCCCATCAAAAACTAGGTTGTATGAGGTTCATATGGCTTCCCTTTTGTCAGGTTACCGTAGCAACTGAAAGTGTTCGGGGCCAATGCAGAGTAAAGCCCCATTTACACTGTCCAATTTCTCATCAAATTCCTCTGATTCAAGACTTTGTAACACAGTTATTTGATAGTCTAATCGTAAATTTGTACCAAAACTAGCACTTCCAATTTTCGTTTGAAAGGTTGGATAGCATTTTTTTCGTTTAGAGTATGTCCTATTTTCATCAAAGGTTTTATGAGAATTGAGAAAACAGCTATGATGCACGGCCTCTTAGATACCAAACAAACGTCATCATTTGATAAAATTTATTGGTAGTCTAAATGACCTTCCAATATCTTGTATATAATTTATTGGATACAAGTCTTGAATCAAAGGGTATTGGACAGTGTAAAATTAGTACTTGAAGTGAATTTATACCGTACAACAATGTAATATATTTTTTAATACCATTGAAACTTGATAGAAAATTGATGTTTCCCAATTAAGGCAATTTGGAAGAAAGAAAGATAGGATCGTTTGAACGGGGCACCACAAGGGCGATCTTACCACCCCACAAAGTAATCTAAATTAATTCAATCCAACTAGCATAATCGAACTAATTTAATTCAACCTAAAACTAACCTAATCCCTTTTACTAAAATACTAGTGATTTTATTAAATAGTTTCGGATGTAGCTTGATGATATAGCCATTTAGCCGCCTCTTGGTAGCTCAAGCAACTAAAGGCATGCTTTTCAAATTGAAGTCAACGTTGGGCTTGGATTTGAGTCCATCATAAGGCATGGTCTTTTGTAAATGTCCTTTCACTCATCATCACCTCATGGTTTCATTATCACTCTATACCGAGACGCGTGGCCGAGTGGTAACACACTGAACCGTCATTCGGGAGACTGGGGTTCGATTCCCGCTATGGTCGACCATCCTGACAGGGGTTTTTCATGATTTCCCTATGTCGTTCAGGTTGATACTGAGATGGTTCCTTAACAACAGGCCACGACCGACTCCTTCCCACCATCCAAAACAATTAATAAAATAACCTTTCATCTCATCATCCCATCATCTCATTCATCATTCACCGACGCCAATAGATCGTAGCCATCAGTACAGTGCGTCGTCAAGACCGAATATATATATATATATATATATATATATATATATATATATATATATATATATATATATATATATGTATATTCATATGAGGAATAAAATGATTTTCGGAAATACCATGTTCTTCAGTCGATTTATTTGTCCACCAACGTTTCGACCACCTTAATGTGGTCATTATCAAGGTGTTCTTTAAATGATAGATTATGAATAATAACAATATAAAAAGCAAGGAAATAAAAATTAAGGGAAAAAAATTAAAAGAAAATAAAAAACGCAAATGTTGTCAGGTCATCGATTTTCTTGCTTTTCATATTATTATTATTCATAATCTATCATTTGAAGAACACCTTGATGATGACTACAGTAAGGTGGTCGAAACGTTGGTGGACAAATAAATCAACTAAAGAACATGGTATTTCCGAAAATCATTTTATTCCTCATGATATTAACCATGAAAGTCTCGAAAAAAAAAAAAATGAATGAAAAAAAAAAAAAAAAAAAATATATATATATATATATATATATATATATATATATATATATATATATATATATATATATATGTATATTATAATACCCTCCCATTATTACTCTCGTATAACCTAGCTGTTGTTGGAGTAGTAAAACAACATTTTAAAAAGTTATTGTTGTATATATAGTCATATCGCATACCTTTTCCTTATCAGATTTGGTTATCAAACATAAAAAACTAATCGAAAATTAATTAACTACATAATTTAATGTGCAAGATTTAATGATAGTTGCAGTTAACATGCGGATTAGAGTCGTAACATTTTTCCTGGAATATATTGATATTAAAATTCAAACCAGTGAAAACAATTGCGAATAAAGCTTTCAAGGTATACGTCCAGGGCAGGATTAAGGTACAAGCCCACGGGCTCGTGCCTAGAGCGTCAAATATTCAAGGGGTGCCAAACTTCCACAAGCCCATTTGGTTTTAAAAATACAATATTGTATATAAATATATATATATATGTATATATATATATATATATATATATATATATATATATATATATATATATATATATATATATATATATATATATATATATATATACATATATATATATATATATATATATATATATATATATATATATAATATGTATATATGTATATAATATGTAATATGTAATATGTATATAATATATATATATATATATATATATATATATATATATATATATATATATATATATATAAATATATATAAATATATATAAATATATATATATATATATATATATATATATATATATATATATATATATAAATATATATATATATATATATATATATATATATAAATATATATATATATGTATATATATATATATATATATATATATATATATATATATATATATATATATATATATACATATATATATATATATATATATATATATATATATATATATATATATATATATATATATATATATATATATATATGTATATATATATATATGTATATATATATATATATATATATATATATATATATATGTTGTGACGGATGTTCTCGCGGATTGAGGAGAATGTTGTACCGTGCTCTCGGGTTGACCGCGTATGCTCTTTAGAAGAGAACTGCTGGATCTTAAAAGATCCTTTGTCTCTCCAACGTTTCGGCAAGATGTGACTTGCCATCTTCAGGGGATCCGTAGTCTTCGGCGTGCGTAGATCGATCTACGCACGCCGAAGACTACGGATCCCCTGAAGTTGGCAAGTCACATCTTGCCGAAACGTTGGAGAGACAAAGGATCTTTTAAGATCCAGCAGTTCTCTTCTAAAGAGCATACGCGGTCAACCCGAGAGCACGGTACAACATATATATATATATATATATATATATATATATATATATATATATATATATATATATATATATATATATATATATATATATATTTAAAGTTGTATTTATTTGTAACGAAGTGAATTATAGAGCTGTTTTCTGAGGTAAATACTATGACAACACGAATATAATAACAAAAGTCTTGGTCTCTTGTAGGCCATACTGCTACTGGTACAGCAAACACGACATATTTCGTAGCCAACCACACGCATAGTGCTAGGATTTTGTTCTAACAACAATGGAAATACACAAAAACAGGACATGTTACCATAGTATTTAGCTCTTCTACTGGAAGACTTCTAGTATATAAAAATCAATCAAGTTCCTACTTTATTTGAGCTAGATATAGGACTAAGACGCTGTTATAAGTCGCAGTCCCGTCCCCTACATATACAGGGTATATGCTATACAACGCAGTTCCTGAACAGTTCAGACGCTCGTATTTCACGCCGCAAGCTCTCACGGCCGTAACTTTTGAGATTTCAATATGATTGTTTTTGCATTCTGTTAATAATTGAAAAACGGAGGTTATCGCATTCACAGAATTTTGAACTAAAAATTTGTAATTTTTCAAATTCTTCAAATGGAAAATGAAAAAATTTCTAGTTTACGAAAACCTAGATATATATTTTTGAATACCGAAAAAAAATATAGACTGTGAAATATATCAAAAGTGTGAGTAAGGGAATTAACGGCGTTTACTTGAATATGAGTTTGGCGGGCTAGTCTATGGGCTGCGCCTAGCACACGATGCATGTTAAACTCGAGTCTGAAGCGAGCGAACAACGAGCCCGAGTGGAGCGCCTGCGGCCAAAATGCATTCAAAGCTGCAGTGAAGAGACTACACAAAGATCGGATGTGTATGGCAGATAAATAGCAAAGTGAAGAAAGACTAACAGTACAGCTGTATGTACCAGTCAGTTCTAGTACACCGTATTTCATACTGTTTTATTATTATATTCATTCATACCATATTGTTTGTATCCCATCATATCATTTTTCATTCATAGCTCATAAGTTAAAATAGGACTGGTTATATGGAAGAGCAGAATATTTTAGCCATACTAAAATCTGAATATCGCCATTTTTTGTATCAATAAGCAACAAAAATAAAGACAATTGAAAAAGGGTCATTGATCAAAATTACCTATTGATAAACATTGATGAAAATGTCTTATGCTATGATTTTGTATACAAATTATGACCATCCTAGCCGGGATCCTATATTTATTCATATTGTTTATTGTTTTTTTTTTTTTTTTAATTGGGTTCAACGACGCACTGTAATGATGACTAAGATCTATTGGCATCTATTAATCTATGGATTAATGAGATGATGGGATGATGAGATGAAGGTTAATATGGGTAATGGGAAGTATAGTGGGAAGGAAGCGGTCGTGGCCTATATTGTGGGAACCATCCCGGCATTAGCCTAGACTACAGAAGGAAACCACGAAAAACCCCTGTGAAGATGGACGGTAGCGGGGATCGAACCGGGTCCGACATGCCTACTACCTCCCGGGTCACATGGAGCAAGTGCGTTAACCACTCAGCTACATGTGCCGGTGTGTTTATTGTTTATTGTTGGTTCACGATTTTCATAGGACACGAATACATTGTATAAGTCAGGCCAAGATTATGAAACTAGAATTATAAAACTAGAAATTGAAAAAAAAAACTAAAGATTAAATATTTTATGTTCAATTCAAGTTAGGAGTTTAGGTTTTCAACGACGCACTCCACTGATAACTACGCTCTATTGGCGTCGATGAATGATATATGGAATGATGAGATGAGAAATTATTTTATTAGGTGTTTTTGGATAGTGGGGAAGAGTCAGCCATGGCCTGTTGTTAAGGAACCATATCCCAGAATTGACCTCAACGACAGAGGGAAACCACGAAAGAAAACCTGTCATGGTCGACAATGGAACCTCGGTCTCATTCTGGTCTCCAGAATGACGGTTCACTGTTTTAACCACTCGGCCACTTGTCTCAGTGGCAGCCATAGTCACCAAGTAATCAACACTGTGATGACTGGCCTTGTATTGTGCCTTTGTATATGCATCCAGTGTCATTGCATAGGTCTTAAGCTTGATTTCCATGCACGCGATTCTCATATCGCGCGATACCATGTCGCGCGTCATGGCGGCGCGCTCGAATGTTGAACAAACCTCAACTTTCTTGAAGCGATTCGCGACTTGTCCCTGATTGGTCAGTGGTCTGCCGCCTCGCGACTTTGAGCCGCCATGACGCGCGACATGTTATCGCGCAATATGAGAATCGCGTGCATGGAAATCCAGCTTAAGACCTATGCAATGACACTGGATGCATAACTAGACAATCACTAGTACACTTGCTCTCACATAAAGTGATTATTTCCATAATTTGAAAATAAAATGAATTTCCTGCTTAATCGGGGGCCATGAAGAGCGTATAACGGAATAAAAGTCGACTTGGTTGTGTGACATGGGTTCGGGTGTCCACCTGAACCCTAACCACATTATATAGGCTTCTGTCAAGTGACGTCACCCATTGTTGCAAGAGACAGGCAGCAATGTCCACCAGTTGGTATTAAAACTAATCAGTATAATTATTATTATTATTATTATCATTATTATTATTATTCTATTCCAAAGGACATATTCATTTGATTACTCAAATGTAACATATATGGAACGTCAATAAGTGAATAAAAACAGTTGTACAGGTAAAAAGTAAAAACATATACAATCTTACATTTCAGATACATTTGTATATATTTGGTAGTCCACCAGTTCGCTGTGTTGCTATGGTAACTATTGTTTGTCATTTGTTACGTGACAGAAGCTTATAGGACTTCTGTCAAGTGACGTCACCCATTGTTGAAGAGACAGACAACAATGTCCACCAGTTGGAATTGACCAATCAGAATATTTGGTAGTCCACCAGTTCGCTGTGTTGCTATGGTAACGATTGTTTGTCGTTTGATACTTGACAGAAGCCATATAGATTTGATAGAATAGTGTTGAAGAGAGAGACAACAATGTCCACCAGTTGGAATTGACCAATCAGAATATTTGGTAGTCCACCAATTCGCTGTGTTGCTATGGTAACGATTGTTTGTCATTTCTTACTTGACAGAAGCTTATTGAATATACCCCGAAGTCCATGTCACACGACTGTCGACTTTATAATCCGTTATACGCTCTTCCCCGCTTAATCAATGTAAAATTGTCTGAATCTATAGGCCTAATTGCGGACGCTGAAGAACGTATACCGGAATAAAGTCGACACGGTCGTGTGACATGAGCTTCAGGGTACTTATAAATGACTGATCTTTGGAGTACAAATATATATTTTTTTCAATAACATCGAAACTTGATACAAAATCTTTACTCCCCAATTAAGGCTATGGATGAGAGGTAAGATCGTTTGGACGTGACACTACAAAGGCGATCTTACTACTCCATTTTAGTTATTTAAAACCAATGAACTTCAACACCAGGAATGCGCTGTCTGTGACTATAACTTTCCGCCGTAGATAAAAGTCTTTCAGTTTCCGAAAGTCCGGAACACATTATTAGTGAAAACCGTTTCTGTGATATATATCCGGACATTATCAGCATTGGTATTAAGAGTAAACAAAACACACGAATGTTGATATCTTCCACTTTGAACCAAGTCTCTTGGGCAATGTTAACTTCTTTCCATTAACAGCAGATAGGCCTAAAGTTCATCATTATACAAAATATGTATTGAATTTTCCGAAATTCAGATGAATATTTCTAATTTTCTCTAAAATTAGTGAAATAAATACCGTAATTATTAATTAAAATCCAGTTTCGGGGCTGTGATGTATTTTAAGTATTAGTTGTTATTTCATTCCAGTTTATGTCACCGCAAGTGTATCAGTTGGCAGATATTCTCTACTTGTTATTCTACACTACTTGTTATTCTACACTTGTTGAATGTACACTTGGAGTATGACGTAACCCATAATACTCTTAAATGGACAAGAGGATAATAAATTAAAACTATGTCTTTCTCTCTCTAACATATAATGTTTCGCACATGCCATGGTTGTACAAATAAAATCAATCCGACAGAAAAAACAAAAGAATAAGGTGAACCAACTCGAAAATATGCCTCAAATTTTTTGTTGATGTAGGTATCAATGTTCAAATAATAGTCATTTAAAAAGAAAAAAAAGTTGAAAATTCCGAGAAAATTTTGGAAAAACTAGTTGAAAAATACGTTAAACTGTTACATTCATCAAAACCAATAGATAGTTGGCATGGTGATGAGATGAGATGGGATGGCATGGAAACAAGAAGATGTGTAAATATAGTAGGTGTTAACGCCGGTCTTTTGAGACCAGCTAGCTCGTTTTCCCTAGTTTGTCATTTGAACATGAAATCATTCGTTTGCGTCATGGAATGTTGTTTATACATGCAAGCAGTCGACCTTCCTTTCTCATTGCTGGTTGGCTGGTGGGTTGTCACGCGATGTGCTGCATCCAATCACAGCTCGCCATTCTCGCGTTGCCTGAACCCGTCAGGCCTCGCAGCTCAGTTCTTGTCCATACTCGATTCAGTTCGGACGTCTCTTAGTCGCTCGTCAAGTGGGTGAATTCGCTCATATTCTCGACCAGCTCTTGTTGTGTGAGCATCTCCCGTCCTTCTCTACTTTGTTAGAGTTCGGACTTACTGTACATTATTTCGCATGTACGCAGTTGTTTCTTTTCTATTTTTCGTTCTTCTTGAGTCGTTAATAGGACCTCTTTCCATACTTTCTTGTTTCTAATTCTTCACATTTGTTTTGGTCTTTATCATTTACGAAGTTGGGTGTTTTGTTTTCTCTCAAGCTTTTGTTTATTGTTTATTCGAATGGTGTGCGGGGACACCACTCAGGTTTGATCTATTTTGTTTCGCTTTCTATTTATTCTTTGATTTGGTCAATAACAACGTCAAGTCGACGTAGACCAAATACGTATCGTTTTGGGGTGAGGCATAATCCGAGTTTGGATTATGCTCGCCTGATTATTAATGCCAAGTCGGCACCCTCAATATACAGTCCACTGGTCTTTCATCGCCATCTCTAAGATCGGCGGTAACATTTTGGTCCCTTGAGCCGGAGATTATTTTTGGTTCCAATTTCTCGTCATTCGTGAGGCGGAATCCATCTCCGGATTCTTATTTCGTTCTCTTGTTGGAATCCATTTGTGAATTCCATTCTTTTCACCACGCGGAGTCCATCTCCGGATTCCAATTGCTTTTACTTGTTGGAATCCATTTGTGGATTCCTTTCTTTGCACCACGCGGAGTCCACCTCCGGATTCCACAGTCATTCGTGGCAGCACCCGCGATCAGGCATCGCATGGGTGACTTCTTTGTCCTCCGCACTGAAACGGCTTCCACATAATTGGGTTTCCACGGCGCAATAATTTATTCTGGTTGTGTTTGCGAGTTATTATCAACAATTGTTTTAACTTGTTTGATAGACATTCAGTTCTTGAATTATTTTGCGTTGTTCTTCTTCTGTGCATTTCGGCCGTATTTCTCCGTGATAATTCATATCATTTGTTGTTGGTCCTTGTTCTAGTTTCGTGTTTTTGCATTTGCAATTTATTCATTCGCAACAATGGCTTCAAAGATGGAGAAACAACAATCATTGTTTAAAGCCAAACGTGAGCGAATATTCACAGCGCTACAACGCTCGTATGATGCTTTCAAAACGCTTGAGAGTGACGATGCTTCGTCTTACAAATCTCGTTTCGACAAGCTTGACGTTTTGGAAGCCAACTTTGAAGGCATTCAAAACGAAATAATGGCATTGAATGCTCAACTTGACAACAGTGACGATGCCTTACCGGTCGACGCTGTTGAAGCCAGCTTCGAAGAAATGCTGTATGCGACTCGTAAGCTGTATCTCGACGCCGTTGCCGCGGCGACGCCCAAGCCGCCTCCGCCGCCAAATCAAAATGGTTTTCAAGCCATCTCATTGCCGACAATTGCGTTGCCGGCATTCTCTGGTGATATTACTCGATGGACGGAATACTATTCGCTATTTAAATCTCTCGTCGACGAGAACAACGACCTGAATCAAGTTCAGAAATTCCACTATTTGAGGACCACCCTCAAAGACAACGCCTTGTCTGTCGTCTCCGGGTTTCCGATTACGGAAGCCAATTATTCTGTGGCATTGGATGCTCTTGTCAGTCGGTATCATAACCCTCGGTTGTTAGCCACCACGTATGTTCAACAGGTTTTAGAATTTACGCCTCTCAAAACCAATTCACATTCTGGGCTGCAATCATTTCTGAAAGTTCACAAAACTTCGATTGAAGCGTTGAAAGCTCTGAATATCGAAGATTTGTCAGATTTTCTGCTTTTCTCGTTAGCACTGACAAATCTCGACACATCAACGCGCAAGGCTTTCGAACAGAAACATTCTTCGCACAGCACTCCTAGCTACGCGTCGTTGATAAAATTCATTGAAGAGCAGTCCAGGACGATGGAATTGTGTGGTCTCGACAAACAAGCAGCTAGCTTTTCAAAAGCTATTCCTCCTTCCACAAAGCGAATCAATTCGTTGTTAGTTGCGAATCCTCCGCCCGTCAGCTTTAAATCTCGCGAGCAGAGCAAATCAGCAAGCTCGACCACGAAACAATCTTCGTGTCCAGTCTGCAAAGGGGAGCATACTATATACTCGTGTTCCGTATTTCGGCAACAGTCCGTTGACGACAAATACAACTCGTTACGTCGCCTGCAACGCTGCTTCAACTGCATGGGTGCTCACCTCAGACCGCAATGCACCTCTAAGAGTGTTTGCGGTACTTGTCACAGTAACAAACATCATTCGCTGTTACACACCGCACGAATCAACCCCTTGACTCGTGACACAATAGCAACCGAAGTCTCTTCTCCTCCGCAGACCACCTCGCCTCATCCTCAAACTCTCGCTTGTCAAGTCAAGACAAGCAAGCCAGTGCTACCCACAGCTCTGTTGGGCACTGTTCGCGCCTTGATCCGCGACTCTCACGGTCAACTGCAACCTATCCGTGCGGTTATCGACTGTGGTTCACAAATCTCTGTTCTCACTCACTCGTTCCTTCAGAAGCTAGGATTGAAAATCAATCCTTGTCATTCCGAACTCTCTGGTATTGGTCACGTTAGTGCTCGGGTAATCGGGACTGTTCAATGCAGCATCGCTTCCCGGTTCACCCCTGCAACCTCTCTCAGCGTACAAGCCTACGTTATGCCTGCGATAGCGAGTCAACTTCCAACCACCACCGTTCCGCTTGAGGTGTTTGAACGTTATCGCTGTCTCTCTCTTGCCGACGACCGCTTTCATGTGCCCGATCAGATCGACTTTTTGATCGGCGCCGATTTATACCCTGATATTCTTGAAAAGTCAGGTGATATTGTGATGAGTGGCAGTCCATCTGCCATAAACACGGTCTTCGGCTGGGTGGTTTTGGGTCCTATTCGGTGTTTGGATGCCGAGTTCCAGCCTCCGCTCTCTCTGCTTGCTTGCACTGGTTCTCCATTGGATCGTACTCTTCGATTGTTTTGGGAATCGGAAGAAGTTTCACGTCCTCTTCAAGTTGATCCGGACGATGAACTTTGTGAGGAGCATTTTCTATCTACGCACTCACGGAACCCTTCCGGACGCTATTCGGTAGCACTCCCCTTCAAGAACACATCCTCTCCTCTCGGATATAATCGTGAGGCCGCCCTCCAGAATTATTTGAGTCTGGAGCGGCGACTGAAACGCAATCCTCAGCATGATGCTGCGTATCAAGCATTCATGCAAGACTATATTCAATCGAACCACATGCAACTTGCAAGCACCTCTTCGAACTACGTGATTCCGCATCATTGTGTGCACAAGATTACCAGCTCCAGCACGAAGCTGAGAGTGGTATTTAACGCCTCTTCTCCAGATGAGAGAGGCGCCTCTTTGAATCAGCTGTTACTCAGTGGTCCCAAGCTTCAGAGCGAACTCCCGGGCGTTTTAACCCGATTTCGTTCTCATCCCATCGCAATTTGTGCTGACATTCGTCAGATGTATCGTCAGATTCTGGTCCAACCATCTGACCGCAAATATCAGCACATATTTTGGCGACCCAATGCAGACTCTCCAGTAAAAGAATATGAGCTCAACACGGTCACATATGGGCTCGTACCGTCAGCTTTTCTTGCTCAACGAGTGCTGAAGCAGCTCGTGCACGACGAAGGGGCTCCTTTCCCCAATGCTTCGCGTGCTTTAATATCTCACATCTACGTGGATGACATCGTGTCTGGCGCAGCAGACGTCGCTCAAGCTCGCATTCTTCAATCGGAATTACAGGCTCTTCTAGCTAGTGGAGGTTTCGAACTCCGAAAGTGGGCCAGTAACCTCCCAGAAGCATTGAGTCCACTTCCGGAGGATCATCTAGAGACTCCAGTCGTGTTTTCGGATGACGATCAGGGCATCAAGATCCTTGGTCTGTTCTGGGATCCCCGATCGGATGATTTCTCATTCCACACCTCACCATTCGAAGGCGTGGTAACGAAGCGCACGGTCTTGTCGTACATTGCGCGCATTTTTGATCCTTTCAACCCCCCCCCCCCCCTCACCCCGCTCGTATGCTGGATGAAGATTTTTCTTCAGCAACTTTGGTTATCGCGGGTGCAGTGGGACGACGTTTTACCACCGCTTCTTGCTCAAAGGTGGTTGGACGCGGTAGCCGAGATCTGTCTTCTCTCGAACTTCCGAGTTCCACGCGCATTTCCTGCTTCACAAGGCATACATCGACTTGTAGGCTTTTGTGATGCCTCCGAGAAGGCCTACGCTGCGATACTTTACCTTCACACAACGAATCATGCAACTTCGCATATTAGTTTGTTGCGAGCAAGGAGTAAAGTTTCCCCGGTCAAACCCTTGACCATCCCTAAGCTTGAACTCTCTGCTGCTTTGCTTCTAACGCGTGTGCTGAAAGATACTCTTCCCTCACTCAGCACTCTTGTCGTGGAGTCAGTAACCCTCTACACTGATTCGACTATTGTGCTCGCGTGGCTTGCCACCCCTCCACATCGACTGAAGACATTCGTCGCCAACCGAGTAGTGGAGATACTCGACAACTCCACTCCTACCAATTGGGCACACGTGGATTCCGAAGAAAATCCCGCTGACTGCGCTTCTCGTGGAATACTGCCTTCTCAGCTCATGGAATACCCGTTGTACCTCTCGGGTCCTTCTTTTCTCAGGAGTCCCCATGCTCTGTGGCCTATCTCTGTGCCTTCCACTGATTTATTGTCTGAATTGCCAGACATTAAGCCTTCCATGGTCACTTTGGCCACAACGGTCAAAGTAGATCCTCTCCTGGTGAATTTTCGAAAGTTTTCCACACTTCTCAAAGCACAACGGGTCTTTGGGTATGTAGTTCGATTTGCCCGTCTCTTATTGGCGAAACGATCCAAGATTCTCCCTCCTACGGGTTCTTTAAAACCTGTGGAGTTGCAAGACGCTCTTGAACTGATCATAAGAGTCACTCAAAACCACTTTTATGCAACCGAGATCAGCCAACTTGCCAAACAGGGACAGGTTTCATCCCGGATCGCTTCGCTGAAACCTTTTCTCGAACCCTCGGGCTTACTCAAGGTGGGCGGAAGATTGCGTCACTCTTCTCTTCCTGAAGAGGCTCGGTACCCAATCCTACTCCCCAAAGAAGCTCACCTCGCATCTCTCATTTGCGATGCCTTCCACCGAACATCGCTACATTCCGGCCCGAGAACGGTACAGGCGCTGATACAGCAGCGTTACTGGATCGTTTCTCTGCGCGGTTTGTTGCGACAGCGTATACACCAGTGCATTACTTGCCACAAGTTTCGCGCAAAGCCTATGCAGCCTCCAATGGCAGATTTGCCTCCTTCACGTGTTCAAGCTTCTCGCGCTTTCTGCCATGTTGGAACTGATTTTGCTGGCCTTTTCCAGGTCAAATCCAGTAATCGTCGTAAGGCACCCATCACCAAGGGTTATCTGTGCATTTTCGTTTGCATGTCCACAAAAGCGGCGCACCTAGAAACGGTGTCCGAGCTATCCACGGACGCCTTTTTGGCTTGCCTAGATCGGTTTCTCTCCAGACGAGGACTCCCGTCGCACATTTACTCCGATTGTGGGAGAAACTATGTGGGTGCTGCGCGACATCTGCGCGAGATTTATGATTTTCTATCTCAAGCTGAAACCTCCGTCTTTGACCATCTTTCTAAACGTGAAATAGCTTGGCACTTCAACCCTCCGCAAGCTCCCAACTTTGGAGGACTCTGGGAGGCCGGTGTAAAATCGGCGAAATCCCTGCTCTACCGTCTAATAGGGGACACACCTCACACCTTTGAGGAGTACGCCACCCTATTCTCCCGCATTGAGGCCGTCCTCAACAGTCGACCTCTCTGCGCCCTCTCATCTGACCCTGCCGAAAGCTACGACTTTCTAACTCCCGGACACTTTCTAATCGGCACCGCTTTGTTAGCTCCACCTGAACAAACGGTGCCAGGAAACCACTCGCATCCTGATCGTTAGGTACGATTGCGCCAACTGCACCAGGCCTTTTGGACGCGTTGGTCGTCGGAGTACTTGAATACGCAGATGCAACGCCGTAAATGGATTCGGGGCTGTCCCAACCTGGCTGTCGGGGATGTGGTATTTTTCCACGATGCCACAAGCAATCCTTTGGCCTGGCCAATCGGCAGAGTGGTCGAGACTCACCCCGGGCTAGACGGCACCGTTCGGGTCGTCTCTGTTCGCACCTCAACCGGTACTTATAAGCGCCCGGTGAATAAACTGGTGTCACTCCCGACTTCCGAATAGTCGAGTTGATATTACTTCGTGTATTCTTTCTGTTCAAAGCACGCATTGGTGCTTTGATCATTTCTTCATGTTAACTTTCTTGTTGTTCTCTCTTTTTTCATTTTTTTCGAAAAGTCAGCGACCATTGAATAAAATGGTTGCGTTTTCTCCTCATTGAATCGCTCGGATCATGTGCGATTTCTTTGCTGTTCTCCGATCCAATTGGGAAGCAATCCAATTACTCGGTGAAAATCTTTTTGCTCACGTTGCCTATGAAGTTACAAGGCTTCTTACGAACAGTTTGCTGTACTAATTTCATGTTCCAAATTTTCCGTATCATTTACCTCAGCTTTAAAATGTTCATTTTGGTGGGCGGTATGTTAACGCCGGTCTTTTGAGACCAGCTAGCTCGTTTTCCCTAGTTTGTCATTTGAACATGAAATCATTCGTTTGCGTCATGGAATGTTGTTTATACATGCAAGCAGTCGACCTTCCTTTCTCATTGCTGGTTGGCTGGTGGGTTGTCACGCGATGTGCTGCATCCAATCACAGCTCGCCATTCTCGCGTTGCCTGAACCCGTCAGGCCTCGCAGCTCAGTTCTTGTCCATACTCGATTCAGTTCGGACGTCTCTTAGTCGCTCGTCAAGTGGGTGAATTCGCTCATATTCTCGACCAGCTCTTGTTGTGTGAGCATCTCCCGTCCTTCTCTACTTTGTTAGAGTTCGGACTTACTGTACATTATTTCGCATGTACGCAGTTGTTTCTTTTCTATTTTTCGTTCTTCTTGAGTCGTTAATAGGACCTCTTTCCATACTTTCTTGTTTCTAATTCTTCACATTTGTTTTGGTCTTTATCATTTACGAAGTTGGGTGTTTTGTTTTCTCTCAAGCTTTTGTTTATTGTTTATTCGAATGGTGTGCGGGGACACCACTCAGGTTTGATCTATTTTGTTTCGCTTTCTATTTATTCTTTGATTTGGTCAATAACAACGTCAAGTCGACGTAGACCAAATACGTATCGTTTTGGGGTGAGGCATAATCCGAGTTTGGATTATGCTCGCCTGATTATTAATGCCAAGTCGGCACCCTCAATATACAGTCCACTGGTCTTTCATCGCCATCTCTAAGATCGGCGGTAACAGTAGGGTTGCCGTTCGATCAAAAAATCGTGATCGAAATCGAAGTTCACAATATCGAGAATCGATCGAATCGAAATCGATTGCATTTTTATCGAAAATCGATCGAATTAACGAATCGAAATCGAATCGAAAAAAACGTGTTAAATAGCAAAATATCATCTTTATATACCCCGCACGCGCCATATTTATATATATATATATATATATATATATATATATATATATATATATATATATATATATATATATATATATATATATATATATATATATATATATATAATGTTACTAATGGAAGCGAGCGCGTTACTCGTGACGTCTCGCTCTACTCTAGTACTGTTGTATGCTTTCGATCTTCGAAAACTTTTCGATATCAATCGAATCGAAAATCGAAAAGTACATATCGAAATCGAATCGAAAACCTATAATCGAAAATCGATCTAATCGAACGAAATCAAACGGCAACCCTAAAATATAGTGATTAAACTGCCTTGGGTTAAAATAAAAATAATGAATTGAATTGGTGGGAATTGGTTTGGTTGAATTGGTGATATTTTAATTGATCGTTTACAAAAACTAATACGTTATGCGGTACTCGAACCCACGCCCATCGATGACTTCAGTTTCTAAACCGATGGCTCAGTTGACTGACCCACGAACGACGGCTTCTCCTTACCATTATCACTTCCATTTCTCAGAACTGTGTTCTGTATACTGTCGATACACCTTGTTAACTAAGCGCTACTTGTTATTCTGAGAGTGATGAATGGAGGTGTGATGAATGGAGGTGTGATGAATGGAGGTGTGATGAATGATTCACTGGCTTGTGGTAAACACGCGGTAAAACATGACTCGGAACTACAATTAACACCACCATGTTCAAGTATCTCCATCCTAATATCATACACATGAAACAATTAAGAGTCTAAGGGAGTCGATTTAGCGAAATATCAGTTTTTTTGTGATAACTTTTGAACGGTATGAGATATTTTTTTTTTTTAATAACATCGAAACTTGATACAAAATCATTGTTCCCCAATTAAGGCTATGGATGAAAGATAGGATCGTTTGGACGGGGCACCACAAGGGCGATCTTACCACCCCATTTTGATTATTTAAAACTAATGGTCTTCACTCTTCAACACCAGGACTGCGCTGTCTGTGACCATAATTTTTTGCCGTAGATAAAAGTCTTTCAGTATAAACACACGAATGTTGATATCTTCCACTTTGAACTAAGTCTCTTGGGCAATGATTACTTCTTTCCCTTGACAGCAGATGTAAAATTGATCATTATACAAAAAGCACAAATTAAATTAGTGATAGGCCTATAATGTTATAAAAATTATAAGTAAAAATTAAGTAGACATAAATAAAAATTCTAGTAGACGAGACACACAAGCAAATTATAAAAGCTTCAAAACGATTCAAGTTAAAACTAT
>OZ023338.1:7044105-7149105 GCA_964007535.1 Brachyptera risi | reverse complement strand
TATTATATATATATATATATATATATATATATATATATATATATATATGTATATATATATATATATATATATATATATATATATATATATATATATATTTATATATATATATATATATATGTATATATACACCTTGAGATCCAAACCATTACATCACTGCCATCTTATTTTTCATTATTAATTTCTATAATAATAAAGAAGGCTTTGTTTTAATCGCTAACAATTAAGTGGTGTCACCTCTACCATGGATTTAATAGGTATCTTAATAGCTTTGGATGATTTATAAGAACTAGGCAAACGCGTTATGTGTTTCCGCGTTGATGGATGAGCTGGAACATATCAACTTATCTTTGGATTGGTTATTATATATATATATATACACATTGAGATCCAAACCATTACATCACTGCCATCTTATTTTCCATTAATAATTTATATGATAATAAAGAAGGCTTTGTTTTAATCGCTTACAATTAAGTGGTGTTACCTGTAGCTTGAATTTAATAGGTATCTTTAATAGCTTTGAATGATTTATAAAAATTACATTATATATTTTTTTACATCGAAACGGCTGATCCGATTTGAGTGAAAGTTCGAAATAATGTGTATCATGATCACATTGAAATTCCCTGAGAATTTGAATTCTCTCGGATGAAATATTTTTCATGAATTTATTTCTCTGTGTTATTCTCACGGGATTTTTGAAAACTTTGAAATGAGTTTTCTCAGAAGTGGTTGAACCGATCGCGCCTCAAAACTATGCAGTATCGAATTAAATAATGATACTTGTGTGTGCCAAGTTTCAACTGATTTTGAATTTTTTTCTGACCTGTGGAGGCGCGAACAAAAAAAAATACTTTTTTTTTGGGTATGGTGAAATTGAATCTTCGCTTCGCTCATTCAATTATATTTTCATATTCTTATCATATTCATATATATACTATTCATATTTATATATATATATATATATATATATATATATATATATATATATATATATATATATATATATATATATCGTTTCCGTATTCCAGTATTCGCTCTTTAACGCTCCCAAACATACAGCGATCATCCAAATGAAGTATTGCTAGTAGTGAAAATAAATTCAAATACAGCAGTAGAAGCCACATAGTTGAAACTGACCTTATCTAATCTGACTCCCTTTTGCCCTAATGCCCGACCTTATCCACTAAACTGTGTCCTTTTTTTTTACTCACATTCCAGCTACTGTATATGAACCCAGACCCTTCCTATTAGATGCATTTTATCAAGATATCGTTATTAGTTGCACACTAAGTCCTTATTTACTGTCATTTCATTTTGTTATCTCACTTAATTTTGCTTTTTATTTTCAACATCATAATTTAACCTAATAGTTACCTAATAGGCTCATATAGACCTAATTATATAACCAATACTGTAAAGAGTTTATTTTCTTATTGTGTTCAAGTTTGATAAATAAACAAAGTTAGAAAGAAAGAAAGAAATGATCCAATAAATCGTGTCCTTTATTCCACTACTAACATATATATATATATATATATATATATATATATATATATATATATATATATATATATATATATATATATATATATACAGGCCTATACAAAGCAAGACACATTATCATCAAAATGTTTCTATTTTCCTACCTAAACAGATTAACTAATCAATAACATCAAAACAATGCCAAAGATATATAATAAACATAACATAGAAGTACGTATTTGTATTTCCATATCAAAGTCGAGATCAAAGACCGCATTAGGAAGATGGAAGTTACGAATCTTTATCCGATAAGTCGAGGTTGGCGTGACCAACCTGACATAGGCCTATATCTAAGAAAGTGGGAGGTGGTTTACCAATATAACAAACACGAAAATCAATGAGTTTTTTTTTGTATTAATGCAATATTATTGTTCTCAATACAATATCAATAAAGCAGAACATAATTATGGTCATGAACATAAATATTTATAATATGTCATACACAATAATTCATAAAAAGGTCGCAAAAAGAAAGGTAATATATATACATCTTCATTGATCTCTGCCCATGTACATCGGGTTGCCTATCGACACAGAATAACAAACAAATTAAAATTTAGAAAGGATAATGGGAACATAAGAATACAATTTTGAAGATGAAGTTAATTTAAGACTGAAATATTGAAACTAATTTTGAATGTATAAATGAAATCTTCTTTAGAAAATTCTTTAAAAACTGAAATCACCTTTGGGTTTGGGTTCGGGTACCGCATAAAGCATGGGTTTTTATAAACGTCCTTTCACTTATCATAACAGTTTCATAATCACCTGCTCATTCGTAAACCCGTATAACCTAGCTGTTGGTGAGGTCGTTAAGCAAACAATAATCATCATCGTCAGATTTAAGTTATCATTACAATGCTTCAATAAACCTGATTAAAATTAAATAAATGTGATATCGACCTCAGTGGCACATTAGTCGACTGTGAACTCCCACGTTTAATGGTTCAATATAATTAGACGAGCTTTAGCGAGGATTCAATTTGACATAATGAAAAAAATTGGTGTTCGTTTTTGTGTTTTTTTTTATGTTTTTTTGTCGGTTCTCCACAGGTCAAACGGCTACAGCTATCAACTTCAAACATTTTTTCATTATTGTTCCTCATCTGACTTGGATATGTATAGTTTTGTGACATTATCGGGTGGTAACTTTTTTTTATGAATTTTAGAAATTTCAAAAATACCCATTAGAATATAACACAGCGGAAAAAAGAAAATATTCTTATTTTCCAAAAAAATGAAAATTTGCGTGAAGTTGTATAACATTTTGATTCACATTTCTGAAAACTTTCAACTCGATCGGGTCAACCATTTTGAAGAGAAAACATGAATTGTCCCAAATTGGTACGACTCGAAGCAGTTTTAACCCATTTATAACTTAAAAGTCACCCAATTGGCGAATGTATAGACAAAAGTTTGGCAAAAAACTCGACATACTATTACTATCCGCTCGTCTACCAACGCATATATGGCGTTCTCCTAGTATAAATAAAATAAATCTTATATTAATTATTAACCTCGGTGGCACATTTATAGTCAACTGTAAACTCCCACGTTTAATAGTTCAATATAATTATCAACATTATAATCAAATTATAATGAAATTATATCATTCTGTGGTCTTCAATTACGTCATAATAACCTCATGACATGGTAAACGTACATGATGATATCCATGCATGACGTCATTATCTTATATCGTGGGAGTTGAAACTTGACTCGACCATCTTAGCATCTTCAAGAGGTCACGGAGGTCACTTTCCATTTCACTGTGCATCAACGCACATATATATATATATATATATATATATATATATATATATATATATATATATTTATTGGATGATCGTAGCGAAGACTCAATTTCAATGTACTTGAAAAATCGAATGTGTTTTTTTTTTTTTTTTTTTTGTTCGCGCTCTACAGGTCAAACAGAAATTCAGATCATGATGAAACTTGGCACACACATGAACCCCTATCTGACTTGATGCTGTATAGTTTTGAGGTAAAATCGGTTCAACAATTCTTGAGATAAATCATTTTGAAGTTTTCAAAAAACCCATATGAATAAGCCGGGCGGAAAAAATGACAAAGTGAATGTTCTCCGAAATTTTTCAAATTTTCACAGAACTCGAACAACATAATAATACACATTATTACGGACTTTTACAATAATCGGATGTGACGTATCGGAGTAAAAAATTAAAGAATGCGATTTTTATTTATTTAATTACTTTTTTTTTTTATTCGCTCATCCATCTAGACGGAAACACATAATGCGTTCTCCTAGTGTATATATATATGAGGGTCAACGCATTGGAAGCCACAACACTCAAAAACGCAGTCCAGGATATATAATTTTTTAATTCAACGTTCATCATATAATAGGGAAAGCTATATAAGCGTTGTTAGACGAGCGAAAATCAATAGTATGTCGACTTCTTTGCCAAACTTTTGCCCAAATTCGCCAATTGGGTGACATTCAAGTTATAAATGGGTAAAAACTACTTCGAGTGGTACCAATTTAGCACATTTCATGTTTTTTTTTCAAAATGGCTGACCCGATCAAGCTGTGAATTTCCAGAAATGTGTATCAAAATGTAATTCAACTTCACACAGAATTTTTTTTTGGGGAAAATATATTTTTTCTCCGTCGTGTTATTTTAAAGGGTACTTTTGAAAATTCTAAAATTAATAAAAATAAAAGTTACCACTCGATAATGCTACAAAACTATACAAATCTAAGTAAGATGAGGAACCATAATAAAAAAAAGTTTGAAGATGACAGCTGTAACCGTTTGACCTGTGGAGAACCGACAAAAAAACATGAAAAAAAAAACATGAAAACGAACACCAATTTTTTCAGTATGTCAAATTAAACCCTCGCTAAAGCTCGTCTAATTATTATTAGAATTTGATATTTCTTAACATTCGAAAGTCATCACCAAAAAATTAATATTTCGCTAAACCTTCTCCCATTGCGTTCTTAACGCTCGTGTCTGTCAGGTGACAAAGAACCTGTTCAGTCAAGGTCAAAGGTCAAACACTAGTTGGGATGAGAACTATTTTTTTTGCACACGTAAAAACAAGTAAAAGTTGTGAATACAACGTTAGATTGTGCGTTGTTTATTATACGTGTATCAACAAAATAAGAAGGTATCGAGCGACCGTCTCCCCCATCCAACACCACTAGCGCACGAGTGTTTCAAGTCTTCATTTCTAGCAAATACAAATATATACTTGTATCTATGAGAGATGAAGATTCCGATCGACCGTCCCCCCTATCTTACATCATTAGCGAACGGGTGGTTCGCTCCTTCTATGGTGGAAACAAACGTGCTGGAATGAGCTGAAATAATAAGTGGAAATGGATGCTACATAGTACTATAAATTGCGGTTCCATGTTAAAAGTTTTAATTAGTTTCGGTCATTCTTCGGTGATTCGGAGGTAGGCCTATACCCAGTGTTTTATAGCCAACATTATGTTAGCAGATGATAGTCTATGATAACTCTATGATAAGACTCATGATATCAGGTTCAAGTAGGGGAAAAATGTTCATTTGTTTGCCTTCTTTATAGAGTATATATATATATATATATATATATATATATATATATATATATATATATATATATATATATATATATATATATATATATATATATGAATAAATGATTTCTATTACTATATAAATATATATATATATATATATATATATATATATATATATATATATATATATATATATAAATTGATTCATCGCTTTGGTCGGATAACAATTTAAATGTCTGGCCTATATTATTTCAACACACGTTCCAGAGTTTCCATTTCGAAGATAATCTAATTCGTATAATAAAATTCGACAATATTATCTTTTATTGAAAAGAACAAATCTTGAAGAAATTGGATTCAAATAAAACCTTTCAATTCGATTAAAATCCCAGAACTCCTCGTGCAGGAATGAAGTATTTTGTTTAGGGGTCACGATTTCAATTTCATTTGAAATTATAATCTTTTATTTTCAATTTTATTATGATCCACTTTTGTTATTATTTTTATATCCATTCAATCATTTTACCATATGTATATATATATATATATATATATATATATATATATATATATATATATATATATATATAAATATATATATATATATATATATATATATATATATATATATATATATTTATATATATATATATATATATATATATATATATATATATATATATATATATTTATCCTATAACCAATATATAATATATCTATGATTTTATAAACTGTCATTATTTTATGATTCAATATTCAACTATATTTACGATCTAAGTATAAGCTAGGTAGAAAGGCCAGCGTTGATGAAAAGGGTGTTCAATAATCCAGCTCCGTAAAAAGAATTTCCAATTTCATTCAATAATCCACTATTTACGATATTCCACTATTTTTTATGTTTCACTATTTACGATATTCCACTATTTTTTATGTTCCACTATTTACGATATTCCACTATTTTTTATGTTCCACTATTTACGATATTCCACTATTTTTTATGTTTATTTTCACTATCCACTATTGTTTAATGACTTTGACGTTGCAACTATTCAGATTATGTTCTTTCTGGTTTTATTACTGCCCAACTGAATTGTATTATATATATTCACTAATTTCATAACATGTACATTTAACACAATGAATGTATAAATGTTCAAGAAATGAATAAATAAATTGAAATTGAAATTGAAATCTCCCTTTTTCCCCCTCTTCCATCCCCCATTGCCAATCCGTACACTAACGGTTATCCCTGTCATAATCTTTTAGATTTATGTATATGTATGTATGTAATTTTGTAGTATTAATCTTTTACTTGTTCACAATATATTTATTTTATAGTATCCTTGCTGATCACTCTTTTCCATTTCATTTCTTCTTATCTCCTTCTATTTATTAGTTTCTTAAAATCATTCACAGATTTAGGCCACTCCTGATTTAGTTTATCTCCCAGTTTGTTCCATTCTGGGATGGTGGCCCCGAGAGAAGAGAATATTCGCACGTTCGTACTGTAATTTTTTAATGTCAATTTGAATTTATGGCCAACTCTTCCTAAAGGTGTAGACGACTTGACTTTGATTATGTCTATATCAAATTATGATTGAATTTGACTTGATTATAAATCTAGGAAAACGTAGCACATGTGTTGGTAGATGATTGAGTGATATAGGCCATGTAATGAACAACTGTAAACGAATATTGATTTTGAAACTATTAGGTCACGGCCTTCCTGTACTCTTTGTTGCTAATCTTTTTGATCGTTTTACGATAATTACTTTGATATTTTGATCTTGCTCATAGCTTTGTGATTGATCTAAAGAAATAATATCATTTATTTATATTGGGTTTTAACGACGCACTGCACTGATGACTACGATCTATTGGTGTTGGTGAATGAAATATGAGATGGTGGGATGATGAGATGAAAGGTTATTTTATTAGGTGTTTTTGGATAGAGGGGAGGAGTCGGTCGTGGCCTGTTGAAGGACCATCCCAGTATTGACCTGAACGACAGAGGGAAACCACGAAAAACCCCTGTCAGGATGGTCGACCATGGTGGGAATCAAACCCCGGTCTCCTGGATGACGGTTCAGTGTATTAAACACTCGGCCACTCGTCTCGATAAATTATACCATAATTTTTTATTCCATAATGACTCATCTGATTTTTGCCAATTTTGGAATAACATACATCATTATTATGTTTGAATTCCGTGAAAATTTGAATTTATTCCAAAAAAATACTTGTTTTCAAATTTTCCTCTGGATTTTTTTTATGGGGATTTTCAAAATTTCGGAATCTCAAAAGTGGTACAACAAATTGTTTAAAAAAGTTTACAAAAAAAGACAAAAAAAAGTTAGATCTTTCTACAACTGTACTCCAAGTTTCACCAAAATCTGTGCTTTTCGTTTGACCTGTGAAGCGGTGAAAAAAATCGTTATTACAAGTACGGCGAAATTGAGTCATCGCTTCGCTCATCCAACGGAATAATTTATACTTCCATGTATATCTTGAATCTTTCCCAGAATACTTACAACAATACCAGCAACAAGTAATAGAAGAAGAGTACTAACCAAACTTAACGACAAGTATTACAGACTAGTCTCTAATAAAAACTTGTTTGATGTTACCAATCGACCGTCTCCTCAATGAAACAACACAAACGCTCGTCAGTGTCGACCCCTGATCTCCGAAAGGTGAGGGTAAATGACCTCTACATGTTGACGAAGGTCAACCGGACAAGCACACAGGTGAGATGAGGGTTATTGTATTGGTGAGAGATGAAGGTGCGAAACACCTGTGCGCTAGTGATGTGGGATAGGGGAGACGGTCGATCGGAACCTTCATATCTCGTGCTTTCAATTATATACTTGTATTGATGTGAGACGAAGGTGCGAAACACCTGTGCGTTAGTGGTGTGGGATAGGGGAGACGGTCGATCGGAACCTTCATATCTCGTGCTTTCAATTATATACTTGTATTGATGAGAGACGAAGGTGCGAAACACCTGTGCGCTAGTGGTGTGGGATAGGAGAGACGGTCGTTCGGAACTGTCACACTTGGTACGAAGAAAGCCGGTCTGGTTGGGTGAGCGATTGCGAAGACAATTCCATTCGATTCAATTAGGATCTATTCTCTCTGTTTTGTTTGTTTGTTTGTTTATTTGTGGTTGAGGGCAGAACCGATTCCCATAAAACAATTCTAGGCATTACTGAAGATTCAATTTTGTAAATATCCATATGGATAAAATGTAATGAAAAATGAAAAAACTTAAAAAAAAATTAAACTTCCAGATTGATTTGGGGACAATGACATGTTTGACTGGTTAGTAGGCCCATATATATATATATATATATATATATATATATATATATATATAAATATATATATATATATATATATATATATATATATATATTTATATATATATATATATATATATATATATATATATGAATATATATATATATATATATATATATATATATATATATATATATATATATATATATATATAAATATATATATATATATATATATATATATATATATATATATACATATATATATATATATATATATATATATATATATATATATATATATATATATATATATATATATATATATGTATATATATATATATATATATATATATATATATATATATTATATATAAATAAATATATATATATATATATATATATATATATATATATATATATATATATATATACATATATTTTACACACATACATGCATATAATTCTAGAGTAGATTTCTCATAAATATCTCGTTGGCCATACAACACTATGCCGTGAGTGGCTAGTACTCTAACCATCACATCATAGACTAGTCTTCTTTAGTCTATGATCACATGTATGTGAACTAGAGAAATGACGAAACTAATCTCAATGTAGACCGCACTCACATTAGACTGGTACCTTTGGGAATTAGTTCAGTTTACTCGAACTAACAGTTAATACGAGAAATTAGACACTTCTTCTTAATCACTCATAATATTGGCCTACTTGTATATATATATTTGTAAAATTTCCTGTGAGTTTTTTTTTTCGAGGAAATCGGATACATATGTTATAGTTAAGTTGCAAATTAAAATAGATTGAACGTTTAAATAATGTTGTTTGTTTGTAATATGCGTTCACAACGTTTTACGCGTCATTCTTGTTAGCACATTCAAGTTCGTACTGTTTTTTACTTACTAGGCAAACGCGTTATGTGTTGCCGCGTTGATGGATGAGCTGGAACCAAGATGCATAGAGGGTTTGTTTGCCCGTCAATCAATACCAATCAAATTGAAACTTTTTCTACATATTTCTGTCATACCAGAATAGGCTGGGATTGTTATTCAGGAAAATCGGTCGGAAGGTTTTTCCGGAATAAAATCGTAAAGTTTGAAAAATCCTCATAAGAATAACCCGGAGGAAAAATACTTGAAAAACAAGAATTTTTCAAAAGCTCTCAAATGTGCACCGAATATGAACAATACTATTATACACCTTTTCAGAGATTTTTGCAACAATCGGATGAGAAATAACAAAGAAAACGCAATAAAAGTGTACATTTTATTGAATATTTGGATCAATTGGATTTGCAAAGTGTATATGCGACAGGTATGAGGCACTATAAATAGCAACAAGTTGCAGGTGAGGTTTTTGAACGTTTGAAGTAATCCAAGGTCCGTAGATGTAAATTGAACTGACAGTATATTTTTCATTCTACATTTCCATACTTCTAAGCTCATCTCACAACACAAATCCCGCGCGTTTCCTATAGTATAAAGAAAGTGTTCCAACTCGTATACTAATAATATGGAAGGTATTTGTGGTTTCTTGCGGTCAGTTCAGAGCCAAAGGTCCCGATTGCCTCTTACGATTCAGCGGACTCCCTTATAAACTAGATGTCGATGGTGAGTAATAATTATTGTTTGCTTAACGACCCCACTAAAACTAGGTAATACGGGGGTACGAATGAGCAGGTGATTATGAAACTATGAAGTGATGATATAAGTGAAAGGACGTTTCACAAAAACCCATGCCTTATGCGGGACTCGAACCCACGCCCAACGGTGACTTTAGTTTCTGAAGCGGTGCCTCAGCTGACCGAGCTACCGAGGGAGGCTGTTGATAAGAGTGGTTACGGTACCGGTGGCTTTGCTGAACTTACAGAATCTATCATTCTTGTTCAAAACAAATGCAACTGCCAACATAATAATTCGACTTCGATATAAAAGTGATAGTTGCGCCACGATGTAGTGATACCAACCTATTTTATCGTAATTGATGAGCGTAGCGAAGTCTCCATTCCACTCTTATAGGGCTTTGTCTGTGTTTTTTTTTTTTTTTTTTTTTTGTAAGCACTCCACAGGTCGCAAGGGTTGACTGATCAACATGAAACTTTTTTTAGACACGCAAACTCATCCAACTTAGAACTGTATAGTTTTTGGGATGAATCGGTCGGACCGATTTTGAGAATCATCATCTCAAAGTTTCTAAAAACCCCATAAGATTTGGCTGGGCGGAAAATGTTGAAAAATAAAATCTCTCCAAATGGGATGAAATTTTCTCTAAATGTGTATACAAGGATTTTACACATTATTACGATTTTTTAAGCAATTCTGATCAGTCGTTTTGGAGAAAAAAAATAAAATGACTGATAATATTCATAAAATATATCATAAAAATTATGACAGAATTAAGTTGTCGAGATTCATTGCTTTCTAGATTCAAGAGTTGACCAACAATGAAGTATTTTTTATATGCGTCAAGGTGTGTAGAATACCAGAGTCAATGAAGTGGCAAGAGTAGAACTTCTTTAACGACTTTTATAGCTTATTCAGATATCAAGGTGTGTAGAATACCAAAGTCGATAAAGTAGCAAGGGTAAAACTATTTCAAGGACTTTCATACCTTATTCAGATATCTCGCTCATCTTACAACGCATATTTCGCGTTTGACTAGTATAAAGAAGGTGACCCAACTCACATACTGATAACATGGAAGACATTTGTTGTTTCTTGCGGTCAGTTCAGAGCCAAAGGTCCCGATTGCCTATCACGATTTAGAGGATTCCCTTGATGAACTAGATGTAGATAAGAGTGGCTTGTGGCTACGGTACCGGTGGCATTGTTGAACTTATAAAATCTATCATTTTCGTAAAAAAACAAATGCAACTACCAACATAATAATTCTACTTCGATAGAAGTATCTAATTATCTAACGATAACTTAATTGTAATTTCAGTTGGTATTTGCTATTATTTATAATCTCGCATGCTCTGCATTTTCTTCTAATTATTATTACTATCGTCATTATTATTATCATAACTGTCCATTTTTCAATCAAGAGTAATTTTGCAAATATTTATTCTAATTGTTCAATATTTGTTTCTGTCTTCTTTGTTAACAAAATAGATGTACTTATTTTACTTATTTTATTATTTGCTTCATAGCCAACTTTTGTTAAATAATCATACGTTATGTTGCCCGCACACAAGAATTCGTTCTTATGCAGGCTTCTTATCATTAATCAACTTATTTCGCACTAATGGCAGTTCTTCTTTATTTTTCTTATTTTACCGTTTTATTAGTATTGAATTTATTTGTATTATCCCCATGTGTTTGTTATTCTATTTTATATTTGTGATGTGATTGTTTAATGTGAATAAAAAACTGTTGAAATTGAAATTGATTAAAAGCAATAATTGAACTACAGACAATCGGGACCCTGGACCCAGATTATGACTCTGGAAATATTTTAGTTTGGCGACGCGAGTGACTACACCTTCTGTATATTATGATAAAGTTATGTTGGTACCACTTTGCTTCTGATCCCTTCAAGTTATGTTGGTACCACCACATCATGACTTCAGTATCACCTCTTCATACCACATCATTACTCTACACAGCCAATACAGCTGTTAATATTAGGCCTATATTTAGCTTATGCTAAACATTCTTCAACGTTTTACGTGATATACATAATCAACTCATTAATGTCGACTCGAACCTCCTAATCGATAGTTTATTATAATAGAGAAGACGGTCGATTGAAGTCTTCACATTTTAGCCGGATCGAAACTCTTTTACGTTGGTGTTAACATTCTAGAGAAGACGTTCGATCGGTAACCGATAACAATTTGATTGTTATATCAAGTTCGTGACAACAATGACCATTGTTCTTGTTTGATTGTGAGGTGATTAGAAGAGGCCGTGGTTGAGTCTACGTGATACTATAATGGGCCGTGATTAAAGGAAAGCGTGATATTATAGATGATTTAGCACGGAGTACACAGTTCAGACACGTATTATATAGATGGGGTGAACCAGGGATGTGTTTTACAATCCCGTATTATTGGTCCAAACGCAATTGATCAATGTAGAAGGGCGTGACTTATACGAAGCAGGGGAAATTTTAGATACCTTGATTGGTTATTTCCCTATTTTCCCTTCTTCACTGTCCACTTGATTTGTTTTTATATTTTGTGACATCACGAGGGCGGACGATCTACAATGGTCAATTGTTGAAACTTTTTTTTTTTATAACATCGAAACTTGATACAAAATCATTGTTTCCCGATTAAGGCTACGGATGAAAGGTAGGATCGTTTGGACGGGGCATCACAAGGGCGATCTTACAACCCCATTTTAATTATTTAAAACCAACGAATTTCAACACCATGGACTAGCTACGCTGCCTGTGACCATAATTTTCCGCCGTAGATAAAAGTCCACAAGAAAAAAAAATGAAAAAAAACCCGAGAGTGTTTAATTTATTTATATTGGTCTTATACGAGGCAGTGTACTGATGACTACGATCTATTGGCGTCGGTAAATAAAATATAAAATGATGGGATGATGAGATAAGAGGTTATTATATATATATTTTTTTTTTTTATGGGAAGGAGTCGGTCATGACCTGTTGTTGAAGAACAATCCCAGTATTGACCTGAACGACAGAGGGAGACCACGAAAAACACCTATCAAGATGGTCGACCATAGAGGGAATCGAATCCCGGTCTCCTGAATGACGGTTCATTGTTCTAGCCACTCGACCACTCGTATCAGTATACAATCACTGATAATGCTATATAAGTTACTACGGCCCTACTAATGTCCATGGGGTCAAATATGTGATATGAACAATAATGACATCCTGGAAAAATGAGTAAAGTCAATCAATCATTTAGATTACTTGAGTGATACTTGCAATCAATCACTATCGACAAATTATGATTTGCTCTATGGATGACACTAACGTCATAAACAATACGGCCCGGAAGGTGGCGGCCGCAACCTGTCACGCGTGCAATGAGCTCATGGAAAAAAGTATTAAAAAAGCAAGTATGCAACAAAGTGTGAGTCAAAACGTCAGATTGTCGAGTACGCTTATATTGAATCTACAGAGCACAACAAACCTATTGGATGAGCAAAGCGAAGACTCAATTTCACATTAATAAAAAAAAAAAAAAATTTGTTCGCGCTTCACAGGTCAACCGAATATGCAAATTCAGTTGAAATTTGGGATACACACAAGTGTCCTCATCTAATTCGATGCTGAATAGTTTTGAGACGCAATCGGTTGCACTAATTCTGAGAAAACTCATTTTATAGTTTTTTAAAAATCTCATTACAATAACCCAGATGAGAACATTCGTTAAAAGTATCTCTTCGAAAGAATTCAAATTTTTACGAAATTTAAATTTAATAATGATATAGGCCTACACATTATTCCGAACTTTCACTCAAATCGAATCAGGCCCGGTATTACCAAGTATAGTTAGCCTTTATCTGACAGTTCAAACTTGTTATCACCATGGTTACCTATGCTATTTGTTTTCATCAACTCTCAGATAAAAACTAACTGGCCGTGGTAATACCGGACCTCAGTCGTTTTGATGTAACAAAATATATAATGTAATGTTTATACATAACTCAATTAGCTATTAAGATACCAATTAAGTCCAAGCAACAAGTGTCAACAATGAATTAAAAACGATTAAAACAAGATCTTCTTTAACAATAAAGGAATTAATTAGAATGAGTAATGAATAAAACAGAAGGGATGTGACGTAATTATTTGGATCTAATGAGGTGGATATATATAAATATAACCAACCAAAGATATGTAGGCCTATTATAATATTACACATGTACACATGACACATGTCATGTTTACACACATGACGCGTTTTCCTAAAACATAATACAAAAAACGAATAAATAAATAAAAACATTTTTTGGTGTTGTAATGAGTGTTAAGCAGATACCGACCTGATCAAAGAAATGCCGACGAATCGTTATTTTGAGTGACAATTTTAACTAATGCCTAATGAGTAGGCCTAGTGAGTAGTGACTAATGCGTTATATTCATAGGCAACGGAGCCCTATTATATTGAGGCCTTGAGGGGTGAAGATTGATAAGTTGTCACGTTTGTTAGGCCTATAGTACTTTGTTAGAGTTGAGCCTAGGCTATCACATGATTATTGGGGGGTCAGCCCTCGGCTCAGTCACCACTGTTATTGGATGAGCGAAGCGAAGACTCAATTACACTATACCGAAAAAAAAGTGCCTGTTTTTTTTTTTTTTTTTTTTTTTTTTTTTTTTTTTTTTTGTTTTTTTGTTCGCGCTCCACAGGTCAGACAAAAATTCAAAATCAGTTGAAACTTGGCACACACATGAACCCCTATCTGACTTGATGCTGTATAGTTTTGAGGCACGATCGGTTGAACAACTTCTGAGAAAACTCATTCCAAAGTTTTCAAAAATCCCATTAGAATAAGCCAGAGCAAAACATTCGTGAAAAATATTTTATCTGAGAGGATTCAAATTCTCAGAGAACTTCAATCTGATAATGATACACATTATTTCGAACTTTTACTCAAATCGGATCAGCCGTTTCGATGTAAAAAAATATATAATGTTATTTGTGTCAATTATTCAAAGCTATTAAGATACCTATTAAATCAAAGCAACAAGTGTCACCACTTGACTGTAAACGATTAAAACAAAGCCTTCTTTATTATCATATAAATTATCAATGAAAAATAAGATGGCAGTGATGTAATTGTTTGGATCTCAAGGTGTATATATATATAATAACCAATCCAAAGATAAGTTGATATGTTCCAGCTCATCCATCAACGCGGAAACACATAACGCGTTTGCCTAGTATTAAATCCTTCTGAAACGCCGTTGAAACGATCCTAAACTGGTTATAACAATGGCTTTGTGTCAAGTTTAGGTTATTGGATGAGCGAAGCGAAGACTCAATTTCACTATACCGAAAAAAAGGTGCCTATTTTTGTTTTTTTGTTTTTTTGTTCGCGCTCCACAGGTCAGACGAAAATTCAAAATCAGTTGAAACTTGGCACACACATGAACCCCTATCTGACTTGATGCTGTATAGTTTTGAGGCGCGATCGGTTTAACCACTTCTGAGAAAACTCATTCCAAAGTTTTCAAAAATCCCATTAGAATAACCCAGAGGAAAACATTCGTGAAAAATATTTCATCCGAGAGGATTCAAATTCTCAGGAAATTTCAATCTGATAATGATACACATTATTCCGATTTTTCACTCAAATCGGATCAGCCGTTTCGATGTAAAAAAAAATATAATGTTATTTGTGTTAATTATTCAAAGCTATTAAGATACCTATTAAATCGAAGCAACAAGTGTCACCACTTGATTGTAAACGATTAAAACAAAGCCTTCTTTATTATCATATAAATTATCAATGGAAAATAAGATGGCAGTGATGTAATGGTTTGGATCTCAAGGTGTATATATATATATATATATATATATAATAACCAATCCAAAGATAAGTTGATATGTTCCAGCTCATCCATCAACGCGGAAACACATAACGCGTTTGCCTAGTTGATAAAAAAAAAACTCACGATTTGCAGCACCATCCTACATCAATCGACTGCCCATTCTCTTCTGTGCCCACACTTATTATTGTTTTCACTTTGAATCACATTGTTTTTACTTATTCATGCACTTCAACTTGAAACTGTAATTATACGCGTAAAGCCATTGCAATTTTCAGTGGCAATTATGATCGATTTTCACGAATCTATGCTTTCATTTCTTCCAATTTCAGAGATGAAATCATTCAGAAGGTACAAACACTTGAACCAAAAAAATAGAATTGCATACCTTTTGTACGGTCGGGTAAACTGGTTCGAATTCGAATTTCGAAACCAAATAAACAATATGGGCCCAAGGTTAGTAGGGTAGGCCTACCTTGATAGGCCTACTTCCCGTTCGAAAATTTATATTGCTAGGTTCGAATTTCGAATATGAACTTAATATTAGATGAGCTTTAGCAAAGATCTCCATGTGACTCTTATACTAAATAGCACTTTCTCTGTTTTTTCCATCAAGTACTGGGGATCATCCCGAAACCTGACACATGAATAGTACATGCAATATATAATTTATTTATATTGTTTTTTTTTGTAATCGTTATTCTAATTTTCTAATTTTTTAAAATTGAATTTTTTTTTTTTTCAATTTTCTCATTTTCTTATTTTTAGATTCTAATGTTTTTCTAATCCCATCTTTCATCCATAGCCTTAATTGGGGAACAATGATTTTGTATCAAGTTTCGATGTTATAAAAAAAAAATATATTGGTTTTAAAGACGCTTCTACTGATGACTATGATCTATTGGCGTCGGTGAATGATATATTATGAGATGATGAGATTAAAGGTGATTTTATTAGGCATTTTTGGTCTGTTGTTTAAGGAACCATACCAGTATTTTTATTATTATTATTATTCAATTTATTGACTATAGATTATTTACATAATATGAGTCAGTGTCCTAATCCTAAGAAAAAAATACATTACCCTACAAGTCATTACAGAATAGGCCAAAATGAAACTTTTTACCGAGTAAAAACATTCTTCCAACAAAAATTGGTGTCAACCTGAACGACAGAGGGAAACTATGAGAATTGAGAACCCCCAACAGGATGGCAGGAATCAAACCCAGTTTCCCTGAATGATGGTTCAGGGTATTAACCACTCTGCCACACGTCTCAGTACTGGTATAATATATAATTCAACAATGCAGATAACGCTCAAATATAATATTTGGATGACCATCATACCATTGCTCTTCACACGATGCATACATTTACCTCAAACAAGAGTAGGAAAGCTTACACTTTTTACTCTTATATCATTTTACTCGATGTAAACAAACAGCCATTGTGTAATTTATACTTCTATACTAGACAGACAAACAAAATTACTTCATCTATTCTAACATAAACCTATTGTTAACCCATTGAGGGGTGACGAGGTAGGATCACTTTTATGGGTAACCACGATGGTCATCTAACAACTCAAGAAGAAATACATTTTTTATTTCTGTTAAAGTGGAACCTTGCTGCATCCTTCCCGGATCCTTTGCCAACTTGCTTCCATCATTCAATTTGTCCCTTGCCACTACCATATATAAGTAACCAATGTTGAATTCTCCTGCATGATCAGTTTTTTCTGGCCCCATGAAAATGAATAAGTAGAGGTTTCACTGTAGACCTATTCATTAAATCAAACTTGATCTGGAATGAAGAAGGTAAGGAGAGTACACATAATAAAATCACAAGTAACATTACCAGTTTATGATTTTTATTCTTATTATAATAGCTACTAACATAGTACTACAAGTACTAACTAGTACCTACAATAGTTAGCGTACATTTGCAAATCTATACATATCTATTTGAGTAGAAAAAGAAAAGCAACCTAATAAATACAAAACAAACGTTTGGCTCATTGACATTGTCGTGACCAGAAAGGCGTAGAACTGTACGCCCAAGAATTCTCTCATGCAGCATATGCTCGTTTATCATCCCCAGTGTCCGAAGTATATGGTGATACGATTGTTACAGCCTGGACCTAATTTAGTTTGTTGGTAGGCCTACCTTCATAAAAAGATCTGCTTAGGAGCTGTTTAATTCTGTACAAAGTAACATTGATCAATATTTTAAATGGCACAAATTACTATTAGGGTTCCGGTTCGAAACGCAAATCATCGATACCAAAAATTTTGCATCGAAACTATTGACTGAAATGAATCCTGAAATTTTCAATGTTCAATCGATATATCGATTGGAATTGGAAACCAAATTTGATTGGACCATCACAATTGGAATTTTTTCTATATATAGAAAAAATTCAAATTGTGGTTAGGAAATAGAATGGTGGCAGGGTTTCTCACTTGGTAGGCATTTCCCATAGATTTCTCTTGCACATGATACAAAATTTCTGGCAGCGGCATATTATTTTGATCAGGTACAGTTACAATTATTTAAACAATACTGGTGATCATGTTATTGATACTAAATTCAACGATATCGAGTTATCCAATTCGATACTGAATTGAAGAACTAAAATATCGAATTGATACAATATATCAATATCAAACGGCAACACTATCAATTATTCAAAGAAACAATGGATAATTTACAATAACTGTACGGCAGTCGGTAGATTTCTGAAAAGTAACAAACTTTTGACTCATTTATCAAACACGTATATTGCTTTAAATTTGAACCACTTCTCTTCTCTAGGTCTATACAGTGAAACCTCTTTGCATCGTTCCTGGATCCATCGTTTTCCTGCTTGTATCGTTCATTTCTTCTCACCTCACTCTTATATAATCAATGTTAAATTTTCCTGGATGGATCATTTTCCTGCATGGATGGCTTAAGATTTTTTCGTCCCTTGAAAAACGATGGATAGAGGTTTCACTGTATTACAAATATTGCCACTGATAAGAAATAAATAAGTCTAGCAACCTTTATGCCACTTATTTACTCCTTATGGTGGCGCTTTCATTGAATAATGTTTCACATAACTACGCAGTTCTAGTTCACCATATAATCAGGGCAGTAGCTGATTGGTCATTCATCAACTTCGTCAGTCACACAACCTACGACATCTTGTGATTCGATCACGGCGTAACTTGTTACGAATAAATAGATGTAATATGTTTGACAAATCTGTTGGAAAAATTAATTTATAACAAATGTAACACTCGTGCTCCTCGGCAACCACCCAGCAGTTAGTTAATGCCATGTCGCAGGGCTTAAATCTCACAACCGTCGGCATCGGGACTTGTAAACACTCATACAATACATTCAAATCATTATCAATTCAATCAAATCAATTCGAAAACATTTAATCAAGTCGAAGTAGAATCATTACAGTACTTCAAATACATTTTATTTTATATTCAATCTCGTTTTTGTGATACTTTTCAGGGCCGATTATCAATGTTTGTACTTCGACGGTAGGCCCTAATGGTACATTGAAAGTTGAATAATATTTGGAACAAAGTTCATACATTTTTCCAATACAAAAGTGTTGTACCGGTACATTACTTTCATAGGCCTAAAACAGCAGACATGAAATTGATCTCAACAAATATATGGATATTTATCAATATTGAATGAAAAGAAAGCTTTCATATTTTTCTTCGTCTTTGAACAATGAAATATAAGAAAGATGTACAGCTCATATTTCTTTCTTTTTACAAAGCAGGAAGATGTGAATTGCCTTGCGAAAAAAAAACTTCTACTGAAACAATAGGTTCGTACAGACCTCGACAATGAAACCGTGAATTTTTATATAAAAAAATAAAGCGCAACTTTTCTGAACATTACGAAAACTCCCCGGAACTTTTTTCGGCTACGCGGAAAGAGTTCACAAAAAGGAAAAACAATGACAAGCGAAAGGATAAAATCAAACGTCGTGAACAGCGCAACAAATGTTGGTACAAGCCAATTAGTCGAGGCAAGCCGCGCCAAAAATCACGTTTTTCCCTCGTCGTTTGAGCATCTAATCGAAAACCCTTTTCACAATCAGATTATTCGAAAACTAACGTAGTTGCTTCAGGAAGACGGAAAACTGAAGGAATTTACCAAGTATTTTAATAGGTAGTTACTTACTTAGGGACAGATTATAAGCAGCAAATGGTGTCATCCCATAAACCTCGCAGAGTGGCTAGCTATCAACGAATCGGAATTGACTAATTTCTGCGATATCAGTCGAAACATTGAGGCCGTAAAAAAAAGTAGCCCACCGTGTTGACAAGTGCGAGTGCGACCCAACTACTAATGTCTCTATCAACTCCTCAACTTTCCCGTCTTAGCGAAGCGACCAAATTGTCTCCTTGCCGATTCGAACGTAAGAAAGTGACGCACTAGTGCGCCGTCGGCTTCATGCGACACAGGTACCGCAGCTGCAACATCTTCACCTCGTCGTGGTGAAGCTTGACGACGCCCTCCTGGTTGTCGATGGAGAGCAGGTGGCCCATCGCCTCGCGGTCCTCGCCCACAATCACCTTAACCTGGAACACGAGCGAGGATGAGCGCAGGATTCGGCTACGAACGCAGACTTTGAGCTACGCCTTGAGCGGGGCTGGATCTCGTTCCCGTTTTGACTCCGAGTTTCCATTGCAACTTGTCAGATTGAGCTATAAGCGGAGCTCTACCTTTCAACTAGTGATAACATCGATTAATCGAGAATCAATTAAGAATCGATTCTGATGTAAAACAATTCTCAAATCAAAAAATCGATTTTTCCAAAAAAATTTTTTTTTTTGTTCAGTGAGTGTTATTTTTTTACGTTGCAATAGGTGCTCATTTTGCTGTCCATATTATTCTGTATTGTTGAGATATTACTATCTCGACAAAAGCTATCCCTTCGGTTACGTCTGACAGCCGAACATAGACGGAAATACCCAAATGGTACAGTACAGTTCAAAAAAGTCTCTAGCAGCTATTTTTCACGTGAACGCCTTGGGAAGGTTGAAAAAAATTTTTGAAAGTTTCAAATTACACTACTTTTTTGAAAATGAACTTCTTTTAATTTTTTTTCAAATTTTTTTTTTCAAAATTGATTTTTAATCGATTCTGGAGCATAGAGAATCAATTCCCGATTTTGAGAATCGATGTCATCACTACTTTCAACCCTACTAGCCGATGAGATCACTTACTGAGAAAAGGCCAATAGGATTTTGAAATACCCGGCAAATTCAAAGACTCGACTTTGACTCGCCAATCGAGTCTGAAATATTTTCAACAACTCCGATTTTGGTGGAGACTCGGACTCGAAATTAGATACTCGCACACCCCCAGTACATATAGGCCTATGTGTTCTCTCAATGGGCTTTCCACGACGAGTTGCTTGACCAATCGTCATCAGCAAGCTGACGCTCTCGAACGAATGAATAAATGGATGAATGTTAGGTTAGCGTGTCAACAGCAAGATCATTTCTTTCTCTCTTTCTTTCTTTCGCGCTGCTCTTTTAACCCGATAAAAATTGTAATTTGACCATCGTCAGCTGATTTCCACAAGAATAATATATTTATTGGATCTATTGGATCCATTAGATCCACATACAATGACTATATAAAATACATTACATCAAGGCATTGAAGGATGTAGAGACATTTAATTAACAAAAAACGATGAATAATTATAATAAGTTGCATCTTGATTAAGATAAGTCAGTAGACCTGCATGTAAAACATGATTACGTGAGTAAAATTCAAAATACTAGACCCACGTCATCATGTTAAAATATATTCATTTCAAGAATAAGCTTCGCCTATTAGAAGTATTGAAAGTGTTAGAAGTATTAGAACACCGTCGTGTTGGTAGCGTGTACTGACCTGGTCGCCGCGCTGCGGAACCACCGGCTCGAGGTGGTCCGACACGATCGAGAAGACGCGGTCTTCTTCCGCCACGAACACCGAGCACATGCCGCCCTGGGACACAAGCAGAACACAAATAATTAGCCTCGTCACGGCTGGCAAACGAGGGCAGATGTGCCGTTCCATTTTATTATTTTCATATTGGGTTTAAGGACGCACTATAATGATGACTAAGATCTATTGACATCAGATTAATGATGAATGAGATGATGGTATGATGAGATGAAGGTTTCTCAGGTATCGGGAAAGATAGTGGGAAGGAAGCGGTCGTGGTCTATATTGTAGGAACCATCCTGGAAGCTTTGCCTTGACTACAGAGAGAAACCACGAAAACACCCTGTAAAGATATACGGTAGGAGGGACCGAACCAGGCCCGATATACCCCTTCACCTCCCGGATCACGTGAAGCGAGCGCGTTAACCACACTGCGCTGCTGTACCATTTCATGTCAAAAACAAACAAATTCAGTAAACTATTGTTCAACTGAAATGGAAGGGAGCCCCAAAACATCATTTTGATTTATAAAAATTTGGATCAACCAAAATACTCTTTTTCCACAAAAATCACCACTCTTTACACATAGAATTGAGTTACTTTCATACTGCGCGCGAGAGAAAGCAACAATCTCTAGCAACGGTTTTTATTACGTTACGTCAAGGTCAGACCCCAATCGGTCGGATGACACACACTAAACAGCGAAAACGTCAGCGTGCTTCGACTTATTCTTACGCATCAAATGAAAGGGATGGGAATTGGGAACATAATGATCAAGTCAAGGAATTCATACAAACTATTTTGGATTATTCAATCCGAAATCAGTGTAAAGCAATTGAAGGGACGAAACATTAGTTCAAATTACGGTTTAGCTGGAATTTGGATTAACCATATTAATCAACATTGAAATGCCTATACCTTCAGCCAGGGACCGACTTCAAGTTCGAAACATGTCACATTTCGGTTTACTGTTAGTCACATTGATCAATCAAATTTGTATCGACAATAAGGGTTGAGCAGGTCACACTTATAGAGTTACAGGAACATGAGGAATGAAGAAAGGTAGAATTGTACGATTCGATACGATATGTGCTGCACTCTGGCTCAAGTCAACAAGAAATTCCAAGAAATACATGACATTCCCAATAAAGATGTAGCTTTCGGATATTGAAGAGTCAGGTGTTGAAGGCCCGGTTTGATCCAAAATTTCGGGGCTATGTGGAGCCGTAATAAAAATGAATCAAATCATTTTACGGCTATACAGTTGAGCAATAAATCAATAATTGATTATTCGAATAATTAAATAAATAAATGACAAACATGAGAAAAATATAGACTCCTTCAAAAAATATATTTCACAATGTCAAAACAATGAGGTTGAAATGAAAACGAATGCGGTAGGAGCCTACAAGCATGACTGAGCTACAACAATACCGAACCTCGACCAAGGCCACGACAGCTGCCGAGTACCTAGACGTGGTAAACGCTATTGAAACGATTGTCGTGAAGTTCGACCGAGGTAAGCTGTTGGTTACTTACGGAGATGCTCGTGATGACGCCGGTGAGGCCGCACAGGCCGGTGTCGTCGTGCGTGTCGCGGATCCGCACCTCGATGTCCGTCGTCAGCCAATCGGTGAGCGGCGCGTGCTCCAGACCTGCGGCAAACGGGGAGACGGATGAGCAACGTAATCGAGACTTATTCAACTTCTGAATATATATGCACAGTGAAACCTCTATCTATCGTTTTTCAAGGGACCAGGAAAAATAAACCATCAACGGAGGAAATGGATTAATCCAGGAAAATTCAACATTAATTATGAGAGTAGGATAAAGCAAAATAAATTATAGAAGCGGGAACACGTTGGATCTGGGAATGATGCATAGAGGTTTCACTGTACTACATAGCCTAACAAACAGGTTTTCTCATATTGTCATTCAACATTAGGGCCTACAGTAAAATTTGAAGGAAATATTCAATATCAGTTAGGTCATTACTCATTACCGTAGTTACTAGTTAAAGTGAAATCTCTATCAATCGTTTTTCAAGGGAACAGGAAAATAAAACCATCCATGCAGGAAAATTGAGCATTTATTATATGCGAGAAGGGTCTGAAAAAAATGAATGGTACAAGCAGGAACACGATAGATCCAGGAACGATGCATAGAGGCTTCACTGTAGTTAGTTATTAGATAGTCGTACATATAGCGTAGAGAGGGGTGCGCGTGAGTCGAACGCGCAACCAAATACAGACCGGATCAAAAACATCATGCACAGAAAAATAAAGAGAAAAAAACAGAAAAAAAAGAAAAAAAAAAATTATTTTTGAATAAAATGAAAAAATGAAAAAAAAAAAATGAAAAAATCAATGAAAAAAACATTGACTACCCGGCGGGTAATTGTTTGAACCCGGGTTTCACTTGAAATTGGACCCGCCCGGGTACCCCGTTACCCGCCGACATCCCTAGTAGTTGTACATATTGAATCTTCATTTCAGACATAAAAGGGGTCTATCATAGACAGACTGAGAGATCAATTTTGCGAATGAATGAATGTTAGACTTTGGAGGCGGGTCGACAACAAGGTCATTTTGCGCCTGAAACGTGTAAATTAATTGAATTAGTTTGAAATGGTTTGAAATCCAAATGGTGACTCACCTGCGCCGGGGGTCTGCGGGTTGTTGTACGGACTGGCCGCCCCGCCCGGGGTCATCGGGGAGTAGCCCATCGGGGACGGCGTGCCGTAGGGAGCGGCCGACGTGGGGGACGGAGTGTAGTCTGACGAAGTACTGGGAGTGCCTTGGTACCTGCCGACACGACAAAAACAAACGTCAATCACGTCAGACCCTTTTACGATACCTCATCATCATCTTCGTCCACATCAATCACGAACAATCATTCTTGGCGGTACAGTGACCAAATCAGTGACTGAAACAGCTAAATTAAAATGACTCCGCCTAAACTACGGTACGTCAGGACTCAGAAAATGGCCGGATCCTGGGGCACACATTTCTGAATTTCTGAAATTGAGATGACAATTTGTTTTCTCTGAAATTAGAGAAATAAATATTGTCATTCTTCATTAAAATTCAGTTTCAGGTTTGTGGTATTCTTCAAAGCCGTACCAAATTTCTTTATATCGACTGTTTTTTTACAGTACACTGGTAGATCATAGATATATTATATAACCTTACCGAGATACGTTCCTCCTGCAGCCGATAGCAACATATTATGCTCCTTCCAATCTCGGTGGCCATATTGAACATTTACAAATAGAATCCGAGCAAGACATTCTATATCATCACCAATATATGTCCAATATGGCAGAAACATCACCAATATATGTCAAATATGGTGGAAACATCCCTGTTGACACAGCGTTGTGAAGCTACTGCTGAGACGCAAATATGTACGCCTTCTTAACGCTGAATAACGTATCTCAGTAATATCGTGAAGTTGTATCGTACTGGCGGTTCAACTCTGTGTTAAAAGCTCAACGCACTTGAATACTTGAATAGTGGGTAACGGCGGCCATGTTCACTGTTCAAACTGATTGTTGTCAGGTGTGGGCGTACAGAAATTTGCTTTATATTCAGTAACTGAAATCACGGCTTTCTATAACATTACTCAAGGCTTTCTATATCATTACCTAATATGTAATGATATGGAAGGGCTTGCTGAATTACCAACGTGGGAGTAGCTCCAACTGACAGTTGCAACAAGAACATGGCCGCCGTTTGGAAGTAACCGGAAGTACGCGATCTAGTACACGGCTCGTCGCTGAGCTGGACCTCCATATACACAACACCATGGTAATATGATATATCTATGGATAGACTACGTTTTTCAGCGAGCATCGGGGTGAACGTTGAAGTCGAGATAGTGAGGTTATGCGTACCCGGATCCGGGCGTGCCTTGGAAGCCCGACGGGCTGGGAGACGGCTGGTACGGCGAGTACGAGTGGTCGCTGCCGTACATCGTGCCTCCCGGCGTCTGAGGCGTGTACGGCCCGGCCGCCTGGTAGCCTCCGCCCGGCGTGCCTGGAACAGAAGTAAAGCGACGTTACATTATTCATCCACGCACTCGATTGTTCAATACTTCAATAGACCCTTTTTGAAAAGAATTAAGCCTTCTAGTGGCGACGTTTGAACTAGAATGAGAGGTTAGTACAAGTGATAACATTGATTAATCGAGAATTCAATTCAGAATCAATTCTAATGTAAAACGATTTTCAAATCGAAAAATCGATTTTGAGGGGGGGGGGAGACAGTGCTGTACTTCTTCACGTCGCAATACGTGCTCATTTCGTTGTCCATATCATTTAGTATCGTTGAGATTTTACTTTCTGGACACAAGCTATCCCTTCGGTTACGTCGGACAGCCGAACGTTGACGGAAATACCCGAATGGTAAAGTACAGTTCAAAGAAGTCTCTAGCAGCTATTCTTCACATAAAACGCCGCGGGAAAGTTGAAAAAAAAGGTTCAAAATTACACAACTTTTTTTTTTTAAATCGATTTTTAATCGATTCTGGAGCTTAGAGAATCGATTCCCGATTTTGAGAATCGATGTCATCACTAGTTAGTATCTGCGTTCGAAGGTCCCAACAGTCGCCGTCTGTTGGTATCACTACATCGTACATCGTGATCCAGAGCTATGAAAATGGAAACAATACAATAGTGAGCAATCCTGAACGCAAGACGCGGCGACGAGTAACGTACTTGGATTGTAGCCGGGCGAAGCATCGTCGAGGGAGTAGGAGTCGAAGTCGTTGCCGCGCGCCGGCGTGTTGCTGGCCGTCGGGTCCCAGATGGCGTTCTGTCCGGGCGTTCGGGACCCGTCGTGCGACGGCGTCATCGAACCGAAGTGAGGCGTGCGAGAACCGGCTGCGGGGAACAAAAACGAGACAATCGGTTAACGAACGAAATTGCTGGAGTTGTATGAATATTAGAGATGTGTGAGTCCTCGAAATTCCTGACCGAGTTGCGATCGAAAATATTTTTTCCACTTGATTGAAATTTCAGGTCTCGAAATACTTTCATGTCTAGAAACTATTTCGAGCGAGCAAGAGAGGAAGGATAAACTTGTTATCTTTTGAGAGATTTTTGTTATTCATATTTTATATTTTTGTTGTTTTTGTTATTTGAGAGATTGGTATCAAAAATACAGTATCCGAAACTTGGGAAAAAGTTTTTTACTCTACTTTTCTAATTAATTTTGAATCAAATTGAATTCCCTCGCTTGAATGAAGCTTGCTCGCTTATACTAAAATTCTTTTCGAGCTTCCTTGAGTCTCGCTCTGAAATCAGTCAAACTCGCTCGAACTCAAAAAGCTCTGCTCGCACAACCCTAATGGATATAGCATTCACATTCAATTTTGGTAGTCTTTTTTATGTGAAATGTAGCATTTTATAGCAAACTACTAAAAAAAACAGGAGCTGCAAACTCTAGATCAACAAGTCCACATTATTTCTGACTTTTCAGTCTGAGGCAGAAAACTGTCGGAATACCACTTGCTGTTGATAATAATTCAAGGAAAGAGATAATGGTTTTTGGATAATAGTTTCTCCAGTTGATTTTATATTTGAACATTTGAACAATCGTTTCGAAAACAATTTTTCATACAATACAGCTTAAGAGTCTACGGGAGTCGATTTAGCGAAATATCAGTTTTTTGATGATAACTTTTGAACGGCAGGAGATATCAAAATTCTGATAGGGTATGCGAGAAACACAGGTAATTATAATAGTTTCAAGATCATATAAGTTATGACTATTTAAGTCATGTCGCATAACTGTCAAGAGTCGACAGCTAAAAAATGTTTTTTTTTAGCTGTCGACTCTTGACAGTTATGCGACATGACTTAAATAGTCATAACTTATATGATCTTGAAACTATTATAATTACCTGTGTTTCTCGCCTACCCTATCAGAATTTTGATATCTCATACCGTTCAAAAGTCATCATCAAAAAACTGATATTTCTCTAAATCGACTCCCGTGGACTCTTAATATTGTCAAAACAGTGCATATTTTCATGAAATAGCTGAATGTTCTAAGAAAGATATTTATACTGTAGGGAAAACTAGTGAAATGGATATAATATTAACACAAGGAAAACAAAAATTATATATTTTTGGGACATACTTAGATTTGATAGTTAACGCTCAAATCCCACATCTTTGAATATCGCTGGCAAATCTCGAGAAATGGACAAACTTTGGGGGGTTGTCACCTCGATTTCAGTTAGCCAAGGCAATACCTCGACTAACTAGCTGACGGTCAAAGCAAACCACACCAAACCGTTCCACTCACCGTCGTACATGGGGGTCATCGACCCCTGCATCGGCGTCTTGTTGCCGTCGCGGTACATGGGCGTGGCGCCGCCGCCGTACGACGGAGTACGGGCGTACGAAGAGAACGAGCCCTCCTTGTTGGGCGTGCCGACGTTGGCGATGTGCGAACGGTCGACAGAGATCGTCTGGCATGTCGAGTGCAGCTCCACGCGGGCCGTCGACTCGGTCGCGTCTTTCACGATGCCAACGTTGCCTGCGGGAAAAACGCGTAGGTCGTGAGGTCACGATGACACAATGGATGGCAAATGGGTGAGATATTATTCTAAAATGGTTGCAATGGGCCTACAAATAAAATAGGAATTTGATGAATTGAGTAAGAATTTTTACGTTTGAGAAAGTGATGTAAAAACAGTAAAAAATGAAAATGAGGGAACTACAATTGCTCATGTTACTTAGTTAATAAGAAATTAAATTGAAATAAATTGAAACAAATTGAAATAATATCAAGTAAAGATTAGCCTACATATTGGATCAAAATTATCATCATTTTGAAAATGTTTCAACATTTATAACAAAAAAAGTCTCAATTTTTTCCTGTTTATAGCCATGTATAAAAGATTTATTTGAATTTTTAATGAAATTATAAAATGAATGAAATTTCTCAACCAACAGGCACAGTAGACCCCTAAACATGGACCAATTTTTAAAATATATGTACCGGTATATAAGAGAAATAGATCTACGGTAATAACAATTTTTAAAAGATTACCACAAGAAAAATTGTACCGAAATGAAAACAAAAAACCCAACACTCACCCTTATAAGGTCCGCCAGTGATCTTGATCGTGGTACCGATGAGATCTCTGTCTCGCCGGATGCCTGGCCCTCCCCTGCCTCGTCCCCTACCCCCTCCGCCGCCGCCCCCACCGCCACCACCCCCCCTGCCGCCAGACGGGTGGGCGGGGGAGGAGATGCGTGGCGACATGAAGCCGGTCATACCGCCACCGCTGCTCTGTATCGACGTCGACTGGAAACGTAGAAACACACATTCGAGTCGAGTCGCAATACTCAGTGATGACATCGATTCTCAAAATCGGGAATCGATTCTCTGAGCTCCAGAATCGATTAAAAATTGATTTGGAGAAAGAAAATTTTTTTTTAAAAAAATTGAATTTTTTTCAAGTTAATTCTCCAAAAAGTTGTCATTTGAAAAAAAAATGTAAGCTATTTTTTTTATCAATTTTACGATTTGAGAATCATTTTAAATTAAACATTAGAATCGATTCTCGATTAGTCGATGTTATCACTAGTCAATAGTTGAGTCGGGATATAGTGATGCAACAACCCGCGATTATGCTCCGAAAGATTATGCTCCTAGTTTTTTGGACCATTTTCTCTTGATAGATAAACAAGCAAATAATGATGAAAAGTTCAAATTAAAAATGTTTCCCGCCACTATTATAAAGTTGAGATGACTGCTAGGCTTTGTTTCAACTTATCCATTTTTCAATTAATTTTATATTTGAACACATTTTTCAAAAAAAAAATTTCACACAATAGGCCTATGTGTATATTTTCACGAAATTGTTGCTGAATGCTCTGAAAAAACATTCATAGTGAAAGATAATTGAATAGAATGTAATGTCAAATGAATCGAAATCTCGTGAAACGTAGAGCAAATTGAAAACTTGTTTTAGAAACCTCTATCCCTCATGTCCTGTACTCAAGTATTTGCTATTGCTCTTCTAGACCTTTTCCTAGAAGACGCATACTATCAGGAAACTTCTATCAGCTTGCATTATATTTTATTCATTACATATTTTTTATTTTTTTAAATCACCATATTATTATATAAGAACCAATACTGTAAAGAGTGATAAAAAAACACATTGTATTGTGACGATCAATGAACAAATAATTAAATATATATCCTTGAGAAATATTCAGATTTGATAATCTATTTATATTTAATTCCAGTTGAATCTCTATGCATCGTTACGAATCCACCATTTGCCTGTTTGTATTATTCATTTTTCTCACCCCACTCCCATACATAATCAACGCAAACTATTCCTGGATGGATCGTTTTCCTGCATGGATGGTTTAATTTTCCCAGTCCCTTGAAAAACATACTAAAACAGTCTCACTGTAATGCTAAATTCCTACATCTCTATCAATATCTACGATCCTATCAATTGTGAACGTTCCAAGGTGCGATCGAACACATCGTCTTGCAGTGGTACCAACCTTGGAGCCGCCGGCCAGCTGCAGATGCCGAGTCTTGCACACGAATATGCCGCCGTTGTCCAGGTACATGCGCGAGTGCAGGAACGCAAAGTTACGGTACAGATGCTTGATCTCTCCGTTACGACCCTAGCGAAAGAAAACAAACGTTCAAATGACAATCCGAGGATATGTGAAGTTGGGTTGACGTGCGATTTTGATATTTTCGATCGAGTCGATATATGAGGACTTCGACGATTCAATACCGAGTTGGAATAATACGAATTTGATATCGAAACGATGATCGTTATCGAGGAAAAAAGTTGTAAGTAACGAAAATAATACCATCTTGATGTGAATTTTGTATTGCTTGAGAGAAATTCTAACCTCAACGTATTAGTCAGACAAATGGCACAGTAAACATTTCTTAGGAAGAAAATAGGATTAATATTTACTAGTGATACCTGATATATTCCTTTAAGAACATGGGCCTGGCCTGTTTACTTGAAAAAAATGTGTCTATTCGAGGAAACAACCAAAACCTGAGCCAAATAACCCTAACCACAGTTCCTTTGTGCTCCAACAAATTCCCCGAAATAGCTCTTACGGCATTATTACACGCCAAGCCCACCTTTACTCTTGGTAGTATCTCTATTTGAGTATGCGCTCTTCAGCGCCCCCGGTTTACTGTAGTGCAATCAAAGACCTTAGTATCTAACTTTGTTAGAAGATGCAAAACAAAGCCTTCTAAGTGACGACAGAGCGATGCGAGCGCACGTATCGTAGTGGAGTGAATTGTTCCTTTGGCGAGCCAGTTGGAATGATTTCCAGAATGATTTTTTCTCACACCTTCTTGAATTCACATAATTATCCAAGTTATGTTTTTCTTCGAATTACAATATGCCTAGGCCTATAGTTCCATCATGATCGGATGAGACAACGCTATCTGTTGTATCACCGAGTGTTTTAATTATTAGGAATATTTCTATGAATGATTCACAACATGATAATCTTGTCAGTTCAGTGTTATTCACATTGGCCATATTGGTGGTGAAGCAGATATCTCTCTTCTAATTCACTCCACTGCGACAGGTATCACTAGTGAGCAATGTCGCCGATGTTTAAATGGTAGACAAGCTCAGTTTTACGTCTTCTAACGTAGTTAGTTAATAAGGTCTTTGATGTAATCATCAGGACAACGTTCCTGATGCTTTCTCACCGCGTGCGGCCCGTCGATGACCTTGACAATGTCCTTCTTCTGTATCGTGTTCTGTTCCGAGTCGAGCGCCACCGCGTAGCGCGCCTCCTTCTTCTTCTGCAGCGCCTGCGGCCGCGCCTCCACCACCTTGCCCTGCATCGACAGCACGTGGAAGTGCTCGCGCTCGAGTCGTACGATCACGCCGACCGTCTGCGGGTCCAGCTGGACGCAGTCGCCCCACTGGAACTGGCCGAGCGAGTCGACGCCCGTAGCCATGTCCGAGCAGAGGGTCAGGTCGCGCGGTAGAACCTGGGGGAGAGACGCGAGACCGGGGGTTTAGTGGCAGTTCTGAGTATGATCTCAACAAAATTGTATTTAACTTAGAGTTTGTAGTTCAATGTAGAGAAGAGACATCAATTGATCAAAATTTGTATTTTCACTATTTTGAATGATCTTAATTTTAAATTGAAAATTTTGTAAAACTAAATTTAAAAAAAAAATTAAAATTAAGAACAATTAAATTATGAATTTTAATTTTAATTTGTCAAATTAATATATGATATCAGCTATATATATCAGCATATATTATATATGTATGAGTCAAAATTTGTCGTTCGATGTAAAAAGGTGTCATCAATTGATCAAATTTAGGATTTCGTATGATTTTTTTGGTACAATTTTAATTTTGTATAATTGTTCAGAGTAACTATTTATCTTGTACAGTAAACCCTCGTTAATCCAAAATTCAAGGGACCCCAAAAAGTGATTTCGATTTATAAAAATTCGGATTAACCAAAAAACTCCTTTTCCACGAAAATCATCACACTTCCCGGTTAGAATTGAAGCAATTTCGTATTGAGGGCAAGAGAAAGCTAGATGCCGCATGTGCAAGGAACCGAATCACTGATCGTGTGTATTCGGCTATCTTCAACAGCAAACGAACGTTAGATGGCCAGCTTCCATTGGCGCTCGGCCGTTCCGAGTGATTGTGTTCCGAGCTTACCGCTCGTCAAGTCAAGGGCAGACAGAGCGGCCAAAGACCTTAGTATCTAACCCAACGAAGTTAGATACTAAGGTCTTTGGAGCGGCCTGAGCGCACTCGAAGTCGGATGACGTATTCAATGGCAGCGAACAGCTGAGCTGGCTTCGGCCTATTGTTACGCGTCAGATAAAAAGGATTGAATTTACGAGAATAATGATCAATTCAAGGAATTCACGCGATCAATGAAAAAACAATGAACTTTGACAGATGAAATTCGATAAACGTGATCATCTTTTTCATTAACCATTGAACAAACAAAAAAAGTAGCAATAAAGTTCTTAAAAACACACTTCTAAAGAATTGTGAACTAAACGTGCGTCCACGTACCTCCAGTTCGTGCATGGTGAGATCGCTGAAGAGGATGATCCGGTTCTCCTCGACCCGGACAATCAGGCCTGTATCCCCCTCATACCGCCCGGCCAACACCTTCACGTGGTCCCCCATCCGGAACGACTTCTTCAGCTCGTTCGCCTGGAACTCCAGCGCTTCCTGCGGGACACAACGGAACAAGGTCAAGTCTCGTTATTATTCCACACTCAGGAACAAAACACAGTTATATTGAAATAATTTCAGTGTTCTGAAGATCGACCTAGAACTCGTGAGAAGAACAAGAATATATTTATTAATTTCATTTATATTGGGTTTAACGACACACTGTACTGACGACTACGATCTATTGGCGTCGATGAATGATGTACGAGATGGTGGGATGATGAGATGAAAGATTATTTCATAGGGTGTTTCTGGATAGTGGGGAGGAGTCAGTCATGACCTGCTGTTGAGAAAACCATCCCAGTATTGACCTGAACGACACAGGGAAACCCCTGTCAGGTGGCGGGAATCAAACCCCGGTCTCCTGAATGGCGCTTCAGTGTGTTAACCACTCGGCCGCTCGTCTCAGTAGTATCAGTGTTGTGAAGATCGAGCTAGAACTAGTAATATTAGAAGGATTACAGTGAAACCTCCATGCATCATTCCCAGATCCATCGCTCTCCTGCTTGTATCATTCATTTTTTCTCACCCCACACCCATATGACCAATGTTAAATTTTCCTGGATGGATCATTTTCCTGGATGGATGGTTTTATTTTCCTTGAAAAACGATAGATAGAGGTTTCACTGTACTGTAGAACAAATTCGAAATACAGTGAAATCTCTATGCAGTTTTCCTGGATCCATTGTTTTCCTGCGTGTATCATTCATTTTTGCTCACCCCACTACCATATAATCATTAATCAATGTTAAAATCTTCCTGGATGGATGGTTTTATTTTCCTGGTCCCTTGAAAAACGATGGATAGAGGTTTCACTATAGCACTACAAATATCTTAGAAATATCAAATGTTCCAACTTTTTAGGAAAATAAAGGCAAAATATCTATTTTTCCCCAAGTTACAATTTTTCCGGAAAATTTCGACCCGCACTTTTGTGTTTAACCAACTCGACACTGCACGCATATTACGCGACGGTGAGCGTCGCACTCACCGTTAAGCCGTCGTGGTTGGGCATGACCATGATCATGTTGCCGTCGATGGCGGTGATCTTGCCGAGCATGTTGATCAGCTCGCCCTCGCACACCTCGACGTTGTCTCCGTTGCTGAACGAGTGCGTGACGGCGTTCACACCGTCCTTGCTGGCGGCCGCGGGTAGCTCGATGTCGATCGAGTCGGGCGCCTCCTCGAATTTCTCCAGCTCGAGCAGGGTCGGTTTGACGCCTGGACGGAGGGAACGAGAGAAACGTGGAATTAGAAACGATTGTGGATTGATTCGGTGGTTTCCAGTGGGTGAACCAAGAGAAATCAGGTGTACACTTGGGGGAAAATATCAAGTTGAAATCAAACTAATTTTTTTTAACCAGAACAAAACTAAATCTAGGCCTATAAAGTCCCTACGATTGGAAAAAACAAGAAAATACAAGAATGCAAAAAAGATGAAAAAATTATAAACTTTGGTACAATGAACAAAATTACGAAACCAGGGAAATTTGAGAAATGAAAGTACGAGAAATTTTGAGCTTCTGATATAGGCCCCCTAGGCTAAACAAAGAAATAAAAAAAGCTGTTGCTTTTTAGAGCAAAACTAAATTCATCCGAGTTTGAAAATTTGAAAAAAAAGAGTAAAATCAAGAAAATATTTGAGAATCGAAATTAGGCTACCGTATTTACGCGATTGCAGTCCGCACCCTATTGTAGTCCGCACCCTAGTTTTTTGAAGTAGGTTCTAGAAAAGTACTTTACATGCGATTATAGTCCGCAGAGAAATACACATACTTAAACACGTGAAAATCGAGTTAGCGCAGCGACTACGACACGCCTGCTTACACTACTGGAGTTATACTGGCGCATGGCAGTGACACTGAACTGACATCTCAGCACATTTCAGTCACTTGGTCTTAGCTGTGTGCAGTGCGATGCGCGCTCGGTCGACATACCTGCCCCCCGCCCCCGCCCGCCCACCCGAACATCAACAAAACAAGCAAGGCGGATCGCACGCCAGCCCGCCAGTCAAGGTTAACCTTGAGACAAGGCGAAGTATTGCGCATCACTTGGAGACATTTGACAGAATGGCGTGAATTTTTTTTTTACGCGCTTGGAAATCCGTCATCGATTGTAGTCCGCACCCCTGTTTTAGATTTTCTAAATTTGGAATATACCTGCGGACTGTAATCGAGTAAATACGGTATTACAGATTTTTAAAAATCATGACAATGAACAAAAAAACGAGAAATCAAACAGAATTTGGATTTTTCAAAGAAATCTAGGCCTGAAAATAGTTACAAAGCAAAATAATCAGTAGATTTGAAAAATTAAGAAGACAACAAATCAAACAAAATTCGGAAAAAAATTCAGACTCGGAAAATATTCACAAAGGAGGCCTACCAGTGGAACCTCTTTAAATAGTAAATTTCTCTTTAGTACATTTTTCACCTTAGAAGGCCCAAGTTTTATTTTTTGATTCCATCTATAAGCTCCCACAAGTCAAAATAGCTTCTCGAGTAAGTTTTTCACTTTGGTACGTTTTCTGTCTGGTCGCCTTAAAAACGTACCAAAGAGGTTCCACTGTACAATAATCACAAAAATGTGGAATTCTCTGAAATCGAGAAATAAACGACAATTCTCACCGTCGGCCACGATGGCGCTCATCGTGAAGTTCTTGAATAGGAAGCCCTTGCGGTTGTATCGGTTGCCCTCGAATATCAGGAAGTCGCCGTCGCTTGTGACTTCGCCGCCAATCGCGCGGATCGCCTCCGGGTCAAACGGCTTCAGCGCCGGCCGCCGCTTCTTCTTGCGCTTTGCCGCCTCGCTCTCCTGCCAACACGACAATAACATCAGGCGTGCTTTCAACGCTGTCGAGCGGTACAAATTGGACGATTTACTAAATTTGCCATCATCAAAATATACAAACAGTATTAAAAATGAGGTTTTCATTTCATTATTTCCGATCGATATTCCATGTCGTGGCTTCGGATCATTTAATATGCGTTCCAATCCAAGTTCAGTTCATAAGTTGTTTGTTGACAGGTGTGTACCAAGGCAAAGGCAAATCCTCACTCCAAACATAACATAATTAGAGAAGGTTGAATAGTAGGGATAACATCGATTAAGAATCGATTCTGATTTAAAACAATTCTCAAATCAAAAAATTGATTTTTCAAAAAAAAAAAAAATTTCGGTTCAGTGCTGTACTTCTTTACGTCGTAATAAGTGCTCATTTCGTTGTCTATATTATTCTGTATTGTTAAGATATTACTATCTGGACAAAAGCTATCCCTTCGGTTACGTCTGACAGCCGAACGTTGACGGAAATACCCAAATGGTACAGTACAGTTCAAAGAAGTCTCTAGCAGCTATTTTTCATGTGAACGCCTTGGGAAGGTTGAAAAAAAAAGTTTCAAATTACACTACTTTTTTGAGAAGAAACTTTTTTTTTCACATTTTTTTTTCAATTTTTTTTTTCAAAATCAATTTTTAATCGATTCTGGAGCATAGAGAATCGATTCCCGATTTTGAGAATCGATGTCATCCCTATTGAATAGGCATAATTTGAACGTGAAAAAAGTTGATAATTTCCATCGATATTCAATAACAAATGGATTGATTACGTCCTATTGTTTGTTTAACGACCCCACCAACAGCTAGGTTGTACGAGGGTACGAATGAGCTGGTGATTATGAAACTATGAAGTGATGATTCGTGAATACTTTAACAAAAACCCATGCCTTCTGTGGGACTTGAACTCACGCCCAACGATGACTTCAGTTTCTGAAGTGGTGCCTCAGCTGAGTGAGCTACCGAGAGTGGCAAAATTAACGAATGGAACTCACAATTTTTCAATTGATTTTTGATACAACATTCGGTATCGTTTACAAATACTTTATCGAACAGCAACCCTAATTAAAAATGAATATGATTGATGAGAGGAAATAAAACTGGAGATAAATGTATGTACAGTACATATTGAATGTAATAAACGATCCAGCGTATTGCGTGTGTAGTTACCGTGAGGGTCGTCCTGAGGGCGCCGCGTGGCCGCGTGTAGTCGATACGCGGCAGCAGCTTCAAGTGGGCCGTGTTCTGGGCCAGGTCCACGTAGTCCACCTGCGCTATGTCGTCCTTGTACACCCCTGCGCACGGAAGAGGCAACATCAAAACATCGCGTCACATTTGTTCAACTGAACAGCGTGGGGTTTGTGGTGAGAACATCTCAGATATAGTGAAACTTATATGCATCGTTCCCGGATCCATCGTTCTCCTGCTTGTTTCATTCATTTTTTCTAGCCCCACTCCCATATAATCAATGTTAAATTTTCCTGGATGGATGGTTTTCCTGGATGGGTGGTTTCATTTTCCTGGTACCTTGAAAAACGATGGATAGAGGTTTCACTGTATATATGGAGTTGATTTATAAATACTGTATATATAAAAAACAGTGAAACCTATTCATCATTTTCCAAGGGTCGCGCAAAATGAACCGTCTATGCAGAAAAAATATTTCACTCGGGAAAATTTGACATTGTTCATTATGGAGTAGGGTCGGACAAAATAAATGATAGAAGCGGGAAAACGATGGATCTGGGAACGATGCATAGAGGTTCCACTGTACAGTGGAACCTCTATTTATTGTTTTTCAAGCGATCACAGGAAGAAATGAAACCATCCATGTGGGAAAATGATCCATCCAGGAAAATTCATCATTCACTTTTAGGAGTGGGCTGAGAAAAATGTGAATAATACAACCAGGAAAACGATGGATCCGGAAACAATGCTATCCATAGTTTTTCAAGAGATCAGGAAAAATGAAACATCCATGCAGACAGGCAATTCATCCAGGAAAATTAAACTTCAATTGTATGGGAGTTGGGTGGGACAATTTGAAGCGGGAAAACAATGGTTGCGGGAACGATGCATTGAAAAGCGAACTGAAACTGAACTGAGAAGCGTGGGATTAGAAGTGAGAACGTATCAATATGGAGTTGATGTTTAAATTTTAAAAAAATGGAAATATAAGTCAAAACAAAAATATATGAGCTCAGATGACTCCATCGTCCAAGCTCTACCAGCATATATTTGATATAGGTTGCGTATACAAATGCTACGATTATAGCCCCTAATTCTCGATAAGAATCTTGTTTTGACGTTATCAATAACGCACAACGTCAGAAGTAATGCCCGAATGGAAACAATACCAACGAAAACCAGAACGATAATTGAGAGTGGACGTTAGTTGAAACAGCGAGGCAGGTTGTTTCAGGCGCGATGACAAAGAACGACGTAACCGATATGACTCACCTCGTTTCAGTCGCACCCACTGTTTGACCTTGAGACCGCTTTGCTGATTGACCACACGCAACACGTCCGTCATCTCCTTGATGGGCACCATCTAGCGGACGCAATAAGAAACACAGGTTTATTAACTATCTGACAGCCGGATTTTGAGATCACTATCCTACCTCCCAGGCCGGGTTTTATGAAATCAAGTTTTTTCTATGATTCATTATGTTTATGCCACAGACAAGCCAAATACCGTATTGACCCGAATATAAGCCGAGGGTTTTTCTCGAAATTTCAAGCCCAAAAGTCACCTTCGGCTTATGTGCGAATCTCGGCCTATAATCGGTCAAAAATACGTTTTTTGCTCATTTTAATTGGGCGTACCACATCCGCAAACTAATATGAATAGAATCGACTGGAAACTGCGAGATATTCCACTAAAAACACGTTTAATAAATGTTTCATCATGAAGAAGCATCATTTTCTCAATTTCCATCATTTTTATTTGACGCGCAGTTATAAACATAAGCACGGAGCTGATTGCTGCATGGCGTCTGTCATCCTACTAGTCTACTACGCGGCACGCGCTACTGCGTGTCGTGTGTGGTCCAACCTTGACGAGCACGAGACTGTTACGTTCGTAAGACTCGAGACGGCCGAGCGGCCAACCGAAGCCGGCCATATATGACGATTGCGTGAGGCGCCTCTCACCGGTTTCTTACAAGTCGTTTCGGCCGGTGACTCTTACGAAATTGACTGAATTCTACCCAGGAAGACCGATGATTTACGTGGAAAAAAGAGAAACTCTTTTTTCAATTACTGATCTAAAAGTTTGGGGGGTCGGCTTATATTCGGGACAATACGGTAAGCTTTGTGGACTCTTGTGTAGAAAACATGTTACCGTACTTTTCGATAAAAATGTCAATAAAAACGATTGTAATAACAACCCTCCTACCTCCCAGGCCAGGTTATTTTTAGGTTATATCACACAGATACTTGTGTTTAGATGGCTTTTTATAACATTTATAGCAGAAACAATTATTATATTGCATTGGTATATTGTTGTACTTGATGTGTGAAACAATGAATTTGCCGATAACACCGAACGTTATAATGTTCAGAGGCTTGTCAATTTCAAACATTTAGCCTAGAACGAGGTTTTTGAAAAACAGCTGAATGTATTGTATCATTTTTCAATACAATAGCTCATACCATTGGAAAAAAATTAAACCTAGACTTGAATCTAGACTAAGGTTTCCACTAAGTAATCACAACAATATTTTGACCGCGGTCAGAGCGCAGTTTGAACCACGGGCAAGTACATAATGTGAAAACGCGTTACCTGCTGCGTCCACTGTCCCATGCGCAGGTTGCCAACGTTGTTGATGGCGGCCTTGACGTGCGGCTGCTTGTACGACTCGATGTAGATGTAACCTTTGACCCCCTCGGGAGCGACCACCGACTTGATCTGCAGCGGGTCGTTGGTGAACTGGTACGCGAGGAACTTGCGCATCAGCAGCAGGGCCGTCGCCTTCTCCTCGCCGATACGACACTTCACCATCCACAAGTTTGGGTCCCTGCAAGCGATTAAACGATTACCGTTTGCACGTTGAGGGGAGGTCGTAGCCGTATATGTAACAATATTAAATTGAACATTTTTCGGTACGGTAACTCAATTTCAGAAACTATCAGAGCAAGACTTTTTTTTTGTGACAGTCTGACACATCTGCTGTGATGATTTGTGGAGCTCGACATGGATGTGAGATGAAATCTAATTGACTTATGAATGATTAATTATTATTGACATGAGTCTCTCGACAGACTATACTTACAAACCTCGGTGAGCTGCTGTTCTTTCTTTCCCTTTGACCCACTTCATATATCTAGCCTCAACCTATTTTCCTCTACACATCAAGTCTTTTCCCATGTATATGAAATTCATATTAAGCCAAATTGGGAAAAATATAATTTTCCATAATTTCATACAGTGAGATCCTCATCTAATGTTTATCAAAGGACAACGAATAATGAACCATCCTTGCAGGAAAACAATCCTTCCAGAAAAATTGAACATTGGTCAAATGGGAATAGGGTGGAACAAAATGAACGATAGAAGCGGGAAAACAATGGATACGGGAACGATGCATAGAGGTCTCACTCTAGTTCCATAATTCCAATATTTTTCAAATATCATATCCCAGTGTGTGGGTGTGTGTGTGTGTAGTCAGCGACTTGTTTCACTTACTTGACACCAGGTAGCAGGGTTTGCTGAGTGATCTCGTCGGACATACCCTCGCCGCCGTCGCCGAATCGATGAGCCGCTATCGACTCATCGGCGTATTTGTTGCGCAGGTACTCCTCAATCTCCTCCTCCTTTTGCGAGCTGCAACGCATCAGACATAACCACACTTTAGTAACGTGACAGACATAACCGCACTTTAGCACCATGACAATCATTCTTTCGTCAGATTTCCATCATTCAGATTTCAATCAGTCTCGTGACTCACTGTCTCAGCAAAACGGACAGCTGTCAAGAATTACCAAAACTTTTAAACACGGATTGCCAATTTCAAATTATAATTATAATAGGACTACTGGTCACACCAAGTCACAGTAAATAAATGTTCCAAGGCATTGAATTAACAATAGGGCTCTGAGGCTACTTATCAGTAATTTGTAGTCTAAGATAAAAAAATGGATACTACTTCATAAACAGATATATTTCAAAAATGAGAAACGACATGTAATGTAATAAGTCATATGAACATAGAACGCGATTTCATAATATAAAAAGTATATTGATCAATGAGATTGCTTTCATGCATTCAGCACATTTGCCATAGTAGTGCCCACATTTTTTGGGGGTTATGTGTGGTGACGGTTAGGGTTAGGTAGAGTAGGTCTACGATGTTAGTCTTGTTTTCCACTCTACACAAACCCTCGACCCAACACGAAGCATTCACCAAAAAACACTAACCTACAAAAAAATAACCCAACATGACCTTTACAAAATTACAAAACAATATACAAAATACACTAACATATACAATATACAAAATTGCAAAATTCAAGTTTCCAAGGTTATAAATCACGAAAGAAACAACGATCAGCTACTCACTCCCATAGATTGGTACCCCTCCTCCTCCCCTCGATGTCCCTGGCCGTCGGACCATGCTCATCCAGCTCGTTGCCTACAATCCCGATCTCCTGCGCCCCCTCCTCCCAGTCCTCGTCATCCTCCACCTCATCGTCCACTTCCGCCTCGTCGATGATGAAACCGCCGAACCTGTCGCCTCCCTTCTTCTTCTTGCGCGGCCGATTCTCTTCCTCTTCTTCCTCGTCATACTCAGAGTCGGCCAGGTCCTCCCCCTCCGGCTCCTGCTCATCCTCTACCTCCTCGTCTTCCTCGTCTCCCGGCCTGGCTTCTTCCGCCTCGTCGTCACGGTTTCCTGACCGGCGACTGCTGTTCGATCCACGGCTGCCGGATCTGCGACTGCCGCCCGACCTGCGACTACCGCCCGACCTGCGACTGCTGGCAGATCCACGGCTCACGTTGGAACCGCGACTCGCGTTGGATCCACGACTCGCGTTGGATCCACGGCTAGCGTTTGAGCCGACGGAGCCCGAGCGAGCTGATCGGCGGTCGGACCCGGCTTCTGAACGGGCATCCTGCTGCGATACACAACGAATATAATGATCAACTTCAGACTTTCAAGGAAAAGGATTTGAAAAGGTGTTGGCTTCATTTATTCATAAGGGTTTCAACGACATATTTTCAATATTTAAAACGATGATATTTTACTTTTAGTCCATAAAGTATGATCCTTTTCTATCAAAACATATGATAAATCAATTTAGCATGTTCACACTGCTAGTAAGAATTTACTGAACAATGCTTTCTCATTGTGTGTTCAATATGCTAGCAGCTTATTCACCTATCAGTAGGGTGTTATAGGAAAGATAGCTAGGCACTAGGCTACTATAACCCCACTTTATTCAACAAGGCTAGTTATCCATGCAGTACTAGAGAAATAAACTGACCTCAGCTTCACTATCGCTGGCAGGAACACTACCACGCTCACTTCCATTATCAGAGTTACTGGCCTCCGAATCAGACATGGCTAGTGATTAAATCTGAAACAAAAGACATTTAATCAAGTCAAGGCATTGAATTTCAATGAGACTAAATGCCATCTAGCAGAAAGTCGACCTTACAGAGGAGGGCCTATCTCACTTAAGTAGGCTTATAAAAGGGTTAGGGACAAATGTATTTATAGTCTCGTCAAATTACCGATAATATTAGCATTCAGTCGACATGAATTTTGAAAGCATTAAGTGACAGACTGCTAACAACACAATTTCTCTAGTGTGGTTGCATCAATTTGCATTAATTTTGTTGACACCAGTAGGCCTACCAAAAATTAGCCCCTGGCCCAAAGTATAATTGAGCAATGATACAGGCCTAGGGTCTGCTACGTAATATATTAGCAATACTGGGAATTGTACCAGTTATGCTTACTACTGGAGCAACAATGATTCTGAGATCAGAAGGTAGGCCTAACCACTTTTAGTCATATTCTAATAGAATCACAAAATACACTAAGCTAAGCGTATTGTCACAAAAGTCATATTCTATTTTTGTGATGTTGCAAATAATTTTTTACGGGTCAGGGCGTTTTATTAGCTAGTTTGTTCTATCCAAGGTTACACAAGGTAGTCTAGTATCTAGAGTTACCATGTAGGCCAATATCCTGCATCAAAAGAGAGAACATATTACAGTAGGCCTATTATACATATTCATTATTCGCACATCGCCTACTTTCGATAGGAGTGCTATGGGCAACACTGATCACAGGCCAGCACTGCGATTATCTATCTTCATTGAAATTTGATCGATAGCGATCCCGATCGAGACTACGAACCGGCAAATCATTCAAGGTCAACAGTCTATTCTCTACACGCACACGATCTTGATCGCTAGCGAATGTCGATAAATTTTGAATGGACAAATACGTCACTTGGCCTTATATACATACATCATATGATGTCCATTCTTGGCCAATAGGTCTTTGTAATTCACTCTTTCAAGAATTACGCCAGTTGATGCAAAAACAATAAAAATATAACCTTACATTTCAACTGTGAAATTGATGATACGATACGGAATACATTGATATTGATTAAAAATCAAGCAACTGAAATGAGTGTTGACGTAGAAATCGGTACCAAATGATACTACCGGTAGCCTATTCCACGATTAAAAATGGTATAAAGACGGTTATATTTTCCTTGGAATTTCAAAACAGAAGGACCGCCACCGTTTCCGTCTGAATTTGACAGTTCTCGACATCAACAATAGTCAACGACAGGGTCTAAGTCTAGTCGAGTCGAGAAGATTTGTCGATCGAGATCATCAAGTTGCCATGTAGAGAATCACGCTAGGTAAAGTTATCGATCGAAAACCTAGTTGTTGACGAAAATTACTCGATCTCAATCTACAATTTTATAGACTCCCACTGCCGGCAGGCCTAGGCCTAGGTCTAGGCCTAGGCTCATTGCTAACAGCAAACATTGCTGAAAAGGTCAAAAGACGTGATGTAAACAACTAGGGCCTGGGCCTAGCCATCTAAGGTTTGCTTATAACTGAGGATTTTCAGATGAAATAGCCTAAACCCTATTAGAATTCATTTTATTCCAAGATCAGAAACAAAGTAAGGAGTCTCGCTGGGGGCTACGTAGGGTATCTTTAGTGAAACTTTATTGAACTCAAGTCCTCCTAGGGCCTACAACAGGTGCATTGGCTTATGCCGCCTTGGTCTATTAGACGTATATGACGCTGTACCAATTCACTCCCAGAACCTAAAATAGAAATTGATTATTGAATCATAATTTTCGTACCTTCAAGTTGTGTAAAACGTCAATTGTACCTCATACACAAATAATAGTTTCAGGAAGAAACGTATCTGTCGTACCAACGCCTAAAATTTTACGCCATCTTACATATCGAGCCTCGAGGTTTCGATTTTGGGCTATTTTGGTTATCGATACCTCGGACTTGGCGAGAGATCGTATTCGAGTAAAGTATCCAAAGTCGAAACTAGAAAGGAACATTTGGAAAGGAAGATGGCGAAGATTCTAGCACTGGATAAATTGGCACGTCTTTTCCAGATATTTAAACAGAATGGTGGTGTTCTTGGTACCCTGGGAAAGATCTATCGTATGGACGAAGCCAAACTTGGTCAATTAGTCGGAGAAGATAAATATGGAAACAAATATTTTGAGAATAAAATGTACTTTTATGGTGTGTAACCTAACCTTTCTTACTTGAAACATTTCTTCTAAATATTAGCAGTGCTATTAGAATCGTTATACCCTGTTCACACCGAAAAGTTAATTTCGATCAAGCTAATTGAGATTTAAGCTAATTGAATTGTGGGTAATAAACTAATGGCGTTAACGCGCTAACATGGTTTGCTGAACGAGATTAAGATGTTAATCACTGTTAACGTTAATGGAGTTGCGTTCACACTGCACGGTAATCGAGATTGAGTCGTTGATCGTGATTAACATTTTCGGTGTGAACAGGGTATTAGAATCAGGTTCAGTTATAAAACTAGTCATCTATAATTGACAGTATTACTTCTCAAATCAAGCTTGCCTGAACGTTGTCAATAAATTGGGACTCATGTCATTGGAGTGCAATTACTTTACGATTAAGGTCCAGTCAAAGTAAGGCTGTAAGCCTAGGCCTAGTCTCGGCTGATTCTTTTTGAGCCACTCCCAGTCCCTAGACTTTGCCTCAGACGTAGATGCAAGTCACTTGACGATATTATGGTAAATACGCATCCTATGAGTCCCCTTTAGGCCTAGGACCACAATGGCCTAGGCCTAGTTGTCGTATCTGTGGTCATTTGGGATTTTTCTTGGGTCTTCTAATAAATATATCATTACCGTACCGATGACGGTTTCAACCTACTTTTATCAATGTATTCACATATTCAAGTCTTTTAATTAAGAGCAACAAATTAATTTCAATTTATGACCAGGCCTAGGCTAGATTATCAATCACCATTGAATAATCAAAAGAACTTGAAAACTTGAAAAGACCATACAACTTAACATATAGTGAGCGCAGCTTTACTTTAAATCTACCAATAACTACTTATACACTACCAATAGTGCCATCATTGTCAGCCTCTTTTCAATAGGTCGAAATCGCTGGATTGAATACTCTCCGCAAGTCAACATGAATTATGACGGATCGCAAGTTCCCTCCGAATGGTACGGCTGGCTTCACTACAAAACCGATTATCTTCCAAGCCAGGTAAAGTCAACATGTCCTTGTATTCATTAAGGTCACAAACTTATTAAATATAATTGTCATATACAGTGAAACCTCTTTCTATAATGATGATAATAATATTCATTCAGCAATTCTGCTATATTCTTACACAACATGTCACAATACAATTTACAATAGGCATACCCCGGTATGGCATTTCATCACATACGTATACTGTATACGTACATTCATAATAAATGGACTCCAATTCCCCTAATATAAAAACATAGAAAACAACAATGATAACATAGACCTATCGAATGGAAATAATATAGCCTACCAGTACCGGTACATCATTAATAGACCATCATTTTTCAAAAGACCAGGAATAATAAACCAGTCATGCAAGAAAATTTAGGCCAAATATTTCTAATAATAGGTAAAATATTTTGTTTACCATAATATGTCGGGCCGTGAAGTTTTACGGTATGGATGTTTGGAACTCTCAGATTCTAGGCCTATTTCTAATATTCTGGTGTGTCTAGCCCTTCACATTCATGAATCATTTTTAATTTGTACGAATTGTTTAGTAATGCTGTTGCTTAACCCGTTAATTTTCTCGTTTCCAGGATCCCGGCAGGCCCAAGTACCCCTGGATGGCAGACCACACGGCTAACTTGTCTGGCACGGAAGGTGCCTACACTCCGTACAGCACCGTGCCGCCCAAGATCGAGGTGTGGCAACCACCAAAGAAGTGAGCGTGGCTTCTTCGAGGGTTAGTCTCCGCTCTACTAAATTCTGTCTTAGCTCGTTGTCATACATATTGTCGTGTAAATATATGAATTGTAATATTTATGATGTGAATAAATAATTTTAATTGATTTCACTGTGCGTATTTTTATAACTCAACATTAAAATACTGTAATGCCATGAAATCCTAAATCCCTCTGCAGTCCACAGCCCGGTACCACTAAACCTCTTCGCTTGATGCCGGTACCCTATAAATAGAGACATGTAAATACAGCTTCTATTTTTTACATTCCATAGGATTTAGAATTTGAAAAGTAGCACTTTGGTGAATCTATTATTTTGAAACATCGTGTTTTGTAGCGCAACTACATTCTGTAGCATAACAACAGTACGGTACCCTCAAAACCATTATTTAACATACAACAGACATAAAAGTGGAACACCCAAATTGATAGTTTTAGGAAAATGGTGTCCACCACCCACATTAAACCTACGCCTCATCTGCCACTTGCATTTGCAGATGCACTTTGTTTTTTGAAATTCCTCAACTGACTTCACCCGTTTACTTCCCAATTGATATATTCTGCAGAAAATAGCATCTATAATGCTTTTATTCCATATATAGCGTCTATTTCGCCGATACGTTGAAACATAGCGGATTCAGATGTTTGTAGCGCTTTGTCGCCTTTTCAAAAAAATGATCAATCAACTTCAAATGTATACAAACATGAAGAAATGTTAGAAAAATATGTTTCAAAGCACTTTTATATTTTGTCGCTTTTATAGCAATTGCTATTTTTACATGTCTCTACCTATAAATGTGTGTACGGCTTGTAGCATGAGTAAAAGTCTGTTTCTGTTGTTTGATACCTGTTATAACTAGGGGTGGACAAATCCATGTTTTTTATATTGAACCGAATCCGAACCGAATGTTCATCAAAATTTCCGAATCTTTCAACATGCATTGTGAAGCGTAATATTTGGACAAACGACATTGCTGATTAAGTTAGACTTGATCTAGGAAGTGAAAATCTTATCTAATCATTCTCATAAAACATAAAACATTTCATGCAGCACAAGTCTAACCATTACAGCAATTGTACGAAAAATATTCTACGGCGTATTTCTACGTATTCTACGGCGAAAAATTATGGTCACAGACAGCGCAGTCCTGGTGTTGAAGACCATTAGTTTTAAATAATCAAAATGGGATGGTAAGATCGCCCTTGTGGTGCCCCGTCCGAACGATCCTATCTTTCATCCATAGCCTTAATTGGGGAACAATGATTTTGTATCAAGTTTCGATTTTATTAAAAAAAAAAAATTACAGCAATTGTTCTTGAGAATGGCAAGTGCAATAGGTCTGTTTGTTTGTCCTGAACTACTTGAACTAGTTCTTCAGTTCTTGCACTTTCGTGTTTGTTTGTAACCGTGGTGCTGCACCAAAGCTACTGTCTCGTGTTTGTTTGTCCCAGTTCACTTGCACTAGTTCAAGTAGTTCTACACCAGCTTCGGAGCTGGTGTGCTTAGTTCAGTTCAAGATGGCAGGCGCTAAAATCAAATTGTATGCGGACACTATGTTGGCTTACAAGTTGATGACGCTTAAATACGTGCCGATGAGAATGAAAAATTGTACATTTGAATAAGGGTTGTAATTATTTTGAAGTAAGTTGACATGCAGAATTACGTCTCTAGTGATTTTCCCCTAATAACTTTTCCCATTCTCAAAATTCGTGTCTAGGAACCGTTGAAATTAGCACTATCGTGTTTGTTTGTACCTCAACATTTAGGGATCATTTCCTGCACCAAACCTGTAATATGATGCATTTCCTTCCTGCACCAGCAACACTCTAGTTCAGGTTGGTGCAACACAAACAAACAAACCTAATGTTGCCACGTTTTTGGCGCCAAGATTCGAAATTTTAGAATCTTTTATGATAGATCGAATCCAAATCTGAAAGAAGATTTGGATTTGATTAGAAAAACATGGATTTGCACACCTCTAGTTATAACAAATAACATGGTCAACTGGTTTGACCAGGTAGTAAAGAGACTTGTACTTATACTTATTGTACACATGAAGTGATCGATCGAGCCACGTAAAGACGCATCCTGAAAAAAATGTACAAACCTAATACTGTAAGTTTATGCATATTAATGCACTGAAACTAGCTGGCACTGTACATATGCACTCCATCTACAGTATGGGTATATGAAAACATTACTTTAAAATGTATGTACATTTTATTTAAATATTTACGTAGTACCTGCTATTTTATGTGGACAGAAGTATGATATACCAAGGCAAAATAATTTGTCCGTAGGTCTACCGGTATTTCATTTTGTATTTATTAGCTGGAATACTATGAGCCTATAATATTTATATGTTGTTGTTTATCCTGATGTTACTAGTTCTTCAAGTAAGGCCCAGTATTACCAAGTCCAGTTAGTATTTATCTGAGAGTTGGTCAAAACAAACACCACAGGTAACCATGGTGATAACAAGTTTGAACTGTCAGATAATTACTAACTGGATTTGGTAATACTGGACCTGAGTAAAAGAATGTGACTGTGAATTAAAACTTGAAAGCTTTATAGATAGATAGTTTTGTCTTTTTTTACATTATTTTACATAATATAGCTAGGTAATTGATTAAAAAATAAGTAGGCCTACTAGTACTTGAGATAATAAAGACAGTCAGATAAATAGTAATTAGACGAGCTCTAGCGAGGATTCAATTTGACATACTGAAAAAAATTGGTGTTCATTTTTATGTTTTTTTGTTTGTTTTTTTGTCGGTTCTCCACAGGTCAAACGGCTACAGCTATCAACTTCAAACTTTTTTTCATTATGGTTCCTCATCTAACTTAGATCTGTATAGTTTTGTGGCATTATCGGGTGGTAACTTTTTTTTTATGAATTTTCGAAATTTCGAAAATACCCATTTAGAATAACACGGCAGAAAAAAAGGAAATATTTTCATTTTCCGAAAAAATGAAATTCTGTGTGAAGTTGAATTACGTTCAGATACACATTTCTGGAAATTCTCAGCTTGATCGGGTCAGCCATTTTGAAGAAAAAACATAAAATGTGCTAAATTGGTACCACTCGAAGCAGTTTTACCCATTTATAACTTGAATGTCATCCAATTGGCAAATGTAGGCAAAAGTTTGGCAAAAAATCGACATACTATTACTATCCGCTCGTCTAACAACGCATATATGGCGTTTTCCTAGTAATAGTAAACAGAGACGAGCAGATTGCTAGCTGGGTGCTGGGGTTCGTAAGTGCCATTCAGGAGAGCCGTTCCTTCCCAAGATGGTCTTTTTGGATAATTCTTCAGACCGCCATCGACTATTACTAATAATCCGGCAAATTATTTTGCAATATTTTGCATTGTGATGAACTTTACATCAGCTGTTTGTTAATGGAAAGAAGTTAACATTGCCCGAGAGACTTATCTCAAAGTGGAAGATATCAACATTAGTGTGTTTTGTTTACTCTCAATACCAATGCTGATAATGTCCGGATATATATCACAGAAACGGTTTTTACTTATAATGTGTTCTGGACTTTCGGAAACTGAAAGACTGTTATCTGCGGCGGAAATTTATGGTCACCAACAGGCAACAGCGCAGTCCTGGTGTTGAAGTTCATTTGTTATAAACATTTAAAATGGGGTGGTAAGATCGCCCTTGTGGTGCCCCGTCCAAACGATCCTATCTTTCATCCACAGCCTTAATTGGGGAACAATGATTTTGTATCAAGTTTCGATGTTATTAAAAAAAAAAATATATAGCGTATGCGTTGTAAGGTGACCCTGCTGACACCTACACCCACTTGAGACTTTACTAGGCGCATCTAATAATTGATAAATAATTAGGCTCAGTTCTTCCCAAGATGCATCGAGGGTTGCGTTGGTTTGCCGGTTTGAGATGGTGTCCTCACTTCCTATCCCTCCCATGTTGAAAATGTGTTCCAATTTACAGGCCACATTTTAAGAACTAGAACTATCGATCGTGCTAAAAGGTACTAACTTTACGTTCACGTCACCTCAGCTAATAACAGCTGTCATCAAGTTAGTCAGCCTGCAGCCGTTTCTACAAAACAACACTAGATAGAGCAGCAATCTTTGGTTCTAAAAAAAGTACTCAGGAAATGGAACGTGTTATCAAATTAGTAAAGTTCTCCAACCAGAAAACCAATGCAACCCTCAACGCATCTTGGGTCAACCATTACGTTTAGGAATAACACAAAATTTCAATAGGGCTTAACCAATGAATAGAGGAAGGATAAATCACTCATATTAAATAAATTTGAAATACATTTCATTTATTGAGTCCAATATTAATTTCAGCATATACATAAATCAACTGTGCGTTCAATTTGCCTTTGCCTTCTTGCCTCTGTCACCGCCTCCCGCCCCGCCCATACTCGCCCTCCGTTTGCCTAGCGCCGCTTTCTCCGTCTTCTTTTCGGCCATCGTCTTCTTCAGACCCTTCATCTTCCTCGTCTGCAGCGTGATGTTCTGCTTGGTGATGTGGATACGGCCGTGCTGCGTGCCGAACGCGTCCTTCGAGGCGTTCTTCTTCGTCCTCATCTGAGAGAGAGAGAGATAGGTTGAAGTGTGAGTGACGGCGAGAAATAACATAATCAAATAAGTAAAGACGGACATATTGAGTTTTCAGTACTGTTATCTGAAAAATCGTAAAAACCAGGGCACATGGGAATAAAGTCACGGTTTTTGCCGTGTAAATCATTTTCATTTCGAAATTCGTCTTCATCTGAGAGAGAGAGAGAGAGAGTTTTTACTGGGAACGATGCATAGTTTTTCCTGTAGTTGAACGTCCAACAATGACTTCGGTTTCTGAAGCAGTGTCGTAGTTGGCTAAGCTACAAAAGGGGGCTGAACATATCATTCCAACTCTCCAGACGAATATCTATAGGCCCTAGGGACCAGAACTTTTGTGTGAATCAAGAGCCACGGAAAAATTTAAATTATCCGAGTTTGAGTTAACGAGGGTTTACTGTAGGTTACAGAATAGTTTTACATATTCACTTGAAATTCTTGACTTTCAAGATTTTTGTACGATCTATGCAAACTGCGGTATGCCGTCAAATTTAGTATAATTAAGTGGCACCAATAGTTTTCCTTGGTTGAATGTTTTGTTACTATTTTTCTTACGATGAATGGGAAGACGATAATCATCAAGTGTCTTGGACAGTGGGATGGAAAATCACGTGGATTGCTCTTCATTGAGTTGTTACGGTATTCACTTTGGTGAAAAGAGTAAATCCAAGAAGAGCCTGTGAGGAATGTCGACCACGGGGGGAAAAGAATCACGGTCACCTGAACGACGGTTCAGTATGCTAGCCACTGGTCCAACCATCTCAGTGGAACTGTGAAAACAGTACATTGACCAATCGGATGGAAATTATGTGTCGGTAAACTGACCTTGAGCTCCTTGGGTTTCTTGCACGCCAGTTTGAATAAGTTGTCGGAAGCTAGTTTCGTTCGCCGAACTTTGAAATCTACCGATGGTCCGATCTCTTCCAGCTCGACTCGCGGGAGCTTGGTTCCGGACTTCAACAGCTGAGTCCTGGATAGGAAGTTCAAATTATTTGATAAATTGGGTTCATTTTATTTTTATTGGGCTCAGACGCACTGAAAACACGGTTTTCACCCCATTCAGATTTGGATGACACCCCCCCCCCCCCAATTTCAATTTTTTGTTTTCTGGTACTTTAAACACTTAAAGTAGGTTCATAGAGCCACTGCATTTTTGCCGGCCGGCAATCTTGTCGGGTGCCGTTGGACGTCAAATGATTTGTACCGTTCATACTACCACGGCAAACTATCGCCGACTCAAGGCAATTATATATCGAATCGATGCGATAACCATGGCAATTTTTTTTTTCGGTTCATTGCTCTACTTCTTTACGTCGCAATAAGTGCTCATTTCGCTGTCCATATTATTCTGTAAATTGTTGAGATATTACTATCTGGACAAAAGCTATCCCTTCGGTTACGTCTGACAGACGAACGTTGACGGAAATACCCAAATGGTACAGTACAGTTCAAAGAAGTCTCTAGCAGCTATTTTTCACATGAACACCTTGGGAAGGTTGAAAAAAAAAGTTTCAAATTACACTACTTTTATGAGAATATACTTTTTTTTTTAATTTCCATTTTAAATTTTTTTTTTACAAAATTGATTTTCAATCGATTCTGGAGCATGGAGAATCGATTCCCGATTTTGAGAATCGATGTCATCCCTAATATATACACAATTCAATTGAATCACTTCCAGTTTCTTACCTGTAACTCCTGAGATACACGGCATCTTCCCCGGCCGTAAACATAAGCACGTGCTCGAGACCCTGCAGTCGTATCGAGTCGACCTTCTCGCGTTGGAACAAATCGACCAGCATACTCTTCAGACGTTTGTACTCGTGATTGTGGTCAAACAAGTCGCCGGCAAACAATAGGCACGGTTTCATACCGAGAGCGATTTTCTCCGTCTTGAACTCGCTCAGACCCTTGTACATTTCGATACCGAGTTCGAAGAGGTCGAGCAATTGATGATCGTACGTACGGCCTGGGGAATAATAATCAAATCAAATAATATTATGTCTGCAATGATGATAACTAGGAAAACGCGTTATGTGTTTCCGCGTTGATGGATGAGCGAATAAAAAAAATTAAGTAATTAAATAAATAAAAATCGTATTTTTTAATTTTTCACTTCGAAACGTCACATCCGATTATTGTAAAAGTCCGTAATAATGTGTATTATTATGTTGTTCGAGTTCTGTGTAAATTTGAAAAATTTCGGAGAACATTCACTTTGTCATTTTTTCCGCCTGGCTTATTCATATGGGTTTTTTGAAAACTTCAAAATGATTCATCTCAAGAATTATTGAACCGATTTTGCCTCAAAACTATACAGCATCAAGTCAGATAGGGGTTCATGTGTGTGCCAAGTTTCATCATGATCTGAATTTCTGTTTGACCTGTAGAGCGCGAAAAAAAAACAAAAACACATTTGATTTTTCAAGTAGGCCCTACAATGAAATTGAGTCTTTGCTACGCTCATCCAATAATATGTTTCTTGTCCTCAAATTGATCACTCACATGATATTCAGACAGTCAACAATGAAAATTCAATAACCAAAAGTTCTATAACAATAACAATCTATAACAATCAAGAGTGGTTTAAAAATTCATCAATGGTATACAAAAAATTAGTACTCGGGAAAGTCTTTAGCGATCTAGTGAAAGACTTACTGTGAAGACCAAGCTGCTTCAGGTCATATGGTAATGAGTTGAACAATTCACTTCCTGCATATATTGGGCATTTCGAAAATAAGTTTAAATTATGATTGACTAAACAGAATGACTCCTTATTTCTCGTATTGTGGCAGTGGATTTCAGCGTTAGTAGTGGCTAGATGAGAGATGAATCGAGATGAAATATTGGAAAATTCTTATAAGATCGGTATGGTAGGAATAATGGGCTATAAACCAATCTAACGAGATATCTCAGGGTTTATTATTATCACGGTTATTATTAATTACGGGACACTTTTGATAAAACAAAATTTTGATTAGTAGTAAATTTATTTGTACGTTCGTTTGTTTGTATGTGTAGTTTGAGGATGCCCAATGACAATATTTCATCATGATATAGGCCTACTTGTATTTCCGATCGAGATTGAGGCACGAACCACACGTGAGTTAAGGCCCATTCACGATTAAACTTGACCGTAAACTTAGGAACTTACAAATTGTTTGTCATACGGTATTTCTCGTTACTGTTCACGACAACATTAAACTTAGTCCTTAACAGTAGCAGTAACGTAGAAGTTTGCAAACTCCAAACTTGGTTTCTTAAGTTCACGTCGAACGTAGGAATTGACCAATCAGCGCTGCTCCAAACCTATGACGCGTTATAGACACATCGATTTCAGACCTGCAGCCGTCCACCATTTTCAGAAGATTCCACGAAAGTTTGTTCTAATTCCTAGCAATTCTTTGCCGCCGTCTCAAATACAGACCACCAATTGTCATTGTCACCTGTATAATTTGAAGCAATAACAAATCCACGGTAGCTCGATCCATTTGATTACAGCAATAATTAGCAATGGCATTGAGTAAATAATATGGCAATGGTAATAGGTATAATTATAGGTTAGGTTATGTTGGACTGTCAACAAATATATCAGCTGTGTATTTCAGCACTATCGATCTTTCATGACGTCATTATCGAAATAAAAAGTCGCAATCCTATTGGCTGAACTTAGAATGTGGAAGTGTGCCGTGAATGAGCATATAAAATCGTAAGTTTACAGGTCCATAAGTTAAAGGAATAAGTTTAATCGTGAATGGGCTTTTAGTGGTGTGCGATATTTGAGTATGTGTGAGTAGGTCAAAAAAATCCTTTTACTTTTTTCAATTTATGTCTTACTGATTCATTTTGCTCACTAAATAATTTCAGATTTGTAATAAGGTTCATTATTTAGATTCATTTTTTTAGGACGTATAATCAGAAACGTACGCTAAAAAAAGTATGTCTATTCGTTATCCAATTTATTTTCATGTGTACTTATCCCTCACTTGCCTCACTTGAACAGTTCATGTTCAGTGTAAATTGTAATCTTGTAATCAGTGTAATCTTGTAATCTAATAAAGAGCCTTTTAAAAAAAAATCCCTCTCGGATACAACGGGTATATTGGGCTGAATTGATATTTTATTAGGCTCGATGTAGATTAGTAAGGAGGAAAAAAACAATGCCAATCGATAGAAAATGAATTAATTGTGTGGCTTTACGGCGCTACAACGACCAGGTTATTTGCGCCGACCGATAGATAATGAATGAATATTAGGGTTTCAAGGCGCATCGACAGCGAGGTCATTTAGCTCGATAGATAATATACAGAGCACAGTGAGGAGATGAAATGTTTTCATGTCTTACATAATATGAGGTTGTTGGGTCGTTTCTTGTTGTGTGAGCCGAATACGAGCAGAGCTGCTTGGTGTTTTCTTGAGAATGCTTCAATAGGAGTGATATCTTCAAAAGGTAAAATGTCATTCTTTCGTGACAGCATCTTTGCTTGTGGTTTCTTGAGATCATACTGTAAAAAAAGTGTTACCAGTATTACGGTTTAAAGTCTAACACCCGTTTGGTCAGCAGAGTCAAAAAGTAATTTTGAAATTAATTCTACATTGGGGAAATTTGAGTAAAGTTTTGTTGAACATGTGTTGTCTTGAATTAAAATCACATCAGAAACACTGTCATATTTTTTTGGCCAAAGTTACAGCGCTTTAATGAAATATTAAGTTGCTATTTTGACTTCATTTTAGTGAAAAATCAACTATTTTTCCTCTTAAAATGAGTGTGATTCATAAATGAGAACGGGTACCTATATTTATTTCTGCATAATTCTATTCGTAACATCTTCATCTACAATAAAACAAGTTTTTTGATTGAATGTCATTCCTTTTAGTATATTTTAATGATCTGTTGAATAATAAAAACGCATACAATTTGAAGGTTGTGTGTTAAATGATAGGGAAACATCCAGTATTTGAATTGATATATCTCAAAATTTATCCCGGTTAGCCTATCATCTGTTTTGATATTATTATCGAGCACATCAAAACGAATCGACTGACAAAAAATCATATTTTTTTCATTACCATGAGGTAATGGAGGTTAGACCTTGATAGAAAGTGGAAACAAGATTTATTAAATTATCTTCAAAGAAAAGAGGCTGACCTTTTTCCCCACGAATGTTCGTGTGGTTTGCGCCGCCTACAGCAACTAAAACTACTATTCCCACAAACCGTTCGTGCCGACAAGACAAGTAATCTCTATTCCAGGGAACCATCGTTTGTTCGGGGCACGTAACGCAGTTCATTTGATCTCACACAGAGGACTCCAGGACAGTGTGATGTCGCTAACTATTGTGAAGTCAAAACGAAATGAGCAACCTGTTTTTAACCCCAAACCTTTACTACCGTCAAAATCAACCGTGATGCATACCCGTGATGTGATGCTACCGTGATGTATTTAAGAAGAGGTAGAGGGGTCAGGCATTCTCAAGGCAAGAGGAAGCAAATATTAAACGGTTAACTACATAACCTCAGATAATACACATAATTTTGTTACTGTGGTCTATTATGAACAAGTGATATTTTCCATTAGCCTAGCCCCACACTCAAGACAAAATTTAATCATTGGGAACTTTTAATACATGGGCATTGTTGTTCTTATTGCGTGCAACCTAAATTCCTAATTATACCTAATCTAACTAACCTTAAATGTACCGGTACTTAACAAAACCAATCTAACCTGACCAAGTGAACCTAACCTACATACAAGATAGCAGCTTTATAGGCCTAAAGCCACCCTATATATATAGACCTAAATATGTTCTCTTCAAAAAAATGGTGAATGTACTGATTAACGTAGGCCTACCACGACGATTTTTTTCCCTTTTTTTAATGATTTAAAATTATTTTTTTTAAATTCAAGTATAGGCTCTATAAGCTCTGTTCAGCCTGCCGGCGGTATACGTGAGGTTTATACACCAACCTGACCTACCGGTACCTAACCTAAACCACTGTCCACCTTTGTCACCTTTATCAGATCACAAAGCATCAAATTCAAGTGAGTAAAAAACATATTAAAACAAACAAAATACAAAATGTCTGAACTACACACCATAGGCCTAGATATGAACAAGATCTATCAGAAAACACCAAAAACACAAACATCGATCAAAAATTGACCATGGTAAGTTAATCAGTAAAATTACCAAAAAAAATTAAAACCCTCGACCCTGAGAACGACAGTCCTGCATACTAACTGCCAAGCTATGGGAGCTGTGATGATTCATGTACCGTAGTTATTTCAACTTTAATATTAGTTTACGGCTCAAAACGATCTGGTATCCATCAATTGCTTCATATTTAAATGAGATTGATTTGGCAAATAAATAAAATAAAAAATAATTAATTATTCCATATATAAACTGGTAGGTATTTAACTAATGTGGCGTCGTATGTTGTTTCAATCGTTTTCACTAGAAATAAAAATGTCACATTCGTGAGTCCAATGCCCTCTCTGGGCAATCAAATTAGCTACGGGTGCTACCGGGAAGTGTATTTCGTGAGCTCGTTCGTAGGCATAGAAGTGGCCACGCGGGCACGACGCGGGTCAGCTAAATTGCCAAGACCCAATTCAATGATTTTGAGAGAATTGAAGTAGCCACACAGGTCGGCTATTCAAATAACTTTTACTACGATTTGTGAGTTGTGGGATTAGACACTTTGAAGAAAAGGTCTTGGCCACAAGCAACACACATCCATGGACATTAAATTTGAATAGGCCTAGGCCCTTAATAATAAATTGAATATTATGCTTACTAGGAACTTACCAAATCTTTCATACACCTTTTCACGGCATCACTTATTTTTCGACCATGTACGAACAAGGTATGTTTACTATTTTCTATTAATTTCGGTTCTCTGTCAAGAAGAATTCTTTTACCTTTGTGAGACTTGGGTTTTCTGGAAGAAAAAGTAGGGTTAGGAGTTACCTTAATGAGAGAGTTTATAGGTGTTATGTTTTTGAAACGCAGAATAACAGTTTGAATATGAGTTGATTATTCAATAAACTTACACAATTCGTTGAATAACAGGCATTTTAATGAATAATTATACACAATATTTATAAATTAAGATGTCGGTTTGACAACAAAAATATACGTATTGCACGTGTAAACTGTAAGGATCTCAAATGACAGATTGCCAACATAACATAACAAAATGAAGACTGGAGTTCGTGCTTGTATTGCCATCCTAACAAAACAAACTACAGAAGGTAGAACTGCTTTATCGACTCAGGTACCACCAGCAAAAAACCAGCAAATAATTAAATTAATGAATATTAGGGTTTTGAGCCGCATCGACAGCGAGGTCATTTAGCGCCTGTCCAAATAATTACATAATAACTTAATAAGGTATTTGCTTACAACCATTCCCCCTGCATTCCCCAATAAACGACTGGAAATTAGAATTTAGAAAAGAAACAGAAACTCTTCATTTATAGCTAGCTGTCTCGTGTCACGTGAGTACAAAATTATAAAATACAATTGATTTGAATGAAATAGTTAAATAGAAGGAATTAAAATTAGTTGGATGAGCGAAGCGAAGTCTCAATTTCACCATACCCGAAAAAAAGTGTTTGTTTTTTGTTGTTTTTTTTGTTCACGCTCCACAGGTCAAACGAAAATTCAAAATCAGTTGAAACTTGGCACGCACAAGTGTCCTTATCTAACTCGATACTGTATAGTTTTGAGGTGCAATCGGTTAAACCACTTTTGAGAAAACTCATTTCAAAATTTTCAAAAATTCCATAAGAATAACCCAGAGAAAAAAAATCGTCAATGATATTTCTTTCGAAAGAATTCAAATTTTCAGAGAATTTTAATATGATAATTATACACCTTATTCCGAACTTTCAGTCCAATAAAATCAGTCGTTTTGATGTAAAAGAATATATAATCCATTTTTTCCAAATCACTCAAAGCTATTAAGAAACCATTTAAATCAAGCAACAGGTTTGCAAAAGATTGAAACTAAGCCCTCTTTGATATCATAGAAATAGATTAGGAAATAAGAAGGCAGTGACATAATCGTTGGGATCTCAAGGTGTATTATATATAATAACCAATCCAAAAATATAAGTTGATATGTTCTAGCTCATCCATCAACGCGGAAACACATAACGCGTTTGCCTAGTATTTATAACGAGAAAAAAAAATTGAAGTAATAAGTACGTTAAATTGAAATGAATATTCCCATATCTTTATACGTGTACTAAGACTGCCTTGAAAATAAAAACATATTATACAAGGAGACATATTCAGAGTAAGATCTACAATACAGCGAAAAAATATGCCGTCATAATATCTAATAACATAACAGAAAGAGCTTTAACTATTTAACGTAAAATCTATGACTGTCAAAGGTAAAATTCAATTGGATAAAGTTAAAAAATCTGCAATGGTCAGGTACACTTAGGGTCACATAAAGTGGTCAATCGAAACACTTAAGGGGGGACAACACTGAAAATATCTCCATTTGTTGGAATTTACCTTTTTTTCAAATGATCAATTTATTTAATATCTTCTTTTTGGGCTACTGAAGAGATAATGTGAATTGATCCACTAGTATATTTCATATTTGACTTTTAATCATATAGTGTCGAACCAAATTAGCTTCAGAACGGAATACGAAAATGATTGTTTTCTGGTCATCTTTTTTTCCAACGTATTTTGGAAGAGAGAAGTAAATGAAATCTATTCTACTTGATGGAATTGCACATTTTTTGGTATACTTCATGAACTAGGTGATGAAGGAAGTTATGCATTATTAACAGTATGTCTTGAGAATATCATACCTAAAATAATTGTTGAAAAAGAAAAAAATTAAAAAACTAGAAAAAATGGGTGAAATAGATAAATTTGTCATTCCTACAGAAATATTTTTTAAGTGATATCAATGCATAACTTTGTCGAATGCACTTTCAAGAAGACTATGAGATTTTTCAAAACTACTTTTCTCAAGCCGTTTTTCACAAAAAAAGTGTTTCCCTGACCATTGACAAAATATAGGTTTTGATTATAACAAAAAAAAAAGTTGAGGAAAAAATGTGACTTTATATTTTTATATAAATTTTTGGTAGTAATGTGGGACCACAATAAAAAAAATCAACTCGATCGGGTGTAAAATGTAGAATTTAGGATTTTCAGTGTTGTCCCCCCCTCCCCCAATCCTTGAAAATGCGTCCCGAAGGGAATGTATTGAGATAATCCGTATTAAAACTAGCAGACAATCAGTGTAGGCCTACATTGAAATCAATGAAATATAATTCGACGTACAGTGTGTGAAATAATAGTGGTCATTTATAGTATCATTTATGCGTACATATTTCATAGTTATATTTCAGGATAAATCCATTTTATGTGACCGCAAGTGTACGCTATTGTTTTGAAATTCGAACATGTAGGCCTACCAATTTACATGTACCACTGCCATCTAAATATTAAATTAATATATCTTCAAATTCTTTGTACGAACAATAGCCATCATTGTCGTTGTTTTGTAAAATTACAATACAAGAACATTGTATGCACATCTTTGAATTAATACAAGATGTAGATAACGCGTTTGTAAATAAATCTTATTTTATCTGTGAAACTTGTGATCAGTTATAATCTGAGATGGTTGTACGTAAGTTTATGAATTTGCTGAGTTTGATTAAAGGTCGTGGCGGAATAATGGGCTCTCTAAGTAGAATCTACCGGTAAGGAAACCTAAAATAATTATTTTCAGTGTAGCCTTAGATATTTTTTTATCAATTTCAATAATGATTGAAATGTGATATTTTTAGGATGGACGATTTAAAGTGTGGCGAACTGATAGGCACTGACAAATATGGCAACAAATATTATGAGAACAGGGTGTACTTTTACGGTAAGCAACCACTTATTCTGTGTACGTAGGACTATATAGGCTATTATTTACTTATTTAATTTATCCGTGTACAGGCTTCTTTCAAGTGATGCCATACAATGTGATATAAAGTGGACAACAATGTCCCTGCACGATAGCCAGGAAATTATGTTCTATACAGAATTTCGGTTGAAGTTTGTTTGTCACCAACTTTCTTAGTTGTTATCGTGACCTGACAAACACACAAACTCGAATTCACAAAGAGACATAATATATCGAGATATTCAGGATGTATAACAGTCAAATCATATCCCGGTCGAAATTAAATCTTTTAGCTTAAGCCTGGTTCACAATTGAAATAGTGATTATGGAATATGGTATAGTGTTTAAGCGAAATGGATGATGGCGTTTCCATGTAACCGTTCACAATAAGAAACTGGTTATAGTGATTAGGTCATAAGTCATAAGAAATGAAAAAAATCAATTTCTTATGACTTATTCCTTATAACTGTTATGACAAGCCAAATTCTGACCAATCAGATGATGTTACTACTGTAGTCAAGTGACTTACCGTTATGTATTTCGGGTATTTTATTTTGCTCTGAGACTCAAATCAGACATTCTCAAGGGACAGTTGCTGCAGGGCCTGGAAATATAATAATAATAGAATAATCTGGTAGGCCTTGGTTGTTGCCACTGCCACTAAAATTCGAACCGTTCAAGGCAGAATTACGATTTAGGTTGGCAGTGAACCATTGAAATAAGAGGCTATTGTGGCCCTCCTATGTCACTATAGACTATAACAATATTGCTATTTCACTAGGAAAACGCCATATATGCGTTGTTAGACGAGCGGATAGATATAGTATGTTGACTTTTATGGCCAAACTTTTGCCTACATTCGCCAATTGGGTGACATTTAATTCCGAAATGGGTAAAAACTGCTTCGATGGTGGTACCAATTTAGCACATTTTATGGGTTTTTTCAAAATTACTCATCCGATCAAGCTGAAAGTTTTCAGAAATGTGCATGAATGTAACCCAACTTCACGCAAAATTTCATTTTTTTGGAAAATAATTTTTTTTTTCCGCTGTGTTATTCTAATGGGTATTTTTGAAATTTCCAAGATTCATAAAAAAAAAGTTAACATCCGATATTGCCACAAAACTATACAGATCTGAGTTAGATGAGGAACCATGATGAAAAAAAGTTTGAAGTTGATAGCTGTGGCCGTTTGATCTGTGGAGAACCGACAAAAAAACACAATAAAAATAAAAAAAAAATATATATAAAAACGAACACCAATTTTTTTCAGTATGTCGAATTGAATCCTCGCTAAAGCTCGTCTAACAATAACTATTCCTTATTTCAATTGTGAACCAGGCCTTAGCCACAAATTAACCACTAGTTCTAGTGAATGTTTGTGTGTTTGTGCCGGTAGGTCGGCACCGTTGGGTGGAGTATCCCGACGCGGTGCACTTGAACTACGACGCCTCACAGGTTCCCGGCGAGTGGTTCGGTTGGCTTCACCACACCACTGACCTGCCACCGCACGAGGTAGGTCAACACGAGAAGTGGCCAACAGTACTACTAGGAAAACGCGGGATGCGCGTTGTTAGACGAGCTTAGGGGTATAGAAATCTAGAATGAAAAATAATTTGTCAACCCAATCTACATCTACAGACCTTGGATCACTCCAAACGTTCAAAAACCTTACGAGAATCAGTTATGTCACGGACTTCCTCTTCATTCATTTCAATCGTTTTGAATTAATTGGTGACACTTGTTGCTATAGATTTAATTGGTTCCCGTAATAGCCTAAATTGATGGGAAAATGCTTTATAAATGCGTTTTCTTCGTTATTTCTCATCCGATTGATGCGAAAAATCTCTCAAAATGTGCTTAATAGTTTCCTTTATATTCGGCGAAAATTTGAGAGGTCTTGAAAAATTTTGATTTTTCAAGTATTTTCCTCCGGGTTATTCTAACGGGGATTTTTGAAATTTCTAAAATTCATAAAAAAAAAGTTACCACCCGATAATGCCACAAAACTATACAGATCTAAGTTAGATGAGGAACCATGACGAAAAAAAGTTTGAAGTTGATAGCTGTAGCCGTTTGACCTGTGGAGAACCGACAAAAAAACAAAAAAAAAAAAAAAAAAAAACCATAAAAACGAACACCAATTTTTTTCAGTATGTCAAATTGAATCCTCGCTAAAGCTCGTCTAAAAAACTAGGAAAACGTCATATACGCGTTGTTAGACGAGCGGAAAGTAATAGTATGCCGACTTCTTTGCCAAACTTTTGCCTAAATTCGCCAAGTGGGTGACATTTAAGTTAGAAATGGGTAAAAATTGTGAAGGGACATATCGGACCCGGTTCGATCCCCGCCATCGTCCATCTTTACAGGGGTTTTTCGTGGTTTCCCTCTGTAGTCTAGGCTAATGACGGGATGGTTCCCACAATATAGGCCACGACCGCTTCCTTCCCACTATCCTTCCCAGTTCGCACTACCCATAAAAACCTTCATCTCATCATCCCATCATCTCATTAATCATTTATCCGACGCCAATAGATCTTAGTAATCATTACAGTGCGTCGTTAAAACCTAATATATATAAAAAAAAAAATAATAAAATTTCCGTCCAGGACCCGAATCGTCCCAAGTATGACTGGATCGCTTGCCACACGGAGAATATGTCTGGCACGTCTGGCCAATACGTGCCATACGACACGACGTTGCCAAAGATCGAGGCCTGGCAACCTCCTCGCAAGAAGGACAAGAAGAAGCGTGGCAAGAATAATAAGGATTGCTAATTGAAGATAATATTATAATACATTTTGTAGTAGACCCTATTCATGGAATTTTGAACTATTCTGTAGAGGAAATTAATCGATTGTTGAATTAAAAAATTATATCGATATTGAAATACATCAAAATTAAAAAATTACAGTATATATATATGCTTTTAGTGTTTAATATTCGTCAGAAAAAAGTTGCAGATACGCTGTCAGTGGTGAACAGAGTAACTTGTGAGAAATTATACAAAATGAAGTGCACGCATATTTCAACATTGACATTTACTAGGAAAACGCCATATATGCGTTGTTAGACGAGCGGATAGTAATAGTATGTCGACTTTTATGGCCAAACTTTTGCCTACATTCACCAATTGGGTGACATTTAATTCAGAAATGGGTAAAAACTGCTTCGAGTGGTACCAATTTAGCTCATTTTATGGTTTTCCTTCAAAATGGCTCACTCGATCAAGCTGAAAATTTCCAGAAATGTGTATCAGAATATAACCCAACTTCACGCAAAATTTCATTTTTCTAGAAAATCAAAATATCTCCTTCTTTTCCGCCGTGTTATTCTAATGAGTATTTTTGAAATTTATAAAATTCATTAAAAAAAAAGTTAACATCCGATATTACCACAAAACTATACAGATCCAAGTTGGATAAGGAACCATAACGAAAAAAAGTTGAAGTTGATAGCTGTAGCCGTTTGACCTGTGGAGAACCGACAAAAAACATAAAAACCAAAAAAAAAAAAAAAACGAACACCAATTTTTTTCAGTATGTCAAATTGAATTCTCGCTGAAGCTCGTCTAATTATAAATGTGACATTGTTGACATTTTATTTGTTACCTTTTTAGTCGGTTATAGTGACATTTAAAAGTGCCTTCTGTTGTTACGTCTGTATTGAACCTATGACTATCAATAACGTAACGGGATAAGCAACATGGCGCTTTCCTTTCACACCATGCGTATATCAGAGGGATGCCGCCTCACAAATGTTATGATGATTTGATGGTATTGTTGTATGTTGATCTATACAAGTGATAGATGTAATGCAATCTGTGAATCCAGCTCTTTCCAACTGCATTAAGCAATATTGGAGTAAATTTCATTTGAATTGGCCAATCTGAATTTAAAATACGTCTGTAAAAGCATTTAGTCCCCTAGTCAAGAGCCCTAATGCAATATTCACCATCTGATAACTGGATAATTAATCATCATTTACGAGAAAGATCAGAAACAATGCAAGTATACAACTATGTACTATACATTGAAATACGAGCCTAATACGTACGATTTGATTCGAAATTGCGAATCTCACAAATGTACACGAAAGCGCGCTGATTCCATCATGGTGAAAACGGCCTAATGTTAAAAGGATAGGACTTATGCCGTGTTGCTTATCCCGTTACGTTATTGATAGTCATAGATTGAATTGAGCTTTTAATATGATATCTGTATCACACATGCTTCTGTGCCATGAATAAGAAGGGGGAGTAGGCCTACAGACGAGTGTTTGTCATTTGTTAATTGTTACCTTGATGGAAGCCTTTTGGAATCCGAAATCGGTTGAAACTTTAAACGAGCACAGCCTTCTTGAGTCAGATCATTCTATTCTGAAATGATAGACTGTTCTATTCAATTTAGAAGGCTGTGATATCAACTGTTGAATATTGCCCAGTTCTTGGATGAGCGAAGAGAAGACTCAATTTCACCATACCCGAAAATAAAAAAGTACCTGTTTTTTTTTTGTTCAGGCTCCACAGGTCAAACGAAAATTTAAAATCAGTTGAAACTTGGCACACATTAGTGTCATTATCTAACTCGATACTGTATAGTTTTGAGGCACGATCGGTTGAACCGCTTCTGAGAAAACTCATTTCAAAGTTTTCAAAAATCTCGAAAGAATAACCCAGAGGAAAAAATTCGTTGAAAATATTTTTATCCGAGAGAATTCAAATTTTCAGGAAATTCCAATATAATAATGATACATATTATTTCGAAATTTCACTCAAATCGGATCTGCCGTTTTTATGTAAAAAAATATATGATGTAATTTTTGTAAATCACTCAAAGCTATTAAGATACCTATTAAATCGAAGCAACAGGTTTCACCAATTAACTGAGAACGATTAAAACAAAGCCTTCTTTATTATCATAGGAATTGATTAGGAAATAATATGACAGTGACTCAATTGTTTGGATCTCAAGGTGTATGTATATATAACCAATCCAAAGATATGTTGATATAAGAAGCTCATCCATCAACGCGGAAACACATAAAGCATTTGCCTAGTTTAAAATATATTTCACGTCACTTTACAGAAGCATATTGATAACTAGGAAAACGCTATATACGCGTTGTTAGACGAGCGGAAAGTAATAGTATGTCGACTTATTTGCCAAACTTTTGCCTACATTCGCCAATTGGGTGACATTTAAGTTAGAAATGGGTAAAAACTGCTTCCAGTGGTACCAATTTAGCACACTTTATGGTTTATCTTCGAAATGGCTCACCCGATCAAGCTGAAAAATTTCAGAAATGTGTATCAAAATGTAAATCAACTTCACGCGGAATTTCATTTTTTTTTGAAAATAAAAATATTTCCTTTTTTTCCGATGTGTTATTTTAATGGGCATTTTTGAAATTTCTTGAATTCCTAAAAAAAAAAGTTACCATCCGATAATGCCACAAAACTATACAGATCTAAGTTAGATGAGGAACCATTATGAAAAAAGTTTGAAGTTGATAGCTGTAGCCGTTTGACCTGTGGAGAACCGACAAAAAAACATGAAAAAAAAAAAACACAAAAACGAACACCAATATTTTTCAGTATGTCAAATTGAATCCTCGCTGAAGCTCGTCTAATAAGTTTGTCGCCCCCTCCCCCAGCCTTCTCCTCGTCTACCCCTACCCCTACCCCTACCCCTACAAACCTAACCTCCCACACACGTTGCATCATTGGCCATATTCTGTTGTATGTTATCTGCAATTGCTAGTATTGATAAAACGCGACGGGATGTTTTTAATTTCCTCACTAATAATCAAACTACGACTCACATAGAAATTGTGTATACCGTACTTTTGTATCGGAAAGAAACTGTAAAGGTTCCGAGCGACCGTCTTTATTATCTCAAACCATGAACGCACGGGTGGTTCAATCCTTCATCTATCGTTGATTCAAATATATTTGTATCTATACGAGATATGGAGGTTCCAATTGAATCTCTCCTATCATATATCAATACCGCGCGGGTGGTTCGAACATTCATATCTCGTCCATGTAAGTCAAGTTTGATGCTCACAATGAGAACAGAAAAAAAATGCCAATAGATCGTAATCATCAGTACAGTGCGTCGTTGAACCCATTCAGTAAATAAAAAATATATTAGAAAATAAGAGAAAAACTGGATCGAAAATATATAGGAAGAAGTGCGACGTTGAACACATTTATTAAATTAAAAATATATTAGAAAATGAGAGAAAAACTAGATCGAAAATATAAGAAGAAAATCTCTGAAATAGAAAATACAAAATGTAATTGAAAAATGGTATAGTTTTGAAAGTGAGAACAGTAGTCTGGAGGGGGGGGGGGGGTGAGGCTAGGTATAAGTGCCCCTTGGGGTTTTGAGTCGGTGAATTTATTTTTAAAAGTCTTCTGTCTTCAAAGAAAAGTTCTCTTTAGTGTAATTACACTTCCCCATAAAACTTTCCCAATGGAAATGTCATAATGGGCTGAAGGCATAAAATATTTTTATTATTTTATATGGAAATAACAGTAACTAAGAATCATTGGATCTGTTTATTTTTTTTAAATTTTCATTGAAAACTCATAAACACGATCACAGTAATTGAATATAATTGCATAATTAATTGTATGAATAACTAGGAAAACGCCATATATGCGTTGTTAGACGAGCGGATAGTAATAGTATGTTGACTTTTTTGCCAAACTTTTGCCTACATTCGCCAATTGGGTGACATTTAATTCAGAAATGGGTAAAAACTGCTTCGAGTGGTCAAAATTTAGCACATTTTATGGTTTTTCTTCAGAATAGCTCAATCGATCAAGCTGAAAGTTTTCAGAAATGTGTATCAGAATGTAACTCAACTTCACGCAAAATTTCATTTTTTTTGAAAATAGAAATATTTTCTTTTTTTTCTGCTGTGTTAATCTAATGGGTATTTTTGAAATTTCTAAAAATCATTTAAAAAAAGTTACTATCCAATAATGCCACAAAACTATAGAGATCTAAGTTAGATGAGGAACCATAACGAAAAAAAGTTTGAAGTTGATAGCTGTAGCCGTTTGACCTGTGGAGAACCGACAAAAAAAAAAAACATAAAAACGACCACCAATTTTGGTATGTAAAAATTTATGTCAAATTGAATCCTCGTTAAAGTTCGTCTAATAACTTCCCACGAAGTAATTATACCCCATTTGGCATTTAAGGCAAAATATGACAAGATAGTTTCAGATGGGGCATCTCGTTTACAATCTTAACACCCCAAAATTACAATAGGCTAATAATTGGTCTTTATGTGTATTATAATTATATGGTTTATAAAATAATCATCCTGAAAGCCTATAAAAGGGCGTGTACATCGACTTTTCCCTTATTACCACTCTATATATAGTGTTGTTGCTAGACCAATGTAGGTCGAATCTATATTTAGTAAACATCCCACGCAAACTATTCAATTTCTAATTTCAATTCAATTTGATTGTTCTTAATATGAATTCGAGCATGAATTCCAGGAATTTCACATAAATTCCTTCAGTCATAGACAATTTAATTTCTATGCCCTGTTTAGCCGTCGTCTATATTCCATGATTATAGGTTAGATCGATCACCGCCTTGTTATTAAATTACTCACTTCCCGTCATACACCACTGTATCACCGGTTGCATACCCATCAGTTATTATACTGTAATTTGATACTCGACGGGCTATTCTTCAATGATTGGCTATGTGCTTGTAGACAAGACGATTGATTCGCGTAAGAAAAGGAAGGAAGTATATTGTATATTGTGATCTAAGTGGCTTATTAGGTCGAATTGTGTACAGTGTTGCATGACAACGCTGTTTTCATGGCCTTCTAGAGTTTTGACGTAGGCGCGTGTAGGCCTTGTTTGGTTTGAAAAGAAGTGGCGATTGTTTTTCTTAGCTGTCAGTGCCTTCTTTAATTTGTTAGAGTGCAATTAAATACGTATTATCTGAGGAACCTATTGTAGCTAGATAATAAGGTCTTAAATAGGTCTTAATAAGGTCTTGATGAGGTCTTAATATGGTCTTAACTTTGGTGCAAGGTTAATCATGTATTATTCTTCGGCCCAGTTTTACGAATTGATAGATTGTAGATTGAGCAATAGGTAGAGAATTAATTTTGTATCACCGTTTGTTACGCATGGTATTTTGCTACCTTAACTAATAGTTAGTGGGTTAGTACTTGACTGAGAACCGGTTTAAAGAATCCTAATTGAGTGTTAATCCTCCAACTACTAGTCAAGGTAACATGTCTAACCAAGGGTGATAACAAGTTAATCCGCTAACTATCAGTTGGTAAAACCGTACCTAATAATTGATAATTATCTTCTTATCACCCTTTGTTACGTACTGTACTTAATTTTTGAACCTCAACTAATAGTAAGCTGATAGTTAACTACGAAAAAACCCTGTCAGGATGGTCGATCATGGTGGGAATCGAACCCCGACCTCTCAATTGACGGTTCAGTGTATTACCACTGGGCCATGTCACACCCACCTTTAATTAATATGTCTTAGCTCTAACCTTTTGACATTTCATAAACTAGGAAAACGCGGGATGCGCGTTGTGAGATGAGCTTAGAAGTATGGAAATCCAGAATGAAAAATAAATTGTCAGCTCAATTTACATCTACGGACCTTGGATTACTTCAAACGCCTAGAAACCTTACCCGCAACTTATTGATATTTATAGTGCTGCAACCTGTCGCATGAACACTTTGCAAATCTAATTGATCCAAATATTCAATAAAATGTACACCTTTGATGCGTTTTCTTTGTTATTTCTCATTCGATTGTTGCAAAAATCTCTGGAAAGGTGTATAATAGAATTGTTCATATTCGGTGGGAATTTGGAAGCTTTTGAAAAATTCTTATTATTCAAGTATTTTTCCTCCGGGTTATTCTTAGGAGGATTTTTCAAACTTTCCGATTATTTTCCGGAAAACCGTCGAACCGATTTTTCTGAAAAACAATTCCAACCTATTCTGGTATGACACCAACGTTCAGAAAAAGTTTCAAGTTGATTGATCCATTTCTCTGACCTGTATGCCGCGTACATAATTACAAAAAAAAACATAAAAACGAAGCCCATTTTTTTTCAGGGTGTGAAATGGAAAGCTTCGCTACGCTCATCTAACTACATCTATTCAATTTGAAGTTAGTTATATTATTTTTGGCGCCACGATACCCCAGTAGGTCTGCATTATCTCTACATCATCGTAGACCATGTGGATCTAGACAATCATGGTATAAAGGAGGCAGTGATTATACTGATTACCTATAATATTGTATAAAGATGAACAATGGCGTAATAACTAGAGCGTGGATGAATTGGTTATATGAGAGCACGTGCGTCAGGTTACTATAGCAACGAAGACGAAAGATATACTACTAAGTCATGTCACGCAATATGTTGAAGAGCCTGAAGATCGTATATTGGAATAAAGTCGAATCGGTTGTGTGACCAATGTAGATATATATATTACCTTACGGAGTTAGGTTACTTCTGCAGCCGATAGTGATATATGCTCTTTCCGATCTCTGCGGCCATATTGGATATTTGAAAATAGAATCTGAGCAAGGCATTCTACCATTAATATATGTCGAATATGGTGGAAGCTTTCCGGTTTGCAAAGCGGTGTGAAGCTACTGCCGAGACACAAATATATATACGCCTTCTTAACGTCGAGTAACGTATCTCGGTAATATATTTAATCTAATGGTGTGACATGGGTTTGGGTTTCCAGCTGGCGCGCCTGAAGAGTGTATACTGGAATAAAGTCGACTCGGTTGTGTGACATGTGCTTGTAATAGTAATCATAGTGTCATATATATAGTAAACATATAAATGATGAAACTACTATCATATTATAACTTAATACGTTCACTGTAACGCACAATAATATAAATCAAACGTGCTAAATAGCATATTGGCAGCATAGGACTTTCGAGCTCGGGTAATAACATCCCGTTCTAGTTCAGACGATCGCCGCTAGATGGCTCATTCATTTCGGAAATGGTCTATTGGGGACATCTATTCCGTTACAGTCTACCTCTCTATCCATTTTGGTCAGTAAAAATATGGCTCATGGGGGGATCGAACCCACGACCTTAGCGTTATTAGCACGACGCTCTAACCAACTGAGCTAATGGGCCGATATCTATTAGCCATGGAGAATCGGATGAAAAGAAGAAATCGGAATCCATGAGAAAATTTAAATCGCCTCTTCGTCTAATTCTTTTCTTTAATGTTGGGCCCATTTATGTCTTATGATTCACTTATAATTATATCATAATATTAAAATTATAATTTGATTATAATTATTATGAATTATTATATGATTATATTTATTATATAGTTTATAGTTTCATAGTTTTTATAGTTGTATTTTTTGGAAAACTGAAGACTTATCTGCGGCGGAAAATTATGGTCACAGACAGCGCAGTCTTGGTGTTAAAGTTTATTGATTTAAATAATTAAAATGAGATGTTAATCAAGTTCGTTCTTGTGGTGCCCCGTCCAAACGATCCTACAGCCTTAACTGGGGAACATAATTTTGTATCAAGTTTCGATGTCATTTTCAAGTGTTCATAGTGATTTTATCAATCGCACGCTATATATATATATATATATATATATATATATATATATATATATATATATATATATATATATGCAATAAATTGAATATTTTTGGATGTAGTTGTGTAATGATGATAAAATAAAACAAACTCTTTTAATTTTATATTTAAAATAATTAGTTTTATTCTCGAAAGCTCAACGTTTCATGACCTTTATAGGTCACCTCTTCAGGATGCTCTTCATTGCTCCTGAAGAGGTGACCGATAAAGGTCATGAAACGTTGAGCTTTCGAGAATAAAACTAATTATTTTAAATATAAAATTAAAAGAGTTTGTTTTATTTTATCATCATTACACAACTACATCCAAAAATATTCAATTTATTGCACATAATGAGTTGTGAAAGCTTAAAGTCAAACATATATATATATATATATATATATATATATATATATATATATATATATATATATATATATATATGTATATATATATATATATATATATATATATATATATATATATATATATATATAAATATATATATACACATATATATATATATATATATATATATATATATATATATATATATATATATATATATATATATATATACATATTTATATATATATATATATATATATATATATATATATATATATATTTATATGAGGAATAAAATTATTTGCGGAAATACCATGTTCTTTAGTTGATTTATTTCTCCACCAACGTTTCGACCACCTTACTGTGGTCGAAACGTTGGTGGACAAATAAATCAAATAAAGAACATGGTATTTCCGAAAATAATTTTATTCCTCATAATATTAACCATGAAAGTCTCAAAAAAACTATATATATATATATATATATATATATATATATATATATATATATATATATATATATATATATATATATATATATATATATATATATAAATGATTATATGCAAGTTGGAGTAGGAGTGCTAAATAGAGAAGGAGGTCGAAGTTTGAAACCGGTGTGAATTATTGAACAAAATGAAAGATTTTCAAGATTAGTGAGAAATATCTTTTTTCTTTTACCATTTACGGTTCACTCCTCTATCCACTGAGCGAGCGAGGTGAGTAGTCCTAAAGATGAGCAAGGTGATATCAAGGGTGAGTGACGATTTTGGCTCACGGGGGGATCGAACCTACGACCTTCGCGTCATTGACACCTCACTCTAACCAACTGAGCTGATCGGATAAGAAGAAGAAGAAAATCATTTAAGAGGCCGCAGGCGCTCGTATTTCACTCCGCAAACTCTCACGGCCGTAATTTTTAAGATATCAATATGATTGTTTTTGCATTCTGTTATTAATTGAAAAACGGAGGTTATAGCATTTACAGAATTTTGAACAAAATATTTGTAATTTTTCAAATTCTTCAAATGGAAAATGAAAAAATTTCTAGTTTACGAAAACCTAGATATATATTTTTGAATATCGAAAAAAAATATAGACTGTGCAATACATCCAAAGTGTGAGTAAGGGAATTAACGGCGTTTACGTTAATATGAGTTCGGCGGGCTAGTCTACGGGCTGCGCCTAGCACACGATGCATGTTAAACTCGAGTCTGAAGCGAGCGAACAACGAGCCCGTGTAGAGCGCCTGCGGCCTCTTAAATAAAATGAAGATTGCCTTATCTTCCAATTAGTCCCCTTTCATACCAATCAAAAACAAGGCCCGACTAATTGGATGAGCAAAGCAAAGACTCGACAAATTGGGTGGGAAAGGTCTTAAGAAATTATTAGAGGAACTAAGCCGTCTTCGGTAGCTCTGTCAGCTGAGGCACCGCTTTAGAAATTAAAGTCACCGTTGAGCGTGGATTCGAATCCTGGATAGGCACTATGGTTTTTTTTTTTTTTTCAATAACATCGAAACTTGATACAAAATCATTGTTCCCCAATTAAACCTATAGATGAAAGGTAGATTCGTTTGGACGGGGCACCACAAGGGCGATCTTACCACCCCATTTTAATTATTTAAAACTAATGAACTTCAACACCAGGACTGCGCTGTTGGTGACCATAATTTTTCGCCGTAGATAAAAGTCTTTCAGTATAAACACACGAATGTTGATATCTTCCACTTTGAACTAAGTCTCTTGGGCTAAAAGTCTTTTGGTTTTTGTGAACTTTTTTTCAAACATCATCATTTGACAGTTTCATAATCACCTGCTCATTCGTAACCCCATATAACCTAGCTGTTGGTGGGGTCGTTAAGCAAACAATAATCATTGTCATCATCAGGATCTATAAGTTTGTGTGAATATTTTTGTATACATTGTTTTTAAGCTATTAAATGACAAATCAACCCCAAAACTAGATTTCAACGAAAAATTACAATATTTATTTCCCCAATTTTAGAGAAAACTAGTAAAACCATCTCAATTTCAGAAATTATAATTAATTAATTTGTCTCCCGGGACCCGATCCTTTTTCCAAGTTGTTGTGACGTAGACATTCCTCGTTTCTGTTTCTATTCAGAATCGGTAATGGCCATTTATTATTTGGGGTTGTAATTCGTACTTGTGGTATTCCGTCCGAAAAATCCTACCTTCTCATTCTCAACCATTATTAAGTCACAATTACTGTTTTTAATGTAGACCATAAATAAAAAAACACTGTATAATACATATTGCAAAACACATATTTTCTAAATTTTTTCCATTTTATCAGTAATTTGTTAAGTGTTTGAATTGATTTAGATTTCATTATTATTATTATTTTCTCTCATAATTTCATTCTCTATATTCTATTCTCTATCATTACCCATTCTTTTATTTTGTTATCTGTGATCATATATTTTTTTATCTTATTGTTTTTTTTTTTTATTATTCCGTGTCGTATCAGCAACCCGAATATGGGCAGAAATCTAAATAAAAATTATACAACCCTTTAAAAATAATAAAATTATACAAATTAATTCATTTTAGTTCATTGACATTATCCAATGGGACACAGTGACAGCTTATACATAGACGCAGACTTACTGTTGAAAAAAAAAAATCGAGTTGAAAAATATTAAAATCCGACCACAAGGCCAACCGTTACCTGTGTGGGGGTAGGGGGGTAAGGGGGGGGTAAGAGGTTCACCTTGTCGGTCGAACAGTTCGACCTTTCGAGAAATATGATCCTTAAGTTGGCCAATTCATTTCCCTAGTGTCAACAATATTAATCGCTAGAGTTCACACCTTGACAGATTTGACAGATTAGAAGTATGTTGCGCAATTGTTGGAAGATGTAACATTTTATGAATAAATAAATTTAGATTGAGTATTAGAATTGGTTTCTTTATTACAAATGATATCGTGAAAACGATATATTTGATATCTTTTATTTATGCATTTTATTGGATGAGCGAAGCGAAGACTCAATTCCGCCATACCCGAAAAAAAAGTGAATGTTTTATTTTATTTTTTTTGTTCGCGCTCCACAGGTCAAACGAAAATTTAAAATCAGTTGAAACTTGGCATACACAAGTGTAATTATCTAGTGCGATACTGTAAAGTTTTGAGGCGCAATCGGTTGAATCACTTATGAGAAAAGTTATTTTAAAGTTTTCAAAAATCCCTTAGAATAACCCATAGCAAAATATTCGTGAAATAACTTTCCTCCGAGACATTTCAAATTCTCAGGGAATTTCAATATAATAATTATACACATTATTCCAAAGTTTCACTCAAATCGGATCAGCCGTTTTGATGTAAAAAAATATATAATGTAATTTTTGTATATCACTCAAAGCTATTAAGATACCAATCAAATCCAACCCACAGGTGTCACCTCTTGAATGTAAACGATTAAAACAAAGTCTTCTTTATTGTCATAGAAATTTATAATGGAAAATAAGATGGCAGTGATGTAATGGTTTGGATCTCAAGGTGTATATATATAAATAATAACCAATCCAAAGATAAGTTGATATGTTCCAGCTCATCCATCAACGCGGCAACACATAACGCGTTTTCCTAGTTAATTTTATTACTGCTTATCGACCCCAATAATAGCTAGGTCTATGGAGTAAACAACTATAGTGAATTTGGTGTACAGCTAATTTCAGATTTCAAGGGATTTCAGAGAGATTTGACGGGATTTCGAGAAAATTTCAACGGATTTCGAGAAAATTTCAACGGATTTCAGGAAAATTTCATGACAAGTATACACCATTTCCTGATTTGTTAACCCCTCGGCTAGGTTATACGGGGGTACGAATGAGCGGTTGATAATGAAACGACAAAGTGAGATAAATGAAAGGACTTTTACAAAATCTCATGCCCAATTATGATTTAATATTAATATTATATTAATAACATGACAAACATACTATCTCTCTATCTATTCTCTTCCCAATTACCGCTCGGGTGTCTCAGTTTGTCATGCAAATAACGGTCGGTAGTTACGGTTTATCACATAATTATTTGATTGAGACGCGCAGTTGACGTTTCGATCGGATGTTCTTGCCTGTAGTGTAGCATTGACGGTCGGCAGTTTTGGTGTCGTGAAGAGAGGCTACTCCAGGCAAAGTTACGTGAGAGGCAAGAGGCGAAGATGAGTCATGACTTTAAGAGGGAACTAGAGCTTACTGTTTTACACTCTCAATTCTCAGATAAAAAAAAAAATATATATATATATATATATATATATATATATATATATATATATATATATATATATATATATATATATATATATATATATATATATATATATATATATATATATATATATATATACACATGTGATTAATCATGAACATTATATATATATAAATATATATATATATTTATATATATATATATATATATATATATATATATATATTAATATATATATATATATATATATATATGTATATGTATATATATATATATATATATATATATATATATATATATATATATATATATATATAAATATATATATATTTATATATATGTATATATACATATATATATATATATATATATATATATATATATATATATATATATATATAAATGAATATATATATATATATATATATATATATATATATATATATATATATATATATATATATATATGAATATATATATATATATATATATATATATATATATATATATATATATATATATATATATATATATATATATGCATATATATATATATATATATATATATATATATATATATATATATATATATATATATATATATATATATATATATAAGAAATCCGATCACCTCGACTCACGAGGCATCTTAACTTAGAGCAACTCATCAAGAAATATAAAAAAAAATGAAATTGATACTTCATTCATTTGATTCTATGTAATTTAATTTTGAAACCAACGTGTAAAAAAGAGTGTATTCAATGTTGCGCCTGTGTTGGGTTGTTCGGAGAAGTGGCCACATCTGTCCGACAATCGGTCGACCGATGATCCGTGCCAGGAAAGCCGAGAGGAAAACTACAGGAGAGAGACGTAGCTGGTGGCGGTGGTGTGTGAGTGAGAGGAAAAATCAATGTTAAATATGTTTGACGGATGATTTATGTTCATAATGGGTTTTTTTTTCGCGTTCTATTCACATTTTTTCAATTCTACAATATGATAATAATAATGTAGACCCACAAAGTCATATAAGTTTCGACTTGTCTGTGGGTATACATACAAAGAATACATCAATTATATTGTATTGGAAATGAACATCTGGATAGCTAAATAACAGAATGTTAATATTCCTTTTGAATAATGTAATTGAAAAAGTATATTATAAGTAACATATATAGGACTCATTATATATATAGGAAACATTATATAGGAATTATAGGAATTATATACATATATAGGAACATCATAGGACTCCTTCTTGGAGCAAGGGCAGCTATTCCCACATTTTTCATTACTTTTTTCAAATCATTTAATATACCGGTATCAAAATCATTAATTCAAGAAATAGTTTCCACAATATTAAGAAAATCATCACATATTCTCCACAATCATCTCTTCAGCGTTTCTCAATCTACTTGAATTCTAATATTTTTTTTTTGGTATAATAATCAAGTTTTGATCTTATCACTATATTTGTATAACTCATTTTCACTTTCGGCAATTATAATTCCAAATTCGTAGTAAGCTGGACCTTCATGGTCAGTCATCAAGAAGATGAACAGCCGTCAATAAAAATGATTTTCTCTCTTGGAAATGAAAATTAATTGAGTATGAATTATTTTCATGATTCTATTTTACATCTTTTGTCAAGTATTTTGCATATTTTTAGAAATCCATTGCTTCAGAGAATACTCTTCATCTGTGATATTCTAGACAGTAATTTCTTAATTCAGCCGTAATTTTATTAAATAATTTTGGAACTAGGATTTGTTTCTCTTGTCTACCATAAGAGTTTTGTAAAACTCGGAAAACGCGGGATGTGCGTTGTGAGATGAGCTTAGAAGTATGGAAATGTAGAATGAAAAATAACTTGTCAGCTCAATTTACATCTACGGACTTTGGATTACTTCGAACGTTCAAATACCTCACCTGCAACTTGTTGATATTCATAGTGCTGCAACCTGTCGCATATACACTTTGCAAATCCAATTGATCCAAATATTTAATAAAATGTATACTTTTATTGCGTTTTCTTTGTTATTTCTAATCCGATTGCTGCAAAAATCTCTGATTAGTTGTATAATAGTATTGTTCATATCCGGTGAGAAATTTGAGGGCTTTTGAAGAATGCTTGTTTTTCAAGTATTTTCCCTCCGGGTTATTCTTATGAGAAGTTTTCAAACTTCACGATTTTTCTTCGGAAAAACCTTCAGATCAATTTTTCTGAATAACAATCCCAGCCTATTCTGGTATGTCAGAAATATGTAGAAAAAGTTTCGATTGGTATTTTTTTCTGACCTGTATGCCGCGCACAAAATTCAAAAAAAAAAAATGTGAAATGGAATCTGCGCTGCGCTCATCCAATGAGGTTTCAACAGAATTTTCTCTCTGCCTTTTCACGTATTGATGATTAGCTGTATTCTTATAATTAATGTCAAACTAGTTCGTAATTAATAATATAAAAAAGTGAAGATTCTTGAAAGTAAACAATAATGATAATTTTAATAATGATAATTTATCCACAGCATACTTATTCACAAGTTAGGTTTCGTCAGGATAGTATAAATGTTCAAAACTTATATGATAGTTCGTTTCGTCAATATTATAAAACTCCTTGTCCAACAGATAACGCTTCACATTAATTTTAAATATACTGCCGCAAAAAAAGAATGTAAAAATCTCGATTTCGAAAAAAGAACAGCATTGCGTTTCTGGTTTGGCGGGTGATGAGTGGTGGTCGACCGAGAGAATTTCCGACGACTAGTCAAACGGAACATAAGCGTTGTAAGATGAGCGAGATATCTGAATAGGGCCCGGTATTACCACGGCCAGTTAGTATCTATCTGACAGTTGGTGAAAACAAATAGCATGGGTAACCATGGTGATAACAAGTTTGAACTGTCAGATAAAGGCTAACTGGACTTGGTAATACCGGGCCTAGGTATAATAGTCGTTACAGTAGTTTTACCCTTGCTATACTGTATAGAATCTGGTATTCTACACACCTTGATGCATATACAGAAGACTTCATTGTTGGACAAATATCGAATCTAGAAGGCAGTGAATCTCGGCAACCTGAATCTGCTTTAATTTCTTTTGTAATATTTGATGAATAAAAATAGATAATTCAATTATTTTCTTCAAAACGGCTAATTCGAATTGAATACAAAATCGTGATAATATGTATCATTCATGTATACACATTAACAGAAAATTTCATTCCATTTGAAGAGATTTTTTTTTCAAATTTTCTGGCCCGCTTAATCTTATGGGGTTTTTACAAACTTTGAGATGATATTTCTCAAAATTGGTCAAACCAATTCGTACCAAAAACTATTCAGTTCTAAGTTAAATAATATTGAGTCTACAAAAAAAGTTTCATGTTGATCAGTCAACCCCTGCGACCTGTGCAGTGCCCCCCCCCCTCCAAAAAAAACACACACACAGACAGAGCCCTATAAAAGTGGGATGGAATCTTCGCTAATTAACCACAATTACCCACTTGGTGACGTCAAATATCAGAGCCACATCGAATTTTAAGATAATTGTAAATTTCAATGAAGTATTATAATCAAGAAGACCGTTTTCGGACATTTCTTGTCCGAATGTGTCTAAAAATAGAATTGTGGTTAATGCTATTAAAAGATTCTATACATGTTTATTCTTCAGAAAGACCATTAAAAAGTTTCTCAGCATTTTGGTGAAGTCCCGACTCATAAAGGGCAGTGAAATGACTCAAAGTTACAAGATTGTTTTTATTGCGGGTGCTGTGTGCATAGGTAGTTTTACTTTCAAATAAGCTAAAATTCATTTTTATTTATTTATTTATTTTTCAGCCATTTGTTAACGGTTAACACTTCAAACGTACATTGTGTAAATGTTGTCAAGAATAGTCAAATAATATAAAAAAGTAATATAAAAATAGAACTACTAGGAGCATGCTAAATTGTATGCTTATAGCTTTGCTTTTATGCTTTATTAATTTTGATAAAACAGACCAGTTCTAATATGTAAACAGATTTTATTGTGATAGTATATTCATTCATCTATTCAATGATCAATCAATCAATTCATTAATTGATTAATTAATTCATCCATTTCATTTATTTGTTTATATAATTATATCTATGTATCAATTTATTCATTCACATTCGATCCAGTTTTTTCCATGTATTTATTGACTGATTGATTTATCCATTCATGTATCAATTGATTCATCGATCCAATCATTGATCTATTCTGTATATAATTTATTACACAACCAATTATTTGATTTAATAATTCATTCGTTTTTTTGGTTTTGTTTATTGTTCTTCATTTGTTAATTCATCGATGAAGTCATTCATCCACATAAATATTTATATATTTCGAAGAAAATGATAGCCTATATAACATTGGTATATTTCTCAGGCTGTGAATGGAATATACATACATACATATTCATTCATCTTTATAATTCATTCATTTTTTCATTTTTTCGGTTACTGATCTATTCATCTATTCATACATCTATTCATCCATTCACTAATTTTTCCATTTTTTCAGTTATTCATGCATTAATTCTTCATTAATTTATTCATCTGTTCATCTATCTATCAATATTATCATCCACTTTTTATTTATTCAGGTCAGGTATTACCAATGTCCAGTTAGCCGTTATCTGAGAGTTGGTGAAAAAAAATATCACAGGTAACCATTGTGATAACAACTTCAAACTGCCAGTTATAGATACTCATATGTTGATAATACCGGGCCTTAGCCAATCAATTATTGATTTATTCATTTGAAGGATGAATACCTCGGTCAGTATTGTTCGAACTCAACAATGGGGTAAATCGAGCCCCGGTCTCCTGAATGACTGTTCAGTGCACCGAACACTGATCCACTTGCCTTCGTTTGATAAATGTCACTTGAGGGGATAAACGAGTGGAATTTTACAGGAGAACTACACAGTTGGTCGCGGCAGTTCATGAGTGATTCAAAAGTGATGTGATTTAAGTACAGGGCCTAATCAATTCAAAATATAGGTTAGTTGATTCTGCCCCCCCCCTCTTTTTTATATATATAATATGTATACATTTTATTTTATTTGCACCTCTATACGGCATATTAAAGTTTATAACACATTTATTTTTTTAGTATATAAATACTATATAAGACTATTATATATATATATATATATGATACTATATATATATAATATATATATATTTATATATATATATATATATATATATATATACTAATTTGTATATCAGTATTTTAGTATTTTAGTATTTTAGTCCTGGTGTTGACGTTCATTAGTTTTGAATAATCAAAATGGGGTGGTAAGATCGTCCTTGTGGTGCCCCGTCCAAACGATCCTCCTTTTCATCCACAGCCTTGATTGGAAAACAATGATTTTGTATCAAGTTTCGAAGAAATTAAAAAAAAAGTACCTCATAGCTTTAGTTTTTGGTTTGTTATTTTAGAATTTGTTACTTTTTCTCGATCTAAATTGCCATTGTTTGTTAATGGCAGAATTTTAATGAAGATATATATTAAATGCATGGTAAGAATCTAAATGCAAACATTTTTATTTTAATTTATTTGTTGTATATAAGAAAAAATAGTGAAAAAATTGCCGATATAAAAATTAAAATGAGAAGAAACTAAGATTGCAAAATAATTCAGTGGTAAATTTAATGATAATAAAAAATATAAGATCAAGATAATAAGAAGCTGTGTGGAGATTTTTCTCCCCAATGCAAATGTGGTTTGAATCGTTCAAATCCCCAAAATGATTACCTCAAGATAATTGACGGCTAGTGATTGACCCGCCCACAAAAGTCACAAAACAAAACATCCAATCAAATAGGCTTTTTTATGTGAGAAATTTGACATGTACCTATCAGAGTATCTCTAAATGCCCACATAAAAAATAGATCTAGGTGGCCTGGCGTTTAGCCACACCAATCACTAGTGGTCAATTGTTTGTTGAATAAGTATTATTATTATTGAAAATTATTTGAGGTGCTGTGATCGCTCTTGTGGTGCCCCGTCCGAACGATCCTACCAAGATGCATTGAGAGTTGCGTTGGTTTGCCGCTTCTTTCATTTCCTTTCTTTCGCTTCAGACCGGCAAACGCAACCCTCAATGCATATTGGGCCCCCACCTTCCATCCTTTGTCTTAAATAATGAGGATAAGTGTTTTTTTTTAAATCAATATTCGTTCTTATTTGATGAGCGTAGCGAAGTCTCCATCCCACTCTTATAGGGGTTTGTCTGTGTGTTTTTTTTTTTTTCTTTTTGTAAGCACTCCACAGGTCGCAAGGGTTTGACTGATCGACATGAAACTTTTTTTGTGCACGGAAACTTATCCAACTTAGAACTATATAGTTTTTGGAATGAATCGGTTGAACTGATTTTGAGAAATATCATCTCAAAGTTTCTAAAAACCCCATAAGATTTGGCTGTCGGAAAATGTTGAAAAATAAAATCTCTCCAAATGGAATGAAATTTTCTGTAAATGTGTATACATGGATTTTACACATTATTACGATTTTGTATGCAATTCTGATCAGTCGTTTTGAAGAAAAAAAATAGAATGACTGATAATATTCATAAAATCTATGACTATCGATAACGTAACGGGATAAGCAACACGGCATAAGTCCTATCCTTTTAACATTAGGCCGTTTTCACCATGATGGAATCAGCGCGCTTTCGTGTACATTTGTGAGATTCGCAATTTCAAATCAAATCGTACGTATTAGGCTCGTATTTCAATATATAGTACATAGTTGTACAATTGCATTGATTTTAATGTTTCTTGTAGATGATGAGTAATTATCCAGTTATCAAATGGTGAATATAGCAGTAGGGCTCTTGACTAGGGGTCTAAATGCTTTTACAGACGTATTTTAAATTTAGATTGGCTAATTCAAATAAAATTTATCCCGATATTGTTTAATGCAGTTGGAAAGAGCTGGATTCACAGATTGCATTACATCTATCACTTGTAAGATACACATACAATAATACCAGCAAATCATCATAACATTTGTAAGGCGGCATCCCTTTGATACACGCATGGTGCGAAAGGAAACCGCCATGTTGCTTATCCCGTTACGTTATTGATAGTCATAGATAAAATATATCATAAAAATTGTGACAGAATTAAGTTGTCGAGATTCACTGCTTTCTAGATTCAAGAGTTGACCAACAATGAAGTATTTTTTATATGCGCCAAGGTGTGTAGAACACCAGAGTCAATGAAGTGGCGAGAGTAGAACTACTTTAACGACTTTTATAGCTTATTTAGATATCAAGGTGTGTAGAATACCAGAGTCGATAAAGTAGCAAGGGTAAAACTACTTCAAGGACTTTTATACCTTATTCAGATATCTCGCTCATCTTACAACGCATATGTTGCGTTTGACTAGTTAAAAAATATATAACCACTATTATTTAGATTTTAGGGTATCTGCTTTTGGCTCACCACTAATGTCGTTATCGACTTAATTCTCTTTAAAGGGCACACAAATCCTGGAACTGAATTTTGAACTATATTGACGATATATTTATTTACTTAATTCCAGAGAAAACTAAAAAAATCATGATCGCAATGTCAGAAATTATGACCAATTCATTTGTATTACAGGATGTGGATCTTTCCCCAGTCGTGTGACGTGGACATTACTCGATTCTGTGTATGTTTCTATACAGAATCGGTAATGCCTACGTCATGACTCTTTGTCTATCGTGGACAAAAAATCAATCTGAAATTGAGATGATGATTTCTAGTTTCCTCTAAAATTAGGGGAATAAATATCGTCATAATTCATTGGAATTTAATTACAGAGAAGTGATGTCCTTTAATTTTGTCTTTATGGTTTTCACACTTTTTAATCTCTTATACATCGACCAGTGCTCTCTCTCTCTCTCTTCTCCAGACGGTTCACTTCTTATGGCAAAACAAGATTAAACTGAGACGAGTGGTCGAGTGACTAGCACAGTGGACCGTCATTCAGCGATTCTCGCTATGGTCGACCATCCTGACAGAGTTTTTTCGTGGTTTCCCTTCGTCGTTCAGATCAATACTGGAATGGTTCCTTGACAACAGGCCACGACCGACTCCTTCCCACTATCCAAAAACACCTAATAAAATAACCATTTCACCTCACCAACTCATTCATCATTGACCGACGCCAATAGATCGTTAGTCATCAGAACAGAGTGCGTCGTTGAAGCAAATATAAGAAGAAAATGAAAAAAAGGTGCATTCCTCGCGTCTAAGTCTGCAATTAGTACCTATGCTTGCCACTGTAGTAGTAAAGTAGGTAGTAGAATTTTGCTTAGTGGTAGTTGTAGTAGTAGTGTTTATTCCTTCAACCCTTTTTCGAGGAAATCGGTACGCAAGTTACATATTTCACAATATAACTTATAAATATAACATTACAATTGAGTAAGGCAGTATAGTAGTAATAAAAGTTGTTTATTTATCATTCATTTACATACCACATTGGGTTCACATTTTCCACAAAGCCTAGTACAAGGTTTATCAGTGGATTCGACAGAGAATAATAATAACGAAAAAAGAAAACACTATATTTGCATATAAAAAATAACATTGCGCTTAATTAAATTGGAAAGGTATATTGAATATTGAGAATATTGGGAAAAAAGTAGGATATTGGTGGATACGAATTACACATCAAGTGACAAAAATTACATTTGCAAATAATTACAGAGTACCACTCAGGAGTCTAAAAGCCAGCATTTATAAATTATAAACGAATTAGTAATTATATATATATATATATCAAACAATTACCGGTGGTACAACAAATGATCATAATGATGAATTACATTGAATCATTCAAAGAATTTAGATTAAGGCCCGGTTTTACGAAACTGGATTAAGCAATAGTTAGCGGATTAACTTGTTATCACCATTGGTTACATATGCTATTTTCGTACCTTTAATTAATAGTTAGTGGATTAGTGCCCCAAGGTCCGGTATTACCAAGTCCAGTTAGCAGTTATCTGAGAGTTGGCGAACACAAATATCACAGGTAACCATGGTGATAACAACTTTTATCTGTCAGTTGGAGCTACTCCCACGTTAGTAATACCGAGCCTAACTAAGATTGGTAAAACCGGGTCTAATTAATATGGAATTGAGATAAATCAATAGATTTGAAATTATTCTGATTACTTAGAATACAATATAGACACTTTGATACAGAGATATAGATAACTAGATAATATAGATAATCAGTTGAATAACAAGAAAAATACTCAATACTCAATATGTCCATACATAGCGAAGTAGAAATAAGAAGTAATACAAATTTTGCTGAAATCCAGAATCAACGAACTATTGCACAGAATAAAAACTATTAATTGTGAGGTGCTTTTCGAGGAGTTATTTGAATTGATTTATAGGTAGAATTGTAATACTTGTTCGGAAAATATTATGAGGTTCACTTTCTGAAATTTGGATACCTTTGCCGTCTAGTGAACGGTTATGTTTGTTTAGATGTATAAGATTCTTATGCCTAGTATTATGTGCATGATCAATGGAAGGGATATCTGTTTTATTGGTTTGAATTAGGGACAACTTCGATTATTCGATAATCGATTACTAATCGATTCTTCTACCAAGCGACTCTCAAAACCGAGAGTCGATTATTTTGCGATTTTTTTGTTTGTTGGAACTGTACTTATTTAGCCGAGTTTACGCGAGCGACGAGCGTACTTCGTACTGTCAGAGCAACTCATACAACAACAGTACTCTTCAAAGAAATTCCACTCTTATCTGTGATTTTAATCCCTTCACAAAATGTCATGTTATCTCCCAAACAATCAGATGCTGACCTGCACCACTCGTATTTGCCGTTTCGTGTTTCCATATTATGAACGCTCGGCTGTCTTCGTCTTCGTATCAAACGTAAACAAGCGGAGAGATAGGGGAGTGCATTTGGTTGCTATGGTTACGTGACCTTGTACGGCCGAAAATAGCCGAACAGTACAGCGTATACCAAAGCAACTGCAACCGCTAATAACAACGTAAAAACAGCGCGGGAAGTTTTGAACATGTATAAATTGATACCAGCAACATTTATTATAGCAAAAATTTTCAAAATCGATTATAAGTCGATCCTGAGAAACAGATAATCGATTTTGAATTTTCAAAATCGAAGTTTTTCCTAGAACTTTGTATGAACATGAGTAGGCCTATTTATACGTGTGGAAATCACTCATAATTTTGAGTTCTTTAAATTTTCTCTTACAACTGGGCATGATCACCATTTAATCATCGATTTTACCTGGTGCTGAATTATCAGTATTAATTATTATTATTATTATTTAACTCTTGCAAATGCACATAAATGCGCGGTGGCAAGTTCCCTAAGTACCCCTATCCCACCATCTCCTTAACCCTCTGACGGAATAACTTTAACCTGATTTCATCCCCTTCAAAAACATTTCTACTAAGCCCATTCCAGTCCCTACCTGTCCTATTTAAGAAAGAGAATTTACCGACATCTAATGTAGCCCCCTTTATGACTACCGCTCTATCATGACCCCGCCTACCTCCATACCCTGACTTATTTCTTTTTATCAACTCATGCAGCTCCCCCCACCCCCCCTCTCCCTCCATTACCCTGAAGAAATTACATAAACGATCCTCCTTCCTCCGTATTTCCAATTTCTGCCACCCCAGGTCTCTCATCATCTCAGTTGGACTCTCCAACATTCTTACCCTCTCCCCCCTTTCATTCTCATCCCATTTCCACCTCCTAACCCTACCTGTAACCCTTCTCACAGCAATCCTTTGAACCCTTTCCACATCCCTTATCTCACCTAATCTATAAGGATCCCAAACTGAACTAGCATATTCTACCATGGGACGCACTAACGAGAAATATGCTTTTTCCTTAATCCCCATACCTGCCCCCCTAAGTTGCCTCATTACAAAGTTTAGTGCATTTATACTCCTTTTTACTATGCATCTCATTAATATAGTTGTAATAGATGTGATTTTTTTGGTTCTGCTTTCATCAGGTAGATAAGAATACATGTCATTCTATTGCTTTTTTACTGCAGTTTTTTTTTATTAGAAATATTCTTTCACTTCCAGAATCGTTTCCTCAGAATTCAATGCCGTAACTCAGAATTAGTATTTAAGCATGGTATATTTTTATTTATGTTTGTATTTATTAGCATTAATTTTCATTTTACATCAATTAATTTGTAAGACAAAATTACAGTCCACGTATAAAGGTCATACAAATTATTAGAGTTTCTAGAGTTACTAGAGCTTCTTCTTTCTAGAGTTTCTAGAGTTACAAGAGGTCACTAGAGTTCCTAGAAGTACTGGAGGTTACTAGAGTTTCTACTTTCTAGAGTTTCTAGAGTTACTAGCCAAAGTCACTAGAGTTTCTAGAGCTATTAGAGGTTACTAGGGTTTTCAAATCAGTCAGATTTGTCTGAGTGAGAGTGCATAGCAAGCTGTTGTAAGTATAGAGGCAAGAATGTTCATATGGTCTTCCAATTTCAGTTTATTATCAATGCTCAAACCTGAAAATGTTTTACAGTCTGAGATTACCATTTCGTTACTACAGTTAAGTACTTTTATTCCAGATATTTGTCTGTACCGAAGAAAAATAGTTCCGTTTTTGACTGACCAAGGCACAATTTATTTTCAGAGAACCAATTATTGAGCAATACGATACTTTGGTTTGCCACTGTTTTTATAAGTCTATGACGTTCTTTGGATTTCACCACCACATTTGTGTCATCTGCAAAAAGTATTAGGATTGCTGTGTAAATATTATTTGGGAGGTCATTAATATATATCAGGAAAAGAAGTGGGCGCAAGATACTACCTTGTAGAACCCCACTTACAATATTTTTTGAATCGGATAAATAAAGTACTTGTTCTCCAGTAGAATAAGAATAATTGTTGTGTTTAACCTCAACCGCTTGTGAACTGTCTTCTAAATAAGTTTGAAACCATTTTGATATTACACCTCGTATCCCATAATATTCTAACTTTTTGAGTAATAGCGAATGCTGAACTGAGTCGAATGGCTATCGACAGGTCACAAAATCTACCGATCACTTTTTCTTCTTCATTGATTTTCGTTAAGCACTTTTTCAGGCAAAGAAAATATTGCTGAAGATGTGCTTTTGTTCTTTCTGAAATCCATGTTGAGCATTCATTTGCGTTTTATTATATACGAAAAAAGATGACACTCTATTAAACCCAATATTTTAGAAAATACAGGAAGAATTGATATTGAACGATAATTATTAATTTATCACTTGTTACTCTTCTTGTATACGAGTATAATTTTAGCTATTTTGATTTTTGTGTTTATTCGGAAACTCTCCTGTTCGATTGAATCATTTATCGATTAAAAACAAAAGTGATTTTTTCAAACATTGTTTTAATATTTCACATGGTATTTTGTCTATATCTGTTAAAGATTTATTTTTCAATTGTGGGCCTAATATTACGTTCTCGATTTCCAACTGCGAAGTGGGAAATATAAATATTGCTTTAATCGATGATTTTATTGATTCAGTTAACATTCCGAAAGCTGTTTTAATAATTACTCTTGAATTGCTTGTAGGAACCCTAACGACTGCTAAGCAGCAGCACAATCCAGTATGTCTCTAGCGCTTTCTTGCGAACTGCACTGGTACTATAAGTTTTACAGGTGAGAGAATCATAAAAGAGAGTGATTAAAAGTAGTGGGGGTAACAGTGTGGGACAATTTTATCTTTTCTATTGCGTGATATTGACATGTCTTGGAAGTATATCTTTTGCTTTTATTTCACATTATCTTGTCTCTTTACTTACCTCACAACCTTCCAAGTTTTCCTCTCTTTCGCTGTATTATTTTCTATCTTTCTGAAATGGTGCTAAACAACCCCACCAAAAACTAGGCTGAATGGGGGCAAGGATTAGCGGGTGATAATGAAGAATGAAGTGATGATAGTTGAAGCCTTAAATGGGCATTTCATAAAAACTCATGCCAACAACGGGACTCGATCTCGCTCCCATCTCTCGGCTCTCATATTTCTCTCTCTCTCTCTCTCTCTCTCTCTCTCTCTCTCTATATATATATATATATATATATATATATATATATATATATATATATATATATATATATATATATATATATATATATATATATATAAATATATATATATATATATGTGTGTGTGTGTGTGTGTGTTGATGGAGATTTTCGTAGCCGATGGTAGGACGATTTCTTCAGTTGCGCCACGTGTTGTAGATGATGGAGGTCGACGTTTCGAAGGAATTTCATCCCTCATCTTCAGGAGTCTTTCCATGTGTTCCTTCGAAACGTCGATCTCCATCATCTACAACACGTGGCGCAACCGAAGAAATAGTCCTACCATATATATATATATATATATATATATATATATATATATATATATATATATATATATATATATATATATATATATATGTATATATATATATATATATATATATATATATATATATATATATATATATATATATATATATATATATATATATATATATACATATAAGGTTTAACGACGCACTATGCTCACTAATAACCATTAGCATATGATGAATGTGATTAATGAGATGATGGGATGATGAGATGAAAGTTTCTTAGGTATTGGGAAGGTCAGAGGGAAGGAAGCGGTCGCGGTCTTCATCGTGGGAGCCATACCGGCTTTCATCCATGGAAGCAAAAAAAAACTGTATACAAATCTGAAAAGTCCACTTCACCTCTTGGTCACATTGATGAGTTACGATTGTCTGAGTTACCAGTATCGGATTTTTTCCTTTAGTATTCTCTGTGGTTCCATCTTGTTCCTATATTTATCCTTTGTTCTCTTCTGTTGCATCTCTATAGTTTCTTTTTATACTTCACTCTTCTTCACATCTTATCTTCACACTTTCACTTTTTCACTTTTTTATTTTATTTTCCTCAGTATTCTATGATGTTCCATTTTGTACTTATTTTTCTCTTTTGTTCTCTTTTGTTCTCTATTGTTCCATCTCTTTATACTTCCTTGTCATTCTTCACCCAACTTCACACTTCTTTTTCATACCGTATCTCAGTTTTTTTGAATATATATATTATTGGATGAGCGAAGCAAAGACTCAATTTCGACATACCAGAAAAAAAGTGACTTTTTTTCTTTCTTTCACGCTCTACAGGTCAAACGAAAATTTAAAATCAGTTGAAACTTGGCACACACAAGTGTCATCATCTAATTCGATACTGTATAGTTTTGAGGTGCAATCGGTCTGATCACTTCTGAGAAAACTCATTCTAAAGTTTTCAAAAATCCCATAAGAATAACCCAGAGGAAAATATTCGTGAAATAATTTTCATCCGAGACATTTCAAATTATCATGGAATTTTAATATAATATTAATACACATCATTCCGAACTTTCACTCAAATCGGATCAGCCGTTTTGATGTAAAAAAATATATAAAGTAATTTTTGTAAATCATTCAAAGCTATTGAGATATCAATTAAATCCAAGCCACAGGTGTCACCTCTCAACTGTAAACGATTAAAACAAAGCCTTCTGTATTATCATAGAAATTAATAATGGAAAATAAGATGGGAGTGTTGTAATGGTTTGGATCTCTAGGTGTATATATATATATATATATATAATAACCAATCCAAAGATAAGTTGATATGTTCCAGCTCATCCATCAACACGGCAACACATAACGCGTTTGCCTAGTATAAAATAAATTAGGTAGCCCCTGAATGCCGGCATGGTTCCTCACAATGTGCCACGATCACACCTTTCCACTGTCCTCCCCATTCCCTATAATAAACCTTCATCTCATTATTTGTCTTAGTTCATCTTAGTTGTCAATACAGGTAATTGTTGAATTCAATATCTTTAAAATTAATATAGAAATCTTGCTAATTAGTTGTGATACAAACATTGTTTCACAGCTATTATAAGTCTGAGGAGGAATTAGGTAGACCGTTTAAAAGCAGCACCTCTTGGTTGTTTCCATATTACGAGGTTGTCTTTTTGTCACCAAAAATACTATCTGATCTTCAAAACTCAAAAATCGAAAATCAAATAATCAAAACTAAAAAATTAGAAACTCAATACAAATAAATAAAAAATATATAACATACCACAAAATCATGCTACATTGATTTATGAAAAAACAAGTCACAATGACCAGCAACGTCTTCTATCTTTCCCAACATGAAATACACCCCCAAAGTGTGATCTACTTTCACCCTGACCCCCCCCCCCCCCCCTCCTCCCATCCCAGTTTCTTTCTTCTCTTCCATCAGCCTGACTTATTATGTGACATCATTGAGTCGAGATTAAAACCCCCTCCCCTCTTTCCCCTCACCGTGCCATCACACGCGCAAGCTGATTGGTCCAGAGATATGTGAGCTGACCAATGAGGTGAAAGATGAAGAGTGAAGCGGTGAGTATAAATACAGGGGTAAGGTGACAAGCGGTTATTAGTTGGGGCTTGTGTTTGAAGAGATATCCACTAGAGAGATATTTTGTTTTAGTTAGTTTTTGAAATTATTTTTTGAGTCACCTGTTGAATAAGGTAAGTGTCTATTTTGGATTTAATTTATATTTTTTTGTATTGTATAACTGAATTGAGTGTAATGTTGAGTTAGTTTTAGTTTTAGTAATTATGAATTGGAACACAAATTTTAATTTTTAGTGATGTTAAATTATTCAATCAGTTCTCTTGTGAATTTATTAATAATAATATAGGATTATTTTTTTTGTGAAACTGATTTCAAAGTACTACACAATACAAATTACTTGAAAATTGGTAAAGAAATCGATGAAACGGGGTTCAAGTTGCAAGTAATTTTTCAATATAATAAAATGAATCCGAATACACTTTAAAAAATGTAAATTTTCTTGTGAAATATATATAAATTCAATAACAACCATATAAAACTTACATTTATTCATATTGAACTATTTACACAGGAAATATGATGATAATTTTATAATACAAGTTAAATCAATGATTTTTTCAAAATGAATTATAATATTGTAAATATTGTAATGTTTCTAACTTTTGTTTCCCCAATATGAAAAAAATTCCAATCCATCATTTTGTGCGAAAAGTTTCTTTCAAAAGTAAAATCAAAATATACGTCTGTTTTAATATTTCAATGATGAAGTAGTATATAATAATTACAATTTCATCATTTAAATAACATTACAACCCTCAAACTAGATTTCCACAAATAATGACTATATTTACTTCCCTTATTTTAAAGAAAACCAAAGAAATCCTAACTCGATTTCAGAAATTAAAATTAATTTATTTTTCCCTCAGAACTCGGCCCTTTCTCAGAGTCGTGACTTAGACATTACTCGATTCTGTGTATTGTTTTTATAAAGAATCAGTAATGCCTACGTCATGATTCATGGTCTCTGGAGAATTAAAATATTAATTATAATTTCTGAAATTGAGATGTTGATTTCTAGTTTTATCAAAAATTAGGGAAATAGATATCGTAATTATTCATTAAAATCTAGTTTCAGGGTTGTGTTGTCCTTTAATAATATGAGTTGGTATTATTTTAGGTTTGAGTATGGTCATATATGGTCATGTATGGTAATATATGGTCATATGTGGCCATGACCATGACCATGACCATATATGACCATATAAATAAACATAATGCAACAAAAAAAATCTTTCATATCAATATAAAGCTCATCAATACGTATATAACCCGACACCGAAATATTTTTCAACAAACTTTACAGTAAACCTTTGAGAAACTTTCAAACCTTTAAGAAACCTCACAATATAATGCTTTGTAGTCCAATAAGTTGGTATTGTACAAAACGAGAAGTTTAATTAAACTTTTATTAACCATTTGATGATTAGTTGATCACATTCTCATTATCAACCTGATTGAGGATTTTTTTTCATCCGATGAAAAAAATCATGGGTTCAACGATGAACTCTACTGATAACTACGATCTATTGGCGTTGGTAAATAATATATGAGATGGTGGGATGGAACGTTATTGTATCAGGTGTTTTTGCATAGTGGGAAAGAGTCGAAGATCGCCAATTGTCAAGGTATCATCCCAGTAATTACCTGAACGGCAGAGGGAAACCACGAAAACCCCTGTCAGGATTGTCGACCATGGTGGGAATCAAACCCGGTCCGGTCTGCTGAATGACGGTTCAGTGTTTTAACCAATCGGCCACTCGTCTCAGTAAAAAATATATTTTATTAACAAAAATTTGCCATTCTTCATACATATAGTTATAGTTACAAATAACAAGATCAATGCTGATAGATATAATAATATTCCCAAATAATGATATGATCATCAGCACAAATCTCAAACCTTTCTGAACATAATTAATAAAACAAATAATATCAGTACCGGTATTTAAAATTACAATATTTTTCTCCATATGGATAAAAAAATTGACTCGTTTTCATAGTAGCTATATATTTTATCACATGCCTATAATTATTACTCCATTCTATGACGTATATGAAGTTCCATTTAACCTTTTTTTTCTTCGCGCCGGATTCAAAAATACAAAAATGATGCAGAAAAATTATGATGAATATAATATTAAATATTATAATAAAATATTATAACATGAAAAAGTGAAAAAAATGTATATAAAAATGTCGTAATATAATCATACACAATCATCTTTAAAAATCAATCTCTCATTTTATTAAAATATTTAAGGAAAGTTTGGATAAATTGCGTCTGGGCTGAATTTCAAATCATTATGAGTCGTATATATTCATTCAAATGTCAGTATTTATGATATTACAATATTCAATATTACATTTTTTTCCATATAGACAAAAAAAATGACTCGATCGTTTTCATTGGATGAGCGAAGCGAAGACTCAATTACACCATAACCGAAAAAAAAGTACTTTTTTTCGCGCTCCACAGGTCAAACGAAAATTTAAAATCAGTTGAAACTTGGCATACACTAATTATCCTTATCTAAATCCTTATCTAAGTCCTTATCTAATTCGATACTGTATAGTTTTGAGGCACAATCGGTCGAACCACTTTTGAGAAAACTCATTTCAAAGTTTTCAAAAATCCCATAAGAATAACCCAGAAGAAAAAAATCGTGAAAAATATTTCATCCGAGAGAATTCAAATTCTCATGGAATTTTATTATAACAATGATACACATTATTCCGAACTTTCACTCAAATCGAATCAGCCGTTTTGATGTAAAAAAATATGTAATGTAGTTTTTGTGAATCATTAAGATACCAATTAAACTCGAGCAACAAGTGTCACCACTTAATTGTAAATGATCAAAACAAAGCCTTCTTTATTATCGTATAAATAATAAGGAAAAATAAGATGGCAGTGACATAATGGTTTGGATCTCAAGGTGTATGTATATATATATATATATATATATATATATATTATATATATATATATATATATATATATATATATATATATATATATATATATATATATATATATATATATATATATATATATATATATATATATATAAATAACCAATCCAAAGATATAAGTTGATATGTTCCAGCTCATCCATCAACGCGGCAACACATAACGCGTTTGCCTAGTAGTATATAGTTATATTTTAAAACATGCCTATAGTTATATATTACACCATTCTATGACGTATTTGAGGTTCCATTTACTCTTTTTTTTTCTTTCCGCCAGCCGTTTGACGTACGCATCTCGGTTTAATGAATGAACATTATTTATAACATATATATCAAATGTTTGAGCAACCGACAATAGTCTCTTGTTTATATATATATCAAATCCGGTTAAATTAATCTGTTTAACAACTCATTGGTAAGCGCAACATGGCTTTGGCAGTGATTGATGATGTTCGGGTGATAAGCTCGGTAACCATGGTAACCATCGTGAAATAACCCAATTACTAATTTTTTCATATTAAAGGACATCACAAAATTGTGACTAGAATTTAATGAAGAATGACTTGATATTTATTTTCATAATTTTAGGGAAAACTTTTTTTTTTTTTTTTTCAATAACATCGAAACTTGATACAAAATCATTGTTCCCCAATTAAGGCTATGGATGAAAGATGGGATCGTTTGGACGGGGCACCACAAGGGCGATCTTACCACCCCATTTTGATTATTTAAAACTAATGAACTTCAACACTAGGACTGCGCTGTCTCTGACCATAATTTTTCGCCGTAGATAAAAGTATTTCAGTATAAACACACGAATGTTGATATCTTCCACTTTGAACTAGAAATCATCATCTCAATTTTAGAAATTTTGATTATTTTTTTTTGTCATCACAATTTTTCTGGGATGATTCTCATCACAACTCTGATTTTAACAAATAATGACGATATATATTTTCTCTAATTTTGGAGGAAACCTAAAATCATCATCCTTATTTCAGAAATTACTACCAATTTATTTGTCCTCCAGGACCCAGCCCTTTTTGCCAAGTCGTGACGTAGACATGACTCGATTCTGTTCATGTTCTTATACAGAATCGGTATACCTACGTCATGACTCGTGATCTCTGGAGGACAAAACATTGATTCGGCTTTACGAAATTGAGATAATGATTTCTAGTTTTCTCTAAAATTAGGGAAATAAATATCATCATCATTAATTAAAATCTAGTTTCAGGATTGTGACGTTCTTTAAGTTTGTCTGTTTTTTTTAACCTCATGAAATAAGCCAGACACGGATTAGGGCATATATCTCATTCTGTCCAATAACGTTTTCCCTAATTTATTTCTCACCACAAGCCTCCAATTGAAAAAAGTTCTATATAAAACTATCTCGTCCCACTCCCACTATACGCACATTTAATCACCTACCCTTGATACATTACCCAACAAATTCTTTCAAAATTTCACTGGTTCCGATCGACCGTCTCCCGTAGCATTTAACAATACCGATCAGTAGTTTCGATACATCAATTTTAAACATTCACTTCTGTATAACCATCCAGACTAATTATCCTATAGTGCTAGACTTGTATCTGCAATAGACGAATGTTCCGAGCGACCGTTCCCTGTATTCTACATCATTAGCGCGCGGGTGGTTCAAGCCTTCATCTCTCTACTGTAACTTGTATCTACAATATATTAAGGTTCCGAACGACCGTTCCCCCTATTCTACATCATTAGCGCGCGGGAGGTTCAAACCTTCATCTCTCTACTGTAACTTCTATCAACAATAAACGAAGGTTCCGAGCGACCGTTCCCCCTATTCTACACCACTACCGCGCGGGTGGTTCAAGCCTTCATCTCTACTGTAACTTGTATCCACAATATACTAAGGTTCCGAGCGACCGTTCCCCCTATTCTACATCATTAGCGCGCGGGTGGTTCAAACCTTCATCCAACGTTGTTTCATGTAGAATGCACCAATGTGTTGAAACTGTGAAGCCTGGACATGAAAACCCGCTGAACTTTCAACCCATTCGGTTGATGTTAATTGGATGATGGGAACATGTTTTTGTTTGGACCAATGAAAAGGCTTCATTACAATTACTTTGTCTCCTACGTAATGAAGCCTTTGACTGGTGATTTGTGTCAACTGTTGTTGTTATTGTTGTTTAATTATCGTACTGATAAAAATAGTGTACTTGTGGTGATGATGATTGTTTGTTTAAAGATCCCACTAACAGCTAGGTTATACGGGGGTACGAATGAGCAGGGAATTATGAAACTATGAAGTGATGATAAGTGAAAAGACGTTTACAAAACCGCATGTCTTATGCGGGACTCGGACCCACGCTCAACGGTGATGACTAAAAAGTAAATCAACCCCAATATAATTGTATGCTCTTTAACTCTAGGAAAACGCCATATATGCGTTGTTAGACGAGCGGATAGTAATAGTATGTCGAATTTTTCACCAAACTTTTGCCTACATTCGCCAATCGGGTGACATTTGAGTTAGAAATGGGTAAAAACTGCTTCGAGTGGTACCAATTCAGCACATTTTATGTTTTTTCTTCAAAATGGCTCACCCAATCAAGCTGAAAGTTTTCAGAATTGTATATCAGAATAAAGCTTTTAATTTTATTAGGAAATTTGTTGTTTGACTCTATTCTGAGGAATAACGTCAAATGGAACGACAAATCTGATATTTTGATGTCAATCCACTAGTTTGACGTCAAATCGCTTTTAAAAGCCAAGTTTTCCAAAGAACATGTTACATAAATGGTTTGACGTTTTTCCATTTGACGCTATATTCCATCTCTCCGTGCATACATCCCCTTAAATTCTGTAACTCCAAACGTGGGCAGTCTACTCAGACTAAGTGTTTGTCCACCTACGCAAGATCTATTTATAGTTAGAATTCTCTACCAAACCTCTTTCCTAAATACCTACTAAATATATTTCAATTACACAAATTGATAATTGTTCTGGATACTCTAGGGGGTTGGTGAGTAGCATCTTCTTGCGAGGACTAACATTTCCACTTTCAATTACGGGTACATCCAATTTTTTTTCACATTTCGTATTTTACTTTAATTTCTTTATAGACGTGCACTCAAATGTAGATATAATAGAGGTAAGAAGATCATGTTTACTGTAAGATGAGTGAGATATTTGTATGGAATGGAGTTGAAAGTTACATACACACCTTGAATTAGAAACTATCGAGTCTAGACAAGCACACAGGGTCTTATCAGCCCAACTTGTTCATTATCTGTGTTTTTTTTTAATTCTATACGAAATTGCTGTGATATTCTTCTGTGTATATTCAGAATTTAACTCTCAAATTATATAGGCCTACCTGACCGATTAGTACCTAAGATTATATTGACAGTTCCAACTTTCAAATTGGAAGACCAGTGGCGTAACTACCGCAGGGCAGCCGCCCCGGGCCCACGGCGCCGGAGGGGGGCACGCTCTATCATCAGAAATGTGTTTCAATGGTTACCGAAAAATAATGAACGTATTTATATAACTGAAAAAAATACTATTTAATACTAGGCAAACGCGTTATGTGTTTCCGCGTTGATGGATGAGCTGGAACATATCAACTTATCTTTGGATTGGTTATTATATATATATATATACACCTTGAGATCCAAACCATTACATCACTGCCATCTTATTTTACATTAATAATTTATATAATGATAAAGAAGGCTTTGTTTTAATCGTTTACAATCAAGTGGTGACACTTGTTGCTTTGATTTAATAGGTATCTTAATAGCTTTGAATAATTGACACAAATAACATTATATATTTTTTTACATCGAAACGGCTGATCCGATTTGACTAAAAGTTCGGAATAATGTGTATCATTATCAGATTGAAATTCTCTGAAAATTTGAATCCTCTCAGATGAAATATTTTTCACGAATGTTTTCCTCTGGCTTATTCTAATGGGCTTTTTGAAAACTTTGGAATGAGTTTTCTCAGAAGTTGTTCAACCGATCGTGCCTCAAAACTATACAGCATCAAGTCAGATAGGGGTTCATGTGTGTGCCAAGTTTCAACTGATTTTGAATTTTTGTCTGACCTGTGGAGCGCGAACAAAAAAACAAAAAACAAAAAAAAAAAAAAAAAAAAAAAAAAAAAAAACAGGCACTTTTTTTTCGGTATAGTGTAATTGAGTCTTCGCTTCGCTCATCCAATTATCTGAAATTACTTGAAAAATCTAATTTTAACTTTGAAAATTAAACTTTGAAAATTTTTAATTTTAACTTTTTTAACAAATTTCAAATGAACTTTGACTATAATTTTCAAAAAAATCTTCAATTAGGAAATTCAAGTTGAACTTGATTAAACAAGTGTATTCATACGAATAGTGTCAGAAACACTGTCATATTCTTTCTCTGTACTTACAGCACTTGAAGTAAATATGAGCTTGCTACTTATTTGACTACATTTTTAAATGTAATTATCTATACACACACTTTTATAGTTGGAAAAAAGTAGATCTACCAAAAAGTAACAAACAGAAAATGACTGGATAGTTTTTTCAACGGTTAGACATTTTTGGACAAAAATTATATTCAAAATTGAAAAATTATCTGAAGAAATAGTTTGAAAAATATTACAAAAATGCCGCATGGCGTTTGCTATGTGTACTTTATGTACTTCAACACCGAGATTTTTCGCAACCGCAATTTTTTAAATATCAAACTGATTTTATATAATTTTGTTAATAGAATGAAACAATCTTCCTATACTCTAATTCGAAATTTTGATCAAATTCACTTACTAAACTCAGCCAAAGTGAAAACAGTTGAGTCCCCATTAACAAAGAAATTCCTTAAACACACTTTGATATATTTTTAGATGAGCATAGCGAAGTCTCCATCCCACTCTTATAGGGCTTTGTCTGTGTTTTTTTTTTGTGGGCACTGCACAGGTCGCAGGGTTTGACTGATCAACATGAAACTTTTTTTTGTACGGGACAACTTTTACAACTTAGAATTGTATAGTTTTTGGAATGAATCGGTTGATTAGATTTTGAGAAATATCATTTCATAGTTTTTAAGAATCCCATAAGATTAGGCTGGGTGAGAAAATTTGAAAAAATGAAACCTCTCCGAAAAAAATAAAATTTTCTCTGAGTGTTTAAACATAAATGATACACATAACCACCATTTAGTAAGCAATTCGAAACAGCCGTTTCGAAGAAAAAAATTCAAATAACTGTTTTTATTCATCAAATATATGGAAATGAGCCAAGATTCACTGCTTCCTAGATTCGATATTTGCCCGAACATTGAATATTCTTCATATTCGTCAAGGTGTGTAGAATACCAGAGATGATAAAGTAGCAATTAAATGAAGGACAAAGTGTGTAGAATACCAGGGTCGATAAAGTAGCAAATGTGGGACTGTTATTGGATGAGCGTAGCGAAGACTCAATTTCACTGTACTTGAAAAATCGAATGTGTTTTTTTTTTGTTTTTTTGTTCGCGCTCTACAGGTCAAACAGAAATTCAGATCATGATGAAACTTGGCACAGACATGAACCCCTATCTGACTTGATGCTGTATAGTTTTGAGGCAAAATCGGTTCAACAATTCTTGAGATGAATCATTTTGAAGTTTTCAAAAAACCCATATGAATAAGCCAGGCGGAAAAAATGACAAAGTGAATGTTCTCCGAAATTTTTTCAAATTTTCACAGAACTCGAACAACATAATAATACACATTATTACGGACTTTTACAATAATCGGATGTGACGTTTCGGAGTAAAAAATAAAAAAATGCGATTTTTATTTATTTAATTACTTCATTTTTTTTTATTCGCTCATCCATCAACGCGGAAACACATAACGCGTTTTCCTAGTTATACCTTATTCAGATATCTCGCTCATCTTACAACGCATATTTCGCGTTTGCCTAGTATAGAATTAAAGAGTAGCTGTTCGCGATAAATTGATGAATGTATGATCTTCACAAAAACCGGCGCCTCATGCGCAAGACTCGAACCCACGCCCAACATGATTTCAATTTACATCGCAGAGCCTCAATCGACTAAACCAGACATTTAAAATAAACATGAATGAAAAGAAAAAAAAAAACATCAATCTCTGTTAGGCCTGTTACTCATGCATAGAAATGACAAGATAATATATATTCGGTGAGATTTGATTAAATATTTGAATATATTTAAATAGGATAACAGTTTGAACCGAGACAGAATCTGATGACATACTGTTGCTAAGAGCATTGTCCTTATACACTTTAAAGACCTCATGATGTCACTTGTCCTTTAGTTGTCTCAGAGTTTTCCTCAGTCCGAAATGAGAATTAATTGTCTTACAGATTCAGATTAAAGGACATCACAACCTTTAGGAAATAGATTTTAACGAATATTGAAGATATTTATTTGTCCAATTTTAGAGAAAATTAGAAATCACCAACTCAATTTCAGAAAATGATTAGATTAAAATGATTGAAAAATTAAATTAAAATAAATAAAAAAATAAAATGTGTATAATAATATAATATAATGAATAAAATAAAATTAAATTAAATTTATTAAATGAAATTCAATTTCTCCTCCAGGACTCGGCCCTCATTCTGAGTCGTGACGTAGACATTACTCAATTCTGTGTATGTTTCTATACAGAATTGGTAATGCCTACGTCATGACTCATGATCTCTGGAGGACAAAAACTAATCAATAGATTTGATCGATTATAAGAGTAGTTTTATCCTCTAATTAGTTTTACTTTTTCTTGTCAGGTTTATATTTTGATCTGAAAAATTTACACTGTGAGAATATAATATTGTTTTCTTATGGCTGGTCCGATTCGTGTGAATTTTGTGTTCTTTTTTTTTTTTTAATAATATCGAAACTTGAAACAAAATCATAGTTCCCCAATTAAGGCTATGGATGGAAGATCAGATAGTTTGGACGGGGCACCACAAGGGCGATCTTACATTCCAAAACACAGAATGATATGATGAAATTTTCAATTAATAATATGAAAATTTGAAATGTTAAAATAAGTTGATAAGTGGTATCGTAAAAAGTGACAACTGGGATGTTTCTTAAACAACAAGTCAAGACAGATTTCAATCTACATCTAATTAAATAAACATCATCTTACCCATCATTCACTGACGCAAATAGATCTTCGTCATCAGTATGTAATATATAGTGCGTCGTTTAAAAAAAAATCACTCTCACCATCTCATCATTCACTGACGCAAATAGATCTTAGTCATCAGTATATACATTGCGTCGTTGAAAAAAAAAATCACTCTCACCATCTCATCATTCACTGACGCAAATAGATCTTAGTCATCAGTATATACATTGCGTCGTTGAAAAAAAAAATCACTCTCACCATCTCATCATTCACTGACGCAAATAGATCTTAGTCATCAGTATATACATTGCGTCGTTGAAAAAAAATCACTCTCACCATCTCATCATTCACTGACGCAAATAGATCTTAGTCATCAGTATATACATTGCGTCGTTGAAAAAAAAAATTCTCTCATCATCCCATCATTCACTGTTGCAAATAGATCTTAGTCATCAGTATAATTATATACAATGCGTCGTTGAAAACCAAAATAAATTTTTAAAAAAATTACTCTCATCATCCCATCATTCACTGTCGCAAATAGATCTTCGTCATCAGTATAATTATATACAGTGCGTCGTTGAAAACCAAAATAAATTTCAAAAAAGTAATCTCATCATTCACTGTCGCATATAGATCTTAGTCATCAGTATAATTATATACAGTGCGTCGTTAAAAACCAAAATAAATTTGAAAAAAAATTACTCTCATCATCCCATCATTTACTGGCACAAATAGATCTTAGTCATCAGTAAATGAGCCTACAGTGCGTTGTTGAAAATTAAAATAAATTTAAAAAAAAATTACACCCATCATTCACTGACACAAATAGATCTTAGTAATCAGTATATCGGTATATATTTTCTGATTTTTACATCATTGCTATAACAAGGTGTAGTATTTCCACCGCTTTGACATTTTTAAATTTTAATTAATTTCAATATCAATGTACCTATTGACTCAATAAATAAACTTTATTATTATACAGTGCGTCGTTGAAAACAAATATAAATTAGAAAAAAGAAGTAAAATCTTACCCTAGACTGTCATATTAGGTGGTGGATTTTAACCGCCAAGCAATGAGCTGAAGAGGTCGCAGGCGCTCTACACGGGCTCGTTGTTCGCTCGCTTCAGACTCAAGTTTAACATGCATCGTGTGCTAGGCGCAACCCATAGACTAGCCCGCCAAACTCAGATTCACGTAAACGCCGTTAATTCCCTTAGGCCCAGTATTACCACGGCCAGTTAGTATATATCTGAGAGTTGGTGAAAACAAATAGCATAAGTAACCATGGTGACAACAAGTTTGAACTGTCAGATGAAGGCTAACTGGACTTGGTAATACCGGGCCTTACTCACACTTTTGATATATTTCACAGTCTAAATTTTTTCGGTATTCAAAAATATGTATCTAGGTTTACGTAAACTAGAAATTTTTTCATTTTCCATTTGAAGAATTTGAAAAATTACAAATTTTTGGCTCAAAATTCTGTGAATGCGATAACCTCGGTTTTTCAATTAGTAACAGAATGCAAAAACAATCATATTGATATCTCAAAAGTTACGGTCGTGAGAGTTTGCGGCGTAAAATACGAGCGCCTGCGACCTCTTAAACGACATCTTCCACCATCCTCTTCTTATCAGTCTGGCGTCGAATAGTAAACACATAGACAACAAGCTTCCGATCGACCGTCTCCCCTATCCCACAACACTAGCGAGCGGCTGGTTCGAGCCTTCACAACCTCCTTATCACACTATTACTACAAATTCATTTACTCATCCATTGATAAAAGAGAAAAAAACCTCTGTTCACTATTTCATTCATAAAGTTTTGAAGAGATTATAGATATCTGATACAATGCTACTGCGTATAACCTTTCTCCTCTTACTCCTACAGTACTGATGAGTGATTTGGATGAGCGAAGCGAAGACTCAATTTCACCATACTCGAAAAAAAGTACATTTTTAATGTTCGCGCTCCACAGGTCAAACGAAAATGTAAATTCAGTTGAAACTTGGCATACACAATTGTCCTCATCTAATTTGATAATGTATAGTTTTGACGCGAAATCGGTTGTACCACTTCTGAGAGAACTCATTTCAATTTTTTTTTAATTCCATGAGAATAACCCAGAGAGAAAAAAAAATCCTTGGAAAAAATCAAAATTTCTACAAAATTTCAATATATTAATGATACACATACTAGCACGCGGATGATTTTTGATTTCCTCTTTCTTTTTTTATATATTGGGTTTTAACGACACACTGTAATGACGACTGAGATCTATTGGCGTCGGATGAATGATTAATGAGATGATGGGATGATGAGATGAAGGTTTTATGGGTAATGGGAAGGATAGTGGAAGGAAGCGGTCGTGGCCTATATTGTGGGAACCATCCCGGCATTAGCCTAGACTACAGAGGGAAACCACGAAAAACCCCTGTAAAGATGGACGGTGGCGGGGATCGAACCGTGTCCGATATGTCTCTTCACCTCCCGGGTCACATGGAGCAAGTGCGCTAACCACTCAGCTACCTGTGCCGGTTTTCCTCTTTCGTTTACGTTGTGTTTTTGATGATACTGCAATAATGACCAAGATCTATTGGCGTCGTCGAATGATGAATGTGGTAATGGGAAAACGAGATGAAATTTTCATTTTTTATTTTTATGTTTTGAATAATGGGAAGGAAAAGATCGTGACCCCAAAATTCACCGCAATAATGGAGGAAAACCACAAGAAATCTTTGCAGGATGATTTATTGCGGGGGGGAATAGAACCTTGGTCACCGGAATGTCGGTTTGTCATGCTAGTCATGCACACCCATCCCCACTAGGATACCAGTAAACTGAGAAACTTCTTTTTAATATATTTTGGGTTTAATGACCCACTCTACTGACGGTTACGATTTATTGACGTCGGTTAATGATATATGAGATGATGGGATGATGAGATGAAAGGTTATTTCATTAGGTGTTTTTGGATAGTAGGAAGGAGTCGGTCGTGGCCTATTGTTAGATTAAAATATAAAACTTCTGCTGCCAATATTCAGTTTCAACGAAGACAGAATATAATGATATAATATTTCATTTTTCATTAATTCATTAATGATAATATCAAATTAATATTTCATAATTACCAATAAATAATAATTATTAGTTAATA
>OZ023338.1:6879105-7039105 GCA_964007535.1 Brachyptera risi | reverse complement strand
TGGTCAAATAAGTGACTTTCATTACGATAATTATATACACGTAGTCGCACGTAGGTATACGCACGTAAACACGCACGTGGATTACGTCACTTTGTTCTATATTACCTTTTTAATTGAGAGTTATCATAAGTGAATGGTCAAGAGAAACGGAAATGCTATCCTCCCCCCCCCCCCCTCCGGCTCAACAAACAATCAAACAGTCCAATAATTGGACTAGTTTGTTGATTATTTTGAAAAATCTCAATTTGAAACCAAATTAAAAATCAAAATATTATTTGGAAATGGACTTTTAGTAGATTTCGATAAATATAATAATTGTGATCAAAGTTCATTAGGCACAGCTTTAGAAACTGAAATCACCGTTGGGCGTGGGTTTGAGTCCCGTATATGGTACGGATTTTTGTGAGCATCCTTCCACCTATCTCCACTTCATAGTTTCATTATCACTGCTTGTTCGTCTCCCATATAACCTAGCTGTTGGTGGGGTCGTAGGATGAACAATAATCAATAATTATTGTTATTAAATTAAGAAACGATACTTGAGTTCACGTATACTAAGGATTGTATCAAATATCGTAATACTCTGTCTTCTATTCCACTCTTTTTTTTTTTTTTAATAACATCGAAACTTGATACAAAATCATTGTTTCTCAATTAAAGCTATGGATGAAAGATAGGATCGTTTGGACGGGGCACCACAAGGGCGATCTTACCACCCCATTTGAAATATTCAAAATTAATGAACTTCAACACCAGGACTGCGCTGTGGGTGACCATAATGTTTCTGCCGCAGATAAGTCTTTCAGTTTCCGAAAGTCCGGAACACATTATAAGTAAAAACAGTTTCTGTGATATATATCCGAACATTATCAGCATTGGTATTAAGAGTAAACAAACACACGAATGTTGATCCTACTTCTACTTCTAATTCTACTCTAATTCTACTTTGTCACCATTACGCGACGTTTCGGATAGATTGCACTACCCATTATCTAGCCTTGAGTAGAACCCTACTCGAGGCTAGATAATGGATGATGCAATCTAACCGAAACGTCGCGCAATGGTGTTAAAGTGCAGACAACCATCTACACGGCATGTTTTTACGGTAAGCGGTGTAATCCTGAAAATAATTCCAACATTATTTATGTCCTCGAAAATTTGAGAGATAATATATATGTATATTTATATTCATATATATACATATATATATATATATATATATATATATATATATATATATATATATATATATATATATATTATATTATATATATATATATATTTATATATATATATATATATATATATATATATATATATATATATGTATATATATATATATATATATATATATATATATATATATATATATATATTCATATATACATATATATGATAATATATATATATATATATATATATATATATATATATATATATAATTATACATACATATATATATATATATATATATATATATATATATATATATATATATATATATATATATATATATATATATATTTAATCAATCCAAATGATATTACTTCAACCTATATATACACGAACCATTCTAAAGTTGGTATCTAATATTTTGTCACTAAATCGGAAATCCCACCTGTGTTGATCACTGATGAAATATCTCTCTGGATTACCTACGTCAGTAACCCCCCCCCCTCCCCCTCCCCTCTTCTCCCCCTACACCCCCCTGGCCTAAGTGTCACGTGGTTTCCGGGCTTGTCGCCTCGCAGGTAGCCGGTGTGCATTTAATAGTACAGTTGTTATCGTATGCAACAGGCTTGTAACACTTGTTACACAGTGCTATTTATTATTAGCAAACGTGCTATTTTACACTTAATGGAGAAACATCGTTATACTGTTATTACAAAGGTATTGTCACTGTTTTGTTATTTAAATATGTAATTAGGAGTAGATGTAATTGATAATTTTATTTTATTTTCGGTTGGTAATTTATTGTTTCATGTTTTGGGTGGTTTTTGCGAAGCGTGTTGAGATTTTTTAAGGTGATCCGGACTTGGTTATAAGCTGTTTGTGTTACATCAGCCGTTTTCGTTTACCTTTTTCTCGGGAATGGTATAGATTCTAAGTACATTCATTGTTTGTACATGTTGTTCAGACCTCTTTCATGACCAAGTGAATCAGATTTGAATAATAATTTAGAATAAATATGGTTCATCAACATTTTTTTTCTGAAATTTGCAAATTTTTCGGATAATTACGATATTTTATTGGTTTTATATATTTTTTAAATTCAGATGTGTTTTCTAATCATCAATTTTCTTCACTATAAGTTTGTATTATACATGTATAAATCTTTTGTAGAATTTTGAACAAATTTGGTCGAAGTAATCCTGAGATAAAAATTCATTTATACTTAAAATTTTATTCTGAAATAACGGACAATGAAAAGTGGTGTAACTGAAAATAGTACCTGAACCCAAAATATTAGGAATGTTTTCAAACAAATTATATCCATATATGGTCACACTTGAGATGAAAAATAATGTGCACAACCCCCCCCCCTCCCCCCCCCCCCACACACACAAAATTACCCAGTTCAGCTTGGGACTCGTTCGTTTAGGTGTATAAGATTATTATTCCTAGTATTATGTGCATGATCAATGGAAGGGAAATCTGTTCTATTGGTTTGTATATGAACATAAGCACTTTGTATAAATAGGCCAAGTGAACGCCACAGTCATAATTTTGAGTTCTTGAAATTTTCTAATGATATGATAATATAAATGGTAATAAAAAATGTAATTGGGAAATATTATCATTGTAATTCTATTAAAAATATATATATTCTCGTTGTCCGCTAGTTATTTTGATTTGATTTGATTATTACTATTGGAAATGTATTCAATTTGGTATATCGATCTATAAGTAATTGTTACGACTGCTACAAATGCCGCTAAGGTATTTTAAATTTTTTCATTTCACAAAAAAAAATCAAGAATTATTCTTCGTTCTTTCGTAAAGAATTTGGTTCTGTTTTTTTTTTACTTTCATAGCTCAGCATCATCACCCATAATTTTAATGTTTTTTCTCAACTTCAACACATAATTAAATAATATATAATTATCGTTTTTTTTTCATAGTGCTACCACCTGTTACACACTCAACTAAGCTGGAAGCACTTTCAATTTCAAATTCCTTCAACTATAATAATATACTAAAATGTATCCACGAGAGATGAAGATCATTCGACCAACTAATGAGTGATTTAAAAAAAATAGCTGCACCTTCAATTTTTTTTTTTTGAAGATGTATTTGTGTATCCAATCACGAATCTATTCCTAAAAATCAATAATACCAGAGCTATTAAGTACATAGTAACATTAAAGGACATCACAACTGATGCATAGAAACATGAAAAGAATCGAACTTACTGTCTACGTCACGACTCAGAAAAAGGGCCGGGTCCTGGAAGACAAATATATTGTTCATGATTTCTGTAATTTAGATGATGATTTCTAGTTTTCTCTAAAATTAGGGATCGTCATTATTCATTAAAATCTTAATTAATAATTAATGATTTTAATTAATAATGACTGTATTTATTTCCCTAATTTTAGAGAAAACTTTTTTTTTTTTTTTAATAACATCGAAACTTGATACAAAATCATTGTTCCCCAATTAAGGCTATGGATGAAAGATAGGATCGTTTGGACGGGGCACCACAAGGGCGATCTTACCACCCCATTTTGATTATTTAAAACTAATGGTCTTCAACACCAGGACTGCGCTGTCTGTGACCATAATTTTTCGCCGTAGATAAAAGTCTTTCAGTATAAACACACGAATGTTGATATCTTCCACTTTGAACCAAGTCTCTTGGACAATGATTACTATTTCCCTTGACAGCAGATGTAAAATTGATCATTATACAAAATGCACAAATTAAATTAGTGATAGGCCTATAATGTTATAATTAGGCCATCACTCTACTAATTAATGGTCGTGGCCAATTAGTACTTCATCCAAGCATTTGCTTCGAGGACTTTGAGAAAACTAGAAATCATCATCTAAATTACAGAAATTATAAACAATGTATTTGTATGTAATGTAATGTAATGTATGTGGGTTTTCCAGGACCCGGCCTTTTTTCTGAGTCGTGACGTAGACATTACTCGATTCTTTTTATGTTTCTTTACAGAATCGGTAATACCTACGTCATAACTCAAGGTCTCTGGAGGATAAAAAAAAACTATAATTTCTGAAATTGAGATGATGATTTCTAGTTTTCTCTAAAATTAGGGAAATAATAATTTTTATAATAATATAATAATAATATAATATAATAAATATATATATATATAATAATATATGTAATAATATAATAATAATAAATTTTTCGTCATTATTCATCTAAATATAGTTTCATGGTTGTGATGTCCTTTGATAGTTGTTTTTTTACTTTTTTATGTTGGTAGAAATCATCCAACTCAAGTGAATACAGGTATGGGCCCTACCCTTTTTATTTTTTCAACCCTCTGTCGCCAACGAACCAATAGACCATACAGATGTCGGAAATGACATACATGCGCATCCTGCCAGTGCCTCTAATCTTCACATTATGTTCGACTCTCAATTGCTTTATTTGAAACAACTTTTCAAAAATTCAAAACTGTTCATCGACGCGAAAATGTATCAAATTTTCGTGATTGATTTTTTTTTTTTTTAATGTAGACCTATATAAATACCAAGGCATAAAATATTTATTACATTACAATCAAATATCACACAATAAAATTGAAATGACATATGCAAATTAATTTATCAAAAAATTCCATCAAGTACGGTATTTGAAAGAGATGCTCTCTTTATATATATATATATATATATATATATATATATATATATATATATATATATATATATATATATATATATATATATATATATATATTTATATATATATACATATATATATATATATATATATATATATATATATATATATATATATATATATATATATATATATATATATATTTAATATATATATATATATATATATATATATATATATATATATATATATATATATATATATATATATAATAAATGTCAGGCTTTTTTACTGATACATTTTCAATAACGACTAATGATGGGTGTGGCTTATCATTCGGCCACCTAGATCTATACAACTTGATTCATCCTGATTAACCACCTCTTGATTAGATTTCACGTTTTATGACGTGAAGACGGCAAGAAGATCAGTTTCCTATATCGAAATGACGCCTTTTCAATTTTCTAAATTTTCAAACTTACATTTTAAAAAATTCAAGTATAGGTTTCATTCAAGTGCTGTCACTCATTGTTGTACAGGCACAGTATAATTAACTCCGGTTAGCCTTTATCTGAGAGTTAGTGAAATCAAATAGCATGGGTAACCATGGTGATAACAACTCGAAACTGCCAGTTAGCTATACGTTGGTTATAACGAGTCAGTCAGTCGGACACCAGTGTGTCATATTGTATTCTATAATCACAACTTCAGTATTTATACTATAATTTATAATTTATTATTATTATATATATTCATTATTATAATATAACTTTATTAATTTATATTCACGTTCGTTCTTTTGTTTAAGCAACTCACCCTTATTACCATTCAATTTTTTTTTCTCAAATAGATTTTTTTTATATAACTCTTCGTATTCAATTTTTTTATTACAAAAACGTTTTTAAAAATAATGTATATATTATATTTTTTTTTACATTCAATTCTCATATTTTTTTTTAAATAATGCATTGTTTTTATACATTTTGTTATACTGTGTCCGTGTGGCAACCGTTTTGGCGGCAGTGTTTGAATAAACTTCTCTCTTTGTAATTGACCCAAATTTTCTGGTACTATGGTAATTTGGCGAACGTGTTTCTCCCTATGATTCAATTGACGAAAATCACAATGTAATAAAAACAACAGATAATTTGTTGTAATTAACTGTAAAAAATGATACATTCCTTTATGTTGCCAGTGTGTCTACTCCGCTAGCAGTAGAAGCCCCTTAATTAATGGATTCCTGGAACTAGTCTCAGAGTAGGCTATTACCTTCTTTTTCTTTGGCAACATAATTTAAATATTACCTTCTTCACTAGTAGATAATTTAATTACTGTTATTATCTTTGAGCATCATTGACCATGTTTCACTTTTTTTACAATTGGTTGAGATTCGATTTATCGAAATATCTGATTTTTAGTTAAAGCTTTCGAACAGATATCGGAATTCAAGTACAAAAACACAGATTTCTCAAATATGATTTAAATGATACGTATTAGAATAATTGACCATTGTAGATCGTCCGCCCTCGTGACGTCACAAAATATAAAAACCAATCAAGTGGACAGTGAAGCAGGGGAAATAGGGAAATAACCAATCAAGGTATCTAAAATTTTCCCTGCTTCGTATAAGCCCAGCCACAATGGTCGATTGAACATGAATTTCAAAAATTTTATTTAGATCTATAAATTATGCTCTTGGAACAAATTACACGATATGAGTTATGACCATCATCCCCCTCCTCCCCCCCCCCCCAAAAAAAATAACTAGGTGTTAGGGGGTTGTAAACCAGAAAACAATCAATACCGTCTTGAAGGTATTAAAAAGATCGGTGACACTATGGTATTGGAATTTTGGCATCTTATAATGTTTGAAAGGTATCATCATACAACTGATATTTCGTTGTTTCGAATTCCATTCGCTCGAAAGTCATCCATCTTGAAAAGGTCGCCATTTGTATAAAATTCATACCTGTTTTCGTTCTAAAATAAAAGTGTTCGACAGAAAGTGTTCAAATTTAGAACGTTATTCAAAGTTGGGTAAATAATTTCTGAACGTACACTTTCTTTTGTTTACAAAGTGAGCCAAGCGCTAAATGACCTCGCTGTCGATGCGCCTTGAAACTCTAATATTCATTCAAGTGAGCCAAGAACGAGGATAAAATCAATATAATTATTACAATTGGAACAAAAATTCTATTATCAATTGGAAATCAAATTGAACGGTATAAAATGTTCATGAGAGAATAACAGAAGAGCTTTTTCCTGCAAGTAATCAAAATAGACCATCAACAATAACGAAAGTAAGGAAAACATTTTCAATTTTATATCCTCGATTTTTTTTCTTGATGTCATTTTGATTTTTGATAGAAGCCTATAGGAAGATATTTGTCAAGAAACCATAGCAACTATACTATAATACTACATATCAACAAACTATATAGGCTTCTGTCAAGAGACGTCACCTATTGTTGAAAGAGACGGACAACAATGTCCATCAGTTGGAATTGACCAATCAGAATAATTGGTAGTCCACCAGTTCGCTGTATTGCAGTAACTATTGTTTGTCATTTGTTACTTGACAGATTTTTATATAAGAGTCAAAATTATAGGGATTGTACAACATAATTTGTGGGACGTTATCTACTTATTTCTAACGATGTGTGACGTCACGTACTCACGTAAAAGAAGCAGATGGGATGATCCGAAACCAATATCTTTAATCAATGAAATTAGATCCAATTTGATTTTGGTTCATGAATGAAAATACAAATACTAGATAATTCAATAATTACGGTTCATTCTTCGTGCTGCCACTATGTCTACCTCGCCTTCCATTAATTACCGAATTCCTAGTAAACCTCTTTCATTCATCTACTTTTTTATGTTATGTAACGTCATTATTTTGATGACTAATCACTGTAATTAATCTTTTCTCTGGTTGCCCGTAGCAACGTCAAAAGTGTCAGTATGTGTGAGTCAGAATCAGGTGATATTTATGAGTCAAAGACCTCAATGTCCGTCAGCCAATCAGGGCTCGTGTGTAGTAAAAACTAGCCAATCAGGCCGCAGGGGTTTCTCGATGGGGAGGGGAGATTGAAGGTGAAAATAATGGTAATTAGAGGCGAGATTTTAGAAGGATTTTTCCTCAATTGGAGAGTGTGTATAATGTGGAGATTTAAATATTTGAATGAGGTTTCCTTATGTGGAAATGTGTGACGAAAATTTTAAATTTCGAAATATTACCATTTATTTGTATGTTTTTTACTAGCGAAGATTTGGATATTGGGAATATTCTTCGTGATTTAAAAAAGTGTGTAATGGAGATAATGACTTGGGAAAATTTTGAGATTTTGTTCTTGTTTTTGGTTTGTGAATTATTTTCGTGTTTAGTCATTTTCTTATCCCTTGAAAAGATTTCAAATATTTCAACTATCAAGATTCTAAAAATGAAAATTTAATTCGATGCCTTTTTAAATGAATTTGACACCTATATAAACGAAGAACGAGAGTCTAAAAATCTTATAATGTGTCCTAATTTCCATTCCATATTGATGAGAAAAAAGAAATTGTTTTATTAATTACTGCAATGTGAAAGCTAATTGCATGGAGGCATATTGTTCAAATGTGTGAAAAAAAGTAATAGTTATTTGACGATGATTATTATTTTAAATACTTTTCTCATTGAATATAACCTTTCGTACTTGTTCTTATGGAGTAATATTATCACACTATATCTATACCATTGAACAAATTAATTGATCAATATTTTTCTATGGCAATTTCTATATGTATATCGGACCCGGTTCGATCCCCGCCACCGTCCATCTTTACAGGGGTTTTTCGTGGTTTCCCTCTGTAGTCTAGGCTAATGCCGGGATGGTTTCCACAATATAGGTCACGACCGCTTCCTTCCCACTATCCTTCCCATTACCCATAAAATCTTCATCTCATTCTCCCATCATCATTAATCATTCATCCGACGCCAATAGATCTGTCATCATTACAGTGCGTCGTTAAAACCCAACATAAAAATAAAAAAATTCTATATGTTTTGTAATAATTTTTATAAGATTCAACTTCCAATATTCATTTACACGATGTAACAATGAGAATGATCACTTTTAAAAATGAATGTATATAACTTATTTTCGCTCAACTCTTGAAAATGTTTTGATGCTAATCTAAAATCAACAAAATAATTTGTTCTTTTCTTCAGTGTGTATCAGTTAAACTATCAGAAACACTCCATGCAATATGAATAATAAGATGAGCGTAAGTGAAGATTCCATCCCACTCTTATAGGGGTTTGTCTGTGTGTTTTTATGTTCGTTTTTTTAAAGTTTTTTTTTTTTTTTTGTAAGCACTCCACAGGTCGCAGGGTTACTGATCGACATAAAACTTTTTTTGTACGGGCACACTTTTACAACTTAGAACAGTAAAGTTTTTGGAATGAATCGGTTGGATAGATTTTGAGAAATGTCATGTCAAAGTTTTCAAAACCCCATAAGATTAGGCTGGGTAAGAAAATTTGAAAAAATGAAACCTCTCCGAAAAATATACAATTTTATCCGAGTGTTCAAACAGAAATGATACACATAACCACCATTTTGTAAGCAATTCAAATCAGCCGTTTCGAAGAAAAAAATTCAAATAACTGTCAAGATTCACTGCTTCCTAGATTCAATATTTGCCCAAGAATTAATTGGTTTATTAATTAATTAATTAATAATTAATTAGAATTAATTAGTATAGCGATAGGCCTAATTATAACATTATAGGCCTATCACTAATTAAATTTGTGCATTTTGTATAGTGATCAATTTTACATCTGCTGTCAAGGGAAAGAAGTGATCCTTGCCCAAGAGACTTAGTTCAAAGTGGAAGATATCAACATTCGTGTGTTTATACTGAAAGACTTTTATCTACGGCGAAAAATTATGGTCACAGACAGCGCAGTCCTGGTGTTGAGGACCATTAGTTTTAAATAATCAAAATGGGGTGGTAAGATCGCCCTTGTGGTGCCCCGTCCAAACGATCCTACCTTTCATCCATAGCCTTAATTGGGGAACAATGATTTTGTATCAAGTTTCGATGTTATTAAAAAAAAAAATTAACTATTCTTTATATTCGTCAAGGTGTGTAGAATACCAGAGAAGATAAAGTAGCAATTAAATGAAGGACAAAGTGTGTAGAATACCAGAGTCGATAAAGTAGAAAATTTAGGACTGTCATTGGACGAGCTTTAGCGAGGATTCAATTTGACATACTGAAAAAAATGTGTGGTCGTTTTTTTTTTTATATATTTTTTTGTCGGTTCTCCACAGGTCAAACGGTTACAGCTATCAACTTCAAAATTTTGTTCATCATGGTTCCTCATCCAACTTAGATCTGTATAGTTTTGTGGCATTATCTGGTGATAACTTTTTTTTATGAATTTTCGAAATTTCGAAAATACCCATTAGATTAACACGACGGGAAAAAAAATCATTTTCGAAAGACATGAAATTTTGTGTGGAGTTGAATTACATTTTGATACACATTTCTGGAAATTCTCAGCTTGATTGGGTCAGCCATTTTGAAGAAAAAACATAAAATGTGCTAAATTCGTACCACTCGAAGCAGTTTTTACCCATTTTACCCATTTATAACTTATATGTCACCCAATTGGCGAATGTAGGCAAAAGTTTGGCAAAAAAATTGACATACTATTGCAATACGCTCGTCTAACAACGCATGTATGGCGTTTTCCTAGTTATACCTTATTCAGATATCTCGCTTATCTTACAACGCATATTTTGCGTTTGCCTAGTAAATATAGGATATTCCATCACACACTTCAAAAGCCCTAAAAGAATGTCTAAAATCGCTATGAATAGTATACACCGAAATGCTGACTTTCAATTATAGCATGCCTTCCTTATAGTAAGCATTATTCATTGAGTGTTATGTAGGCCCATATATCACTATTTAAAAACAATTGTTATCAAAAACATAATGTTATTATGAACCAAGAAAATTGAGCAATTAATAATATTAATCTAAGGTCAAAGAACTTCATTAATCGAGAATTTAGATATGTACTCGATTGTTCTCAAGCAATTGCTATGTACGTACGTAATTTACTAATTTACCAATTTACTTATTTATTAATTTACTAATTAGAAATGATGGTCATCAACACTAGATGTGCTGATTAAAAGGATGCTATTCAAAAATGTTCAATATAATATTATCAAAATTGATATTAATTATTAATTTTAGTATTTTTTATGAGTATTAGAGAATTTAATGATTGCCGGTTAGATTTTCAAAAGGGTACAAGTTTAAAATTGAATATAAGTGCATATTTGGAATTCGAAAAATACAGGCGCTAAATGACCTCGCTGTCGATGCGCCTTAAAACCCTAATATTCATCCATTCTATTCGAAAAATAATGAAATGTATTCATGTTGTAAACTATTTATTTATAATTTTCTTTATTATATTTTTATTATATTATTTTATAATATTTGTATATATTATTTTTCACTATATTATATTTTTATTATAATTTTTTATTTATTATATTCATAATTTACGGAGACTAGTTTTTAATATCATATTTATGTAGAAACGATAAATTCTTTTATTTCTTTTCATTTACGTAATTAGTATTTTTAATTTTTAGTATCGTCTATAGTTATTAATTGTAGGTCTATGTTGTTTTAATGTTTCATTACTTCATCTACCTAGTATCTATCTCATCTTATTTTTGTCATTCGCTAAATGACCTCGCTGTCGATGCGCCTTAAAACCCTAATATTCATTCATTCGGTATCTTATATGACAACATTTCTTGAAAAAGTCGGTCTTATTTTTAGTGATAGTAATAGCAATCAATATTCCATCATTCGTCACAGTGATTATAAAGATGGGTTTAATATTGGGCACGACCGTCTCCTTTCTATTATTTCAACCAATTTTGATTGCTACTCACTATATAGCACTGTATCTATAATCACAATGAATAAATTTTTAAAACATTGAAGTATTGATCACAGTATGACCACAGTATTGATAACGAAATTAATTGTATACCTCTGATAAAATATGTATATGCGGTACCTGTAAAGTCGGGTGACTTTGTCCTTTTGTTGGAGAAAGTTTCAAACTACCACAAATGAGAAACTTTTGATTTTATCGTATCTATTTTGATACGTATTTTGATTTTGATATGTATGTATTAAGAGGTCGCAGGCACTCTACACGGGCTCGTTGTTCGCTCGCTTCAGACTCGAGTTTAACATGCATCGTGTGCTAGGCGCCACCCATAGACTAGCCCGCCAAACTCATATTCAAGTAAACGCCGTTAATTCCCTTACTCACACTTTTGATATATTTCACAGTCTATATTTTTTTTCGGTATTCAAAAATATATATCTAGGTTTTCGTAAACTAGAAATTTTTTCATTTTCCATTTGAAGAATTTGAAAAATTACAAATTTTCAGTTCAAAATTCTGTAAATGCGATAACCTACGTTTTTCAATTATTAACAGAATGCAATAACAATCATATTGATATCTCAAAAATTACGGCCGTGAGAGTTTGCGGCGTGAAATACGAGCGCCTGCGGCCTCCTTAAGATACCAAAAAAATGGATACGATAAAATTAAAACTTTTCATTTGTGGTAGTCTGAAAATTTCTCCAACAAAAGGACAAAATCACACCAGGGGGTCAAAGTCACCCCACTTTACGGCACATGTATAATGACATAATTATATCAATTAAAATATCGATTTAATAAAATTATAATAAAATAGGAAGTATAACTACACTTCCAAGTGAAAGAGAGAAAAAGAGAAGGTTACAATCAATATTTGCATTTCCGACTCGATAACTATTTTAATTCAATAAATACAATCAATCATAATTCTCACTTAATATAACCAGACCGTTCAATGATAATGACGATTTTATCAAAACTAGTAATAATTAAATGCAAACGGTTCTCAGAAACGTAAAACACTGCCGGGGCGTTGTTCGGTATCCAATAGCATCAATCAATTTCAGATTGATTGATAAAATATCCTGATTTCCAAGAAGCGTGATTCGAACTTAGCAGTCTTCAGTCTAATTAAAATGTGACGTTGCATAAGTTGCCTATACCCGCAGGGGTACACACAAACCGTTCAGTCGTCCTAGAGGTTAACTGAAGGTCAATCATATATATTTGTTTAATATTGTTACTATAACTGCAGTTAAATAATTAACAGACAGGATTATTATAATTGTATAGACTGAATAAGAATATTATGAATTCACATAATTCTTGTTGAATATTAATCAATCACATAGAAAAGATTTAATAATATGAGAATGAATGGGAGGACTATCACTGCTCACCACCATCGCCTGAGGATGCAGGATGAAACTCCGGTGAAATGTCGCAAAAACAAGTTCTTTTTAGAACTCAAAATGCATTCTAATTCTGGTAAATTCACCGTAAAGGCATATTTAATATATATTTATATATATATATATATATATATATATATATATATATATATATATATATATATATATATATATCCCCCCTATGATGTCTGAAGTTTTGAGGGCTGTTGGTTGATGGTAATGCTAGCTTTGCGGAGATTTGCCCTTCTGGAATGAGTGTATATACATATATATATACATATATATATATATATATATATATATATATATATATATATATATATATATATATTTATATATGTATATATATATATATATATATATATATATATATATATATATATATATATATATATATATATATATATTCATAGATATATATATTATACATATTCTAGTAGGTCATGGGTAACCATGGTGATAAGAAGACACCACTGCCAGTTGGAACTGTTCCCACGTTGGTAATTCCGGCACTAAGCATGTTGTTGTTGTTGTTTCTGTTCCAGTTCACACATCGCCCTTCCAGCAACAATGAAGATCAACTGTGCAGTTCCCTTGCTTTCCATCCTAGTCCTGGCCATGGTCGGTGAGATCACCCCGGCCAAATTACCAAGCTTACGAGTCATTAACAGAAATGAAGAGGTAAGCAGTTTCCCTCAGTCGTTTGATTTTAATGATGGTTCGGGTTTCCCACGGCTTTTAGATTTTGATTTAGTTCAGAATTGACCACTAGTGATAGGCATGGCTAATCGCCAAAGCCACCTTGATCTATATACTTCATGTGGGAATTTAGAGATACTCTGATAGGTCAATGTGAAATTTCCCACATAACAAAGTTCATTTGATTGGATGTTCTGTTTTGTGACGTTTATGGGCGGGTCAATCACTAGTCGTCAATTCCCTCACTCTCTTTTTTTTCTTTATTTCGTTCTCTTATCTCATTCTTTTTAACCTCCTTCTCTTTGTCTTCTTCTGTTCATTTCCTTCTCTTTACCTTGTTCTCTTGATCTTCTTCTCTTTATCTCTGATCATTAAAAACAATAAGAGGCTAGTGGGGTTGATATATCAATTTGAATTTGTGAATTTCCATAGCAATTAACATGCGTCATAATTTTCATGATATTTTCAGTTCAAATGTTACAGACTGATAAGATAAAAATAAAATCAAAATCAAAATCAGATATAAACATAATGATAAATAATTAATACTTATGATAAATATTACAAATAATATATGAGATGATGAAAATGAAGTCCAAAAGTAATAACATTTTGACTAAAAAAAGAAATTTAAAAAAAGATCAAGATATTATCAATCAAATAGTGCAAATATTATTATATAGAACTCCATCCGATATTTCAATCAGGTCCACATGTATTTCAAGTATTTTTGGTATTTCACTAAAATAAAGTAAATAGTATCTCTGGTGGAAAACAAATGGCAGTGTTTCTGAAGAATGTTAATTAACATTCGAGATCTAAAAATTCGAAAATTAAATTTACCCAATCTGGAATTATTTTCGAAATTACATTTTGGCCATTCTGTCAAACTTGTGTTTTTCTTTCAGTGATCAACTATATTTCATTTTTGAATTTTCTCTATAAAATGGTCTCAATGATCAATTGACTGAATTTAGTAATTTCACAGCCTTTTTTTCTGATAAGAAAAGAATGATCTGAAGAAAGAAGGCTGTGAGAAATATACTCTGGATCTCAAAGAGCTTATTATAAGAGGCTAGATACTGGAGATACTTTATTTAGCCCACAGCCTTCTTTATTCATTCTTTTCTTATATCATAGAAGAATGTTCTGATTAAAGAAGGCGGTGATCTAACCTCTCTAATTATAACTATACTTCAAATATATAGGCCTATATCTGTTTATTTAGAAAAATCATTGACAATAGCAGACTAGGCCAATGTGTAATAGATATTTTTCTTTTGTTTCAGAACATGATAAATCCTAGCAGGAAAATAGGTAGGTACACTTTCACGTATAACTACTTGTTCTTCGATTTATATTATATTAAACTAGGAAAACGCGTTATGTGTTTCCGCGTTTATGTACGAGCTAGAATATTTCAACATAACTTTGGTTGGTTATATATATCTACCTTGAGATCCAAATAATTACATTACTGCTCTCCTGTTTTATTCATCACTAATTCTAATTTAGTCATTTTATAATAAAGAAGGCATTGTTTTAATTGTTCTTAGTTAATTGGTGACACTTGTTGCTCGGATTTAATTGGTATCTCAATAGCTTTGAGCGATGGAAAAACATTGTATTATATATTTTGTTACATCAAAACAGCTGATTCTATTTGAATGAAAGTTCAGAATAATGTTCATCATTATTATATTGAAATTCCGTGAAAATTTGATTTCTCCCGAAGGAAACATTTTTCATGAATTTTGTCCTCTAGGTTATTTTTATTTTTATTTTTTTTCAACTTCGAAATGAATTTTCTCAGAAGTGGTGCAACCGATTGCGCCTCAAAACTATACAGTATCGAACTAGATGAGGACACTTGTGTATGCCAAGTTCTAACTGAATTTGTATTTTTGTTTGACCTGTGGAGCACGAACAAGAGAAAAAATGACCTTTTTTTCGAGTACGGTGAAATTGAGTCTTCGCTTCGCCTATACAATTTTTATAATTCATGTCTTTCAAGTACTCTCATTATTGTGATGTCCTTGAACATAAAATAGTCAATTTTACTCATTTCTAAATTCATCCTTTAATACAAATCATATAATAGCAATAAAACTACTGAGACAATCCCCATTTGTGATCGTCAACTATGTTTGGAATCGAATGCACAGATACGAATGTATGTAACTGAGACATGTGACCAAGTGGTTAATCCACTGAACCGTCATTCAGTAGGCCGGGGTTCGATTCCCTCCATGGTCAACCATCCTTATAAGAGTTTTTTTGAGGTTTCACTCTGTCGTTCAAGTCAGTACTGGGATGGTTCCTTAACAACAGGCCACGATCGACTCCTTCCCACTATCCAAAAAACACCTAATAAAATAACCTTCCATCTCATCATCCCACCATCTCATATATCATTCACCGACGCCAATAGATCGTAGCCATCAGTAGGGTGCGTCGTTAAACCCAATATAAATAAAATAAAATGAAAATGCGTTTTTTTTTTTCATTTTTTTTTTACAAAAACGATATGTTATACAAAGAAACCTAGTTACTTTATGGATATGCTCCTATCATCATACAGTGAACAAACAAAAAGAGTAACTGGGAGAGGATTCGAAAACCAAAAGAGAAAGAAACAAGCAAGAATATGAATGAATATAAACGAACATGATGTGAATGTGAATGTGAAGATGTGTTTGCACGTGACTTGAAATAGTGACCTGTTTGTATTCCAGGAGTGAGTCACCGTAAGCAAGACGTGTTCAAAGTGACTCAGGCGTCGCCCAGCGTCGTCCGCGTCGGCATGGGAGAGCGTCTGGAGCTGTACTGCGAGGTGATGGGATCGCCGCCGCCTTCCATACAGTGGATCAAAGGAAACAACCAGGAACAGCAGGTACGAACAGAACTATCAATTGGCAGTCGTTATAGGGGCGCCGAAAAGCATTTGGTCTGGAATAAAGGGGGGCGCTGAAGAGCGAATACTGGAATAGATATATTATACCAAGAGTGGAGGTGGGCTTGGCTAAATGACCCAATGTAAGTATATTGATGAACCTAACCTAACTAAACTAACTGAACAAATATCCTAAACTAATCCTATAGTTGAAATTTTAAATTTTTGGTACTTTCAAATTTTTAAATTTTAGTTTAAATTAATGAAATTATGATACTTTGAATCATATATTTATCCAATTGACTTGTTAACTAATTTGACTAATTTTACAATATCCACAACTGATGTATTTCAATACTCGTACAGATTTATATTATAGAAATGTGCAGATGAGTGATTATTAACTAGGAAAACGCGGGATGCGCGTTGTTAGACGAGCTTAGGGGTATAGAAATCTAGAATGAAAAATAATTTGTCAACCCAATCTACATCTACAGACCTTGGATCACTCCAAACGTTCAAAAACCTTACGAGAATCAGTTATGTCACTGCCTTCCTCTTCATTCATCTCAATCGTTTCGAATTAATTGTTGACACTTGTTGCTATAGATTAAATTGGTTCCCGTAATAGCCTAAATTGATGGGAAAATGCTTTATAAATGCGTTTTCTTCTTTATTTCTCATACGATTGATGCGAAAAATCTCTCAAAATGTGCTCAATAGTTTCCTTTATATTCGTCGAAAATTTGAGAGGTCTTGAAAAATTTTGATTTTTCAAGTATTTTCCTCCGGGTTATTCTAATGGGGATTTTTGAAATTTCTAAAATTCATAAAAAAAAAAGTTACCACCCGATAATGCCACAAAACTATACAGATCTAAGTTAGATGAGGAACCATGACGAAAAAAAGTTTGAAGTTGATAGCTGTAGCCGTTTGACCTGTGGAGAACCGACAAAAAAACATAAAAAAAAAAAAAAAAAAAAAAAAACATAAAAACGAACACCAATTATTTTCAGTATGTCAAATTGAATCCTCGCTAAAGCTCGTCCAATTAACAATAGCATTAACCACAATTCTATTTTTAGACACATTCGGACAAGAAAATGTCCGAAAACAGTCTTCTTGATTACAATATGTCATTAAAATTCACATTGAAGAATCTTAAAATTCAATGTGGCTCTGATATTTGACGTCACCAAGTGGGTAATTGTGGTTAATGCTATTATGAAATGGATATATAGATTTGAAATTGAAACTGAAATTGAAATTGAAATTAAATCTGAACCTTTTTTTTTTTAATAACATTGAAACTTGATACAAAATCATTGTTCCCCAATTAAGGCTATGGATGAAAGATAGGACCATTTGGACGGGGCACCACAAGGGCGATCTTACCACCCCAAAAAATCCTAACTAGAACTTCCGGTCCGACTTCACAAGGCCAGTAATCATGAATGCACGAATCTCAAACAGTTTTAAAAGGGAGTTGAATCACAACCACTATGTCACCTCGATACATATGGTTATAACTTGACGATTTAAACTTTCAGGCAGAACTACTCGAGAGTAACGACATCATGGACCAGATCAGCACGGGCAGAGCGAAAACCATGTCTCGTCTGGTGGTAGACTGCGTCATGCCGCAGAACGAGGGTCTATACACGTGCGTCGCGACGGCAGGCATCCACACGACGCTGGCGCCGCCGACCATGGTGCTGATACCAGGTCAGTGCAAAAGCCAACATATTTATTTATTTTCATCCACTTTGGAATTATATTATTTCACATGATACATAGTAGAAGTAAGGTCAAAATCTAATTAATATGGATAGTCAAAATAAGAAGTTAAAACATTTTAAGTTGAAACTAATGAAAGGTGTAGCTTATTTATAAATATTGTTTCACTAAACATACATCACAATAATATTAAATGTTATCAAAAATGATGGAAATAGTACAAACTGTAACTATAAATGAATAATTGTAATGATCTAGCTCTTGGCTAAGACTATAGATTCGCAATAGACCCTTTTAGAAATGAAATAGCCATCTAAGGGTGGCATTTGAAGTAGAGCGCAATGTAACTATACGTTTAAAAGTCCCTGCTGCCAATGCTTCTGATGTCTGGGGACACGGGATCAATGCCCACTCCATGCTGCTACTTGGTTTTCTTTGGAATATTAATTAGATTATAATATATATTATATTAATAATAAAATCCTACCCCATCTCCAACAGAAGTGGGGTTAGGGGGTTCACCATTAAACCAAAATCGTGGGCAAATTACACGCGCTGTGTTGTGCTCCTCTACTTTATCTAAATTTCCTCTACTTTCACTCTCTCCACAAGTTCCCTCCATACTTCCCTATCATCCCACCACTCTTCCTCATTCACTCTCTTTCACAATTCTCTTTTTTCTTCCACATTCCACCTTATCACTTCTTCCCATCTTATTCTTGGTCTTTTTCGTTTCCTCTTTCTTCCGACTCTTCCTCTTTCGAACTCACAACTTGGTATTTGCTCACTACCCATCCTTCTCATGTGTCCATATACCACCGTTGTCTCTCCCTTCCCCATTTGCCATTTCCATGGTCTTCCATCCCTTTCCATTTTCATATATTTTTTTTTTCAATCGAAATGTATGAAAATTGTTTTTTCATTGAATTTTCATTCGATTTGAGCTCTCTGTATCGCTTAAGACTTCATGATTTAGCAAAACATTGTAGGAACTAGATTACCCACTGTAACCCTGTTTGTTTACATTTTTTTATTGATGCCATCTTTGTTCTCCAGATAACCACGTGAACAATTTGACAGCGCTGTTGACGGCGTGTCCGAACATGAACAATTTGAATATGGAACGTCCTCCGAGGATCGTCCAGTGGAGTCCCGTGTCGATGCACGACATGGGCGATGACGTCACGCTGCCGTGCCGTGCGGTTGGCTATCCGACGCCGACCATCGATTGGTTAGATGCTGATAATGAACTCATCTCGGAGAATGACCAAAGATTCAAGGTGAATACCTATTTTAGGAATGAAAGAGCTCGATCTAGCGGCAAGATATGAAGTAGAGAGGGATTTTGGTACCCGCGTTTGAAAGACCCATGCTTCCAATGCAATTTAGAACGAATGATTTCTATTATTGTGCATCACAGTGAACATATTTACTTAAAATATTATACTAGTAGTTACAACAATATATGGTTGATATATTCTAAGCGATTTACAAAGTGTCAGAGTGAGTAAAATGAGACATAATTCAAGTTATACACTTTTATATACTTTTGCCGGTCTTTTTTTTGGTTTTTTGGTTTTTTGGGGGGTTTTTTTGCGGTACTTTTGCGGTTTTTGCGGTTTTGTGTGGTTTTTGCCGATTTTTGCTTTTGGGGGTTTTTGCCGTTTTTTTTTGTGGTTTTGGACTGACATTTAAAACAGTACTAAAATACCCAGAATGTAGTTTCTCCGATTTTGGCTGGTAGAAGGCGTGGTAAGCGCCTACAAATTGTATTCTGAAAAGGATCCATCGTTTTCTTTATTTCCTTTATTTTTCCTTCTCTATCGTATTTCTTTCTTTTACTTGTGATGATGATTGTTTGATTCTCGACCCCGCCAATGGCTAGATTATACGGGGGTACGAATGAGCAGGTGATGATGAAAATATGAAGTGATGATAAAAGAAATGACATTTGAAAAAACATGCCTTATAGGTGACAAACCCACATCTCCAATGGTGACTCCAGTTTTCTGACCTGTTGAACCTTTTCTAAAACAGAACTAGGTGGCTGTATTCATGTATCATACATATTGGGATTGACGACGCACTGAAACTAAGATCTATTGGCGTCGGATGAATATATATAATGATATGATGGGATGATGAGATGAAGGTTTCTTTGATAATGGGAAGGAAGCATCATGATTTATACTGTAGGAACCATCGCGACATTTACTCAATCTACAGAGGAAAATCGCGATAAAAACTTGATATATGCCCAAATTGACGTTGGGGGGTTTCAAACCGAGGCTCGATATACCCTCGTCTCCCGGCTGTTTATTTATATGTTTGTTTGTTTGTTTGTTTGCTTGCTAGGTGCTGCCCAACGGTGACTTGCTAGTGATGAAACTGCGCTGGGGCGACATGGCGGGCTATACATGCGTGGCCAGTAATCCAAGGGGCCGTGACACGGTGGTTTCCTTCCTCTATCCAGTAATGGTAAGTTGTTCATTTAATATTGGGGTTAATAAGTTTAGGAAGGGTAGTTTACAGAAATTATGATTGAAAATTGGGGTTTAATGGGAGGAGGGAGGGCAGTTTACACAAATTATTATTATCAAATATTTGGGTTTAATGGGAGGGAAGAGGGAGGGTATTTTACACAAATTATCATTCAATATTTGGGTAATACAAACGCTGCATTTTCCTAGTTATTATCACAGTGGAACCTCTATCTATCATTTTTCAATGGACCAGGAAATATAAACCATCCATGCAGGAAAACGATCGATCCGGGAAAATTCAACATTGGTCAAATGGGAATAGGGTGGGGCAAAATGAATGATAGATGCAGGTAAATAATGAATCCGGGAACGATGTATCGAGGTATTTACATCATTATTATCAGCATTGGATCAGTATCGATACACAAATCAGTGGTTATTTTAGTGAAAATTTAGAACCGCGCATATGGAGAATCAATCATATAAAGAAGGAGGTTCTGCACAGATACTGGGGGGGGGGGGGGAACTACAGCCCCGCAGGTGATTTTTTGAAAAACTTTTTTTTTTTTTATTATCTCGTTACCATTTGGGAATATGTAGACCTAAGACTGTTGCTTCATAGTGCATTATTACTGATATGCAATGCATTATTTGTGTTATAAGTATAATTAGTGCATTATTAAACATGGACTAAATTTTACAACTGCGCAAATTGAAATTAAGAGCTGCATTTTTCAAGTTTAGAACTGCGCATATTAGGGTCAACTGCGCATATTAGGGTCAACTGCGCATATTAGGGTCAACTGCGCATATTAGGGTCAACTGCGCATATTAGGGTCAACTGCGCATATTAGGGTCAACTGCGCATATTAGGGTCAACTGCGCATATTAGGGTCAACTGCGCATATTAGGGTCAACTGCGCATATTAGGGTCAACTGCGCATATTAGGGTCAACTGCGCATATTAGGGTCAACTGCGCATATTAGGGTCAACTGCGCACTAATATGACCCCTGACACAGATTATTATTGAATATTTGTGGTTAATGGGGGGTATGTGGAAGGGTAATCATCAGTTGGTAGGCCCATAACTGGCTCAAATATGAAAATATTTTAGGGAATTTCACAGTCATGTCATCAACTGAGTATTGTCAGAAAAAGTCATTCCAGCATTATTCAGTATTTAAGCAGGGTCGATAAAGTAGTTCTACCTTCTCTAGCTATGCTACTTTATCGACTGTTGTATCAGAGCTGAGGTTACTAAATATGAAATCGGGTTTTCTAGGTTTTGAATTTTGAAAAACGTATAAATAAACAAAAGTCATGTTTATAGTGTGAAATTATTTAATTTCTTCCATTCACTCTGAAATTTTAAAGGGCCAAAACAGAGTGAATTTGAAATCTTTTGAAAGTCATTCTCAATGTTGAAACTGGATATAGCCTACAGTAGGCCCATTGTCACAATATCATTCATTCAAACTTGAATTCAAGAGTTTTTTTAAAGTAATCTTTATCCTATTCATTACTGTATATATTTTTTTTTTTTTAATAACATCGAAACTTGATACAAAATAATTGTTCCTCAATCAAGGCTAAGGATGAAAAATAGGATCGTTTGGACGGGGCACCACAAGGGCGATCTTACCACCCCATTTTGATTATTTAAAACTAATGAACTTCAACACCAGGACTGCGCTGTCTGTGACCATAATTTTTTTTTCAGCCTATACTGTTATCGGTTATTTACTTATAATGTGTTTCGGACTTTCGGAAACTGCAAGACTTTTATCTGTGGTGGAAGATTATGGTTACAGACAGCGCAGTCCTGGTGTTGAAGTTCATGAGTTTTAAATATTTAAAATGGGGTGGTAAAATCGCCCTTGTGGTGCCCCGTCCAAACGATCCTATCTTTCATCCATAGCCTTAATTGTGAAACAATGATTTTGTATCAAGTTTCGATGTTATTAAAAAAAAAATAATACTGTATCTGAAGTTTTTTTAGGCATAATTGAAACCGAGTTAATGTTCTCTAATTTCAGAAGAGCAACAGCTAAGCCAGATGTGCGAGTCAGAACAAGAAAAATGCAGCAAGACTAATGAACGGCCCACGAGATTTATATTCCATTACTTAACTTATTTCATTATCAATTATGACGAGTACGGTACACGGAGAAGAAATATTCTGGAGGCGTAAATTCGATATTTCATCTGCGTTTAATTACCGGTATACAATTATTTATTAAAAACAGAAAGACTAAATCAACTTTATATATATATATATATATATATATATATATATATATATATATATATATATATATATATATATATATATATATAATATAGGCCTATTTATATATAAAGGTAGCATAATGAATATATTTATACATATATTATAACATAATAAATATAGGCCTATTTATCCATATAATTATGTGTGAGTGTGTGTCCAAACACAGCTAGGTAAATTCTCTTGAGACTTCATGATTAAACTTGATATAATTATACAATTGTATAACAATATACACTACACAACTATTTCAAATAATATCATATTAAAAAATGGTGGAATTAGGAAGTTTAATTTTATAAACAAATACAAATAGGAAAATACAGAATATGTTGTGACTTTCCGGCATTTCAATGATTTGAAGGTATAGGCATATTCTCCTGATCACACTCTTCTGTCGACTCAATCAATTATGTACTTCTTTCAAGCATTGTTTACTTGTTTATATTTGAATTTGTGTTGAAATGCAAAACAATTGAGTCAAAATAACCTTCGATTAAGCGATATATCAAGAATTGTTGGTGTTAACTTTTTAACGGTACAAAGTATAAGATATCGAAATTCTAATATTGTGGAAAACAGAGATATCTTGAATATACCTTCAAAATGATGTGAAATAAAATTATCAGCTTTGGATTTCATCATTTACAGAGATTATCAGATGAAAAAAAAATTCTGCTATATAACTCTGAAAAGTTTGCGATACCGGTATATAAATTGAAAAAATTTACTTTTTTTTTTTATTGGGAAAACAAAAGTTAGGAACATTACAATAACAAAATGCACATCGCTTATCCACAAAGCTTTATAAGGGCTTGACTGTGGCGATAACATAAATACAATAACTCTATAAAACACACGAAAAATAAGTTGAAAAGCAGGGAAAAAAACAACCTTATACAAATACCACCCTCAAGATATTGATAATATCTGTGTTTCTCCCATATTAGAATTTTGATATCTTATTTCGTTCAAAAGTGACCGGTATGAAAAAAATGATATTTTGTTAGATACGCTTAAAGACATAACAACCCTAAAACTAGATTCTAATGAATCATGACGATATTATTTTTTTCTGCTCAGAGAAAACTAGAAATCATTATCTCAATTACAGAAATTATTATTTATTTATTTGTCCTCTTGTGAGTCGTGACGTAGACTTTACTCGACTCTGTTCACGTTTCTATACAGAATCAGTAAATGTCTACGTCATCATTCATTGTCTCTGGAGTCTGGAGTGAAAATTAATCAATTATAATTTCTAAAATTGAGAATTCAATTTCTAGTTTGGTAATCCTAGCTTTCGTGCCCTGTTGTAGGACTAGACCTAGCCTAAGAAGGTTTTGGAGGTAAGAGAGGCACGTTAGCTCTGTGCGAAGTCCACTTACGTCTTGATCGTGACTTCTAGGTTGGGATTAATTATTATTGTCAGTCATAGAGACATGAGTAGGCCTAGGCCTACCTGCTACGCCTAGGCCTACAAATCCTAGAAAAAAATTATGATAATCGATATCTTGACATACATTAAAATCTAGTTTCAGCGTTTTGGTGTCCTTTAAGAGTGGGCAGACGCACAATACGAACCCAATCGTTAACCAATCAACCTCCGAGTTCAGCACATGTATTTGATCAAAATTCAAATCATAATCAATTAAAGCGGCATAATCGTCATCACAACAAGCATACTTAACAACAATTTGAAATTTTGAAATTTGTTGAAAAATGTCTTCAGTATTATTTCTTCTCGCATCTCGACCGTTCTAGTCAAGATCTGATCAGCCAATCTGTTTAGAGCTAGAATTAAAAAAAAACTGTTTGTTACGTCTTCAATGTCATTGTACTTTGTATTAACTTATTTATCTATTTGTTAGTAATTTATTGGATGTAATAAATACAACTAAAACTAATACTGTGTGTAATCTTATATACAATATAGATGTTGTGATAATGCATAGATGATAGAGTTAATTTGAGTGGAGAAATGTTGTTAATCCCAATATTGTATCCTATATATAATTAAATTCACGAAAGAACGTCATCTATCAACATAACAAACACAAATATCACCGTTTTACATGGGAAAAATTGTAGTATTTTTTTTCAGTGTATTATGATATCCCACAGGATAAAGTTTACGATAAGAAATTGAATTATATCTTTCAAAAGATCATTAAATACTTTAATGTGCAGCAAGATCAGGTATAATATAACCAAAGTTTTCATCATTATTATGTTGGTACATGACCTTCTTTTGTGGATACAAGTATATAATATTCTTTGCTCATCCATTCCCTTCTATTTCGTTCATCAGATTTTTATAACAAAGAAAAATGTGGAAATTCATTCTCACCATACTCGAAAAGAAAAAAAAAATTGCGCTCCACAGGTCAAACGAAAATAAAAATTCAGTTGAAACTTGGCATTCACCTCATGGGATTCAATACTGTATAGTTTTGAGACACAATCGGATGCACCATTTTAGAGAGAACTCATTTCACAGTTTTAAGAAAATTTGTGAGAAAATATTTTCTTCGGGAGAATTCAAATTTTCATGGAATTTCAATATGGGCTAATAATGACACACATTATTCCAAACTCTCATTCAAATTGGATCAGCCGTTTTGATGTAACAAAATATACATTGTCATGTTTTTAGTTTTTACATCACTCAGAGTCACAGCTATCAAGATACCAATTAAATCCAAGCAACAATATCGACAATTAATTAATAACGATTCAAACAAGACCTTCTTTATTATCAAAAAAATTAATTAGAATAGTAATGAATAAAACAGGATGGCAGTGATGTAATTGTTTGGATCTCAAGGTAAATATAATATAATAAGCAACCGAAGATATGTTGATATGTACTAGCTCATATCAACGCAAAAACACACAACACGTTTTCCTGTGGTGATGAAAAATGATTACAGAAAAAATATGCAGATTAACAGATGTGTACATATTGAAGAATGAAGGTTTTCATGTCCATAGCTAGTAATGCAACCCGAGGATATCCTCGAGAGAATATTCTTCAAAATATTACGCTCCTACTTTTTCAGAGCATTTTCTTCTTGAGAGGCCGCAGGCGCTCTACACGGGCTCGTTATTCACTCGCTTCAGACTCGAGTTTAACATGCATCGTGTGCTAGGCGCAACCCATAGACTAGCCCGCCGAACTCATATTCACGTAAACGCCGTTAATTCCCTCACTCACACTTTTGATATATTTCTCAGTCTATATATTTTTTCAGTATTCAAAAATATGTATCTAGGTTTTCGTAAACTGGAAATTTTTTCATTTTACATTTGAAGAATTTAAAAAATTACAAATTTTTTGTTCAAAATTCTGTAAATGTGATAACCTCCGTTTTTCAATTATTAACAGAATGCAAAAGCAATCATATCGATATCTAAAAAATTACGGCCGTGAGAGTTTGCGGCGTGAAATACGAGCGCCTGCGGCCTCTTAATAGACAAACAAACAAATAATGATGAATAGTTCAAATTAAAAGTGTTTCCTGTCTCTTATGAAGTTTAGATGGCTGCGAGGAATTCTAGCCTATAATAGATTCAGAGACTTGCATATACCGTATAGGTATATAGCCTACTAATGTCTTTGGAGGCTTGTGTTGTTGAGATGAGGAATGAAGAAAATGAAGTACTTAATTTCCTTGATAGAAAACAGTAAATCCACTGATGAATCCTGATGTTGAAGTTAATCTAGTTCACGCAGTTATGAAGCATCCAAAAAAGAGATGACGTGATTTGAATCTAATGAATGTTTACACTCACTCTCATCCAATTTAGCTAATATTTTTTATGTTTGTATTAATTGAATATCAGGTTTCGGCTAATATCTTTTGATCGATCGATCATTGAAAGTATTGACTAAATATATCAAAATTAGGAGACCATTTCAGAAAAGAATGAGCCTATATGAGATCATATATGTAATAATTGTGTGTATGTAAATATACTCATAAAAATACATACAAATAAATACACATACAAATATTAAATTGCTAATAAAGACTATTACTACCACTAAGTTACTACTATTTTACTAAATTTAATTAGATCATACTTAGAAAATAGAAAACAATGTGTCGAAATCACCATGTATGATACAAATGGAAAACAGAACAAAGTAATATCTGAATTTAAACAAATTTCATGTGGAGTACCCCAAGGGTCGGTCTTAGGACCTTTATTATTCATAATATTTATTAATGATCTTCCCTTTTCAGTCGAGGATACAGAATTATTTGCGGATGACACATCTATAATAGCTCATTCAAAAAATCAACAAACAGCCATAAGTGAAGCTGAAAATAAAATAAACATAGCAACACAATGGTTTTCAAACAATAAACTCAAACTAAATTCCTCAAAAACTAACTTCATCCAATTTCACACTGTGCAAAAAGCTAGAACTCTCCAAAAAATAGATATAATTCAAAACCACCAAGACAATACGCAGCAGAAGAGATTAGAATATACAAATTTTTTAGGTCTAAATATAGATGAAAATTTGAACTGGCATAAACACATAGATGAAATATCCAAAAAGATTAGCTCGGCATGCTTCGCGCTCAGAAGAATGAGAGCTATCAGCAATGTAAAAATAGCAAAATTAGTATACAATGCTCAACTGGAAAGTCATATAAGATATGGTATTCAATTTTGGGGATGCTCAAATCAAGCTCATAAAATATTTACAATCCAAAAACGAGCTATAAGAATTATGTACCAAGTCCACCCCGAAACACATTGTAAACCTCTATTCAAACAAGCTGGGATCTTGACACTTGCATGTATATATATACTAGAATCAGTACTGTACATAAAAAAAGGAATGAAAGCTACTTCAAAAAAAAACAAGATATTCACGAACATTCAACTAGAAACGCATTAGAATTCCATACAAAACAATATACTATCAAGTTATGTCAAGAAAATTCAAACTACATAAATATTAAACTCTTTAATAAAATTCCTAAATCCATTAAAAACATAATAGAAATAACATCATTTCAAAAACACTCAAAAGATTTCTTGACTAAAAAAGCATATTATACAGTAGAAGAATATCTTGACGATTATTCAAAATGATTGAATGATAGGCTACAGGAAGTGAACTGAATTGTATCCTACAAAATTGTAAAAAATGGCTAATCCTACAAATCATTATTATAGCTATTATAAATAATAAATAGCGTGATGTTGGCATTAGTTTGTATTATTATCATTATTAACTATAATTATATACATTTTATTAGCATGTATTTATCAATATTAATATTTCACCAAAACAGTATTAAAATATTCCAATATGTTTATCTAGTATATGCACATCACAAGGTGCATAATATACATGTCAGTATATTATACCAACTTGTTATGATTATTATTATTATAATTTATCTTGTATTATATTATTAACTTATTTTTTAATAAGTTATATATGATAAAAAAACCTCTCCATACACCCTTAATGGTATACATCCTAATACCTCGTTCACATTACAGAATTTAACTACAGTTAAGTAGATAACGTTAGTTAAGTTATAATATGAACGGAACTTGGTTAGTAGTTAACTCCAGTTATGTCTTAACTAAGTTCCTAGAACTCAGTTAGCTTAACTGCGATCAAAATTCACCGCCTTCTCAAAGAGCAACATAATTCGTATCGTCACATTGTTGGTTCAAAGCAAGGCCCTCTATATTATTTACATCATTCGAATTATATAGATGGCTTTGTTCAAAAACAAGGCCGGATAATGGAGATATCAACAGAAAATCTGTAAATCTTTGAATGAAATATAAAAATTAACAACCATTTCATCGCTGTCAGTGTGAACACTTAAACTCAGTTAAGAACGGTGTCATCCATGATGCTAACTGCAGTTAGTTTAACTGCAGTTAGTGATCCTAGTGTGAACGAGGTATAAAGGGTTTGTGTTCATACCTTGTCATTTGTGCTCACACTGTGTCATATGTAATGTACAATTAATGGAAATAAAACTTGACTAAACTAAACTATCTAGCGGCGATCGTTCAAAATAAAATGGAATGTTATTACCCGAGTTCGAAAGTCCCATGCTTCCAATGCAATTTAGCACGTTTGATTTATATTATTGTGCGTTACAGTGAACGTATTAAGTTATAATATGATAGTAGTTTCAACATTCATATGTTTACTATAATATACTGAGAGATTTACATACTGTCAGGGTGAGTAAGATGAGATAATGCAAGTTTTATATCTTGATGTTTTGCCTTTAACCCTGTGTAAAAGCGGGCCAACTTTTTGAACAGTACTAAAACTCCCAGAATGCAATACCAGCAATCTCGGCTACTAGGAGGCGTGACGCGCCTGCGCATTCAATTCTTGAAATGGTCTATTACCCAGTTCTGTTTGTGAGTGTGTACGTCAGGAACGCCAGCACACGCACGCTGTCAGTATTACAAATGGACGGCTTGATGTCGCCAAAGGGACATAATTTCAGACATTATAATTACGTCTTCTGCTTTTGATGAGTATTTTATGAATCATGTGAAATCACAAATTGTTTAATTGTTTAAATTGATTAACGTACCATGGCCAATTTTTGTTTGATGTTTGCGTTTTTGGTGTTTTCTGATAGATTTTTATTCATATCTATGGTGTGTAGTTTAACATTTTGTAATTTGTTTGTTGTTACATGTTTTTTACTCACTTGAAGTTGATGTTTTGTGATCTGACCAAGGTGACAAAGGTGGACAGAGGTTTAGGTCATGTAGGTCAGGTTGGTGTATAAACCTCGCGTATACTGTCGGCAGGGGGAACGAAGCTTATATGCTTTAAAAAAATTGAAAGAAAAAAAATCATCAAAAAACGACAAAAAAAAATAGGCGTGGTACGTTAATCAGTAAATTTACCTGTTGCAGTAATAGTACGTAATTTTATTTATCTATTCTTTCCCCTGGCCCAATTTAATTGGTTATCTGGGTTTGAGATATATATATATATATATATATATATATATATATATATATATATATATATATATATATATATATATATATATATGTATATATATATATATATATATATATATATATATATATATATATATATATATATATATTCTTTCCAGTCAGATATTGGTATCTACTTTTATTTATTCAAAATCATATTTTACATGATGGGGGTCCTTCTAGTTATAGTAGGCCTATAAGAAAAGAGCAAACATATTCAATTATGTAATATCTCTTGTATAGATCAAATTGAAATTCTTTAGAAATAACATTTTAATCCCATATATACACGTACATAAGAAAGAGATAGAAACGATTAAAAAACATAAAATGACCTTTCATCTCATCATCCCCATCCATCATGTCATATATCAATAGATCTTATAGTCATCAGTAGTAGTGTAGATTGTTATAGATTACAAGAATTGACCAGGGAAGTTTATAATAATAATAATAATAATTCTTTTTATTCTGTGGAACAAAATACATAATGTTACTTATAGAATATGCCAGTTTAAAAATATAATAAAGTATAGTAAACAGGAAAGTTATACTATCAATGTATTTCAATAAGTTTAATGTTGGTGTTAATTTTGTTTTTTGTGATTGTGTGTTTTTATGTGTATGACATTGACATGTTACAATAACCCTTTTATTGCTGATGTACAAAAAAACTGGCTTTCAAGCTATGTAATAATTCGATAATAATAATAATACAGTGCGTCGTTAAACACAATATGAATAAATAAATGAGAGCGAATGATATCGTAGGATGACGAGGGAAAGATCTACTACAATAAATAATAAAATGTTTGCTTTTATGATATAAAATCCCACTAAATTGCCATTAAGCATCAACATAATTCGTAATTATGGCGTTTTCCTTCAGGTCGTTGTCGAATCGACTATCGATCTGAGGTCGAGAGTGTGTTGATTATGTTTGTCAATACCAGAGTGCGCTGGATGTCAAATCACAAAATGAAGTTCATCAAGCCGCTTTATGGTTAAGAAAATGCGATTTACTGTGACTTTAAATGACAATTACATCGATAGTTAACACATTTGGTAGCAATTCAGGGAACCGAATAATAATATATTAAATTCAACTACAATATTCTTGAAAATGGAACTTCCACAGGCTCCACAAGGTACGGTATTGGAGTAAAGTTATTGCATGGTAGGCTAGCATAGGCCTATAATCTCTCGTATAATTTGAGGTTATAACATTAGAAATGTATCAGTGTATAATGAATTTAATTTATCGTGTATTATTTACTTGCAGAGATTGAATTAAGAAATATAATCGACAAATTAGCTCAGTTTGTCGCTCGAAATGGCCCCGAATTTGAGCAGATGACCAAAAACAAACAGAAAGGAAACCCAAAGTTCAGTTTTCTCTATGGGGGAGAAAATTTCAATTACTATCAATACAAAGTTACTACTGAACAAGCCAGTAAGTAGGCGTATGGAGTCTTCATTTCATATTTTTCACGTAGATTACTTGGTAATTAGGATCAATTATACATTGCCCAGGTCCTAGGCCTAGGCCTAGGTCAAGGGTTATGAACTTGCTCCCGGCAAGACAACCATGCCCCACCGAATGACTGTAGGCCTATTGCGACATTTTTTCATCATGACTAATCGATATGTTTTGATGAAAGTTATTCAATTTGAACCTTTCATGTAGATGAAGATGTTCATTATCTATAATAACAGAGGCTATAGTTGGCAGTACAAAATTTGTTCCTAATCACTTTGTGAAAAAATTTATTTGTTTTAGATTATTTATAAATGTAATATTTTCAATGCCTCTAAATGAGTGATTGTCTCTCCTTGTGAAAGATGGCCAATAGCCCTTATCCCTTGTATTTTTCAGTACTGAAGCAAAATGCCTCTCGGGACAATACCATCGGCCAAGTGCAGACAACAATACCAAATATTGTTACCAACATACCCAACAACATACCCAACCCGGCAATGCCACCGCTGATGATTACTACTGTTGAAACGGTAGGATTTTGTGTGCAAAATTTCATGTTTTTTGAAACCGTTCATAACCTGTATCATTGGGTTTGCAGTGTTGCATAGAGAGGCAAATGGGTAGGGATTTGTTCTATGAGATTATTGTAGGCTGATCAGCATGCTCCTCATGAAACGTGACAGAACTATCGCTTGGCCTTTCGGCGGGACCGAAATTGCTTACCGGCACCTGTGATTGGTCGGAAAGGTAACCAATTGCACAGAGACAAGAATACTAGTGCATTCTCATGTTGAAGGTTACAAATACCACGATGAGTAGGTCTACTTCGAACATATCGCCAGTATGGTACCGGTAATTTAGAAGATACTTCTCCAAATGTCATGAAACAATTTCCACAACAATATTTTCAAACGGAAAGTCGCTACATAAATTCGTAATTTATATGGCGGTAGAAACACTATGCTGCGGGTGAATCCCAATTAAATCCCACTAAATAATCATCGTTCTCAATTCAGGCTGTCGTCAGCACTCCGCTCCAGCTGGCGACGGCGGTGGCCGTGAACGCGGCGCAGTGGCTGGCGGCGCAGCACCAACAACAACAACAGCAGCAGCCGCCGCCGACTGTCACGATGGACTCGCTATTGGCGCAGCAGGCGCAGCTGCAGGAGCAGATCAGGCAGTCGGAGCAGAATTTGACCGCGCAGCACGTGGTGAGTACAGCGTGATCAGTCTGTAGTGCGTTAAACAAACCTTTTCAAGATTGTACTTAGGGCTATTGAAAACTGTACTTAAAGAGTCAATGGGAGTCGATTTAGCAAAATATTTTTTTTTTTGATAACTTTTGAACGGTATGAGATATCGAAATTCTAATAAGTAAGAAACGGAGTTAACTTCAAGATGATCTGAGTTATCTATTCGAGTTATGTTGTTGCATAATTGTCGAGCATATACAGCTAAAAAACACAATTTTTTAGCTGTAGGCCTATACGCCTGATAGTTACGCGATATGACTTGAATATAACTCACGGTATATCAGCTTGAAGCTATCACAATTGACCATTGTAGATGGGCGTGACTTATACGAAGCAGGGGAAATTTTAGAAACCTTGATTGGTTATTTCGCTATTTTCCCCTGCTTCACTGTCCACTTGATTGGTTTTTATATTTTGTGACATCACGAGGGCGGACGATCTACAATGGTCAGTTAGGCCTTTCTGTGTTTCTCGCACATTAAAATTTTGATATCTCATACCGTACAAAAGTTATCACAAAAAAAAAGGATTTCGCTAAATCGACTCCCATGGACTGGATGGATGAATGGATGAGCAAAGCAAAGAGTCGTTGCCATAGCAATACAGCAAAATGGTGGAGCGCCACAGATTGTGATTGGTCAACATCAATTGCTGGACATTGTTGTCTGTCTCTCGTATTTCGTCGTCTCTCGTCTGTCTCTCGTATTTCACCTTACAGTACTAAAAAATTGAAACTTTTTTTTGTTCGCGCTTCGACAGGTTAAACAAAAGTACAAATTCAGTCAACTCGATACCGTACTGTATATTTTTGAGGTAATTTTTGAGTATTTTTGAGATATTTTTGAGGTATTTTTGGTTGCAAGCACCAATTCTGAGAAAACTCATTTCCGAGTTTTTAAAAGCTCCATAGCCTATGCCTAAAGCCTATAGGAGAAAATTTGGAATAAGAATTGCTTCGAATAATTTCAAATGTCCACGGAATTTTGATACCGTAGTAATAATGATACAGGTAGGCCCTGCACATTATTCCGAAGTTTCACATAACTCGCGTCAGCCGTTTTGATAATAATTAGGGGTGTGCGAATCCATGTTTTTCGAATCGAATCCAAATCCACTTTCAGATTCGGATTCGGTCCAACATGAAAGATTTGAAAATTTCGAATCTTGGCGCCAAAAACGTGGCAACATTGCATTGTCAACTTTCTAGATCGCGTGAGCAAGTGCGATGCGCACTAGCCTACGAGTGGGTGGGGTCGTCATATATGGCCGGCTTCGATTGGCGCTCGGCCATCTCGAGTCGGACAAACGAAAGTCTCGTCAAAGATCTTAGTATCTAGCTTCGTTAACGAAGTTAGATACTAAAGTCTTTGGTCTCGTCCTTGTCAAGGTTAGACCACACACGTCACGACCACGCAGTAGTAGGATGACAGACGCCATGCAGCAAACAGCTGCGATGTTTATAACTGCGCGTTAAATAAAAATGATGGAAATTGAGAAAATGATGCTTCTTCATGATAAAACATTGATTAAACGTGTTTTCAGTGGAATACCTTGCAGTTTCTAGTCTTTATGAGAATGCTGAGATAGGATTTTCACTTCCTGGATCAAGTGTAACTTGATCAGCAGTGTCGTTTGTCCCATTAACACGCTTCACAATGCATGTTGAAAAGATTCGGGTTCAGATTCGGTATTTTTTATGAAGATTCGGTTCGGATTCGGTTCGAAATAAAAAACATAGATTCGCACAACCCTAATAATAGCAAAAATCATGCTGCATTCTACGTCATCTCGACCAATCAATTGTCTTGATCATCGTCACCCTTAACCTCAAACCCGACCCCGTCGTGTCCAGGTGCTGATGCAGCAGCAACAGAGCCAGATCGAGGACGCCCTGCGCAAGGCCCAACGAGACGAACTTCAACGGCTGGCCGACGAGGTCAACATCAACGTGGCCGAGCTGGACGCCGTGCTGCAGCCCATCATCGACACGTGCACCAAGGACTCGATATCGGCGGGCAAGAGCTGGATACTGCTGCACGCGACCAACGACAATGCCAACAGCGTCATAGCGCAGCGCTTGCTGCAGAAGTGAGTGTTAACAATATGTGATGGTCACATAACGGATATTGTTAGTTTTGAATATTTTGTGAAATACAGTGAAATCTCTATCCACTGTTTTTCAAGGGACCAGGAAAATAAGACCCTCCATGCAGGAAAACGATCCATCCAACAAAATTCAACATTGATTGTATGGGAGTGGGGTGAGAAAAATGAACGATACAAGCAGGAAAACAATGGATCCGGGAACGATGCATAGAGGTTTAAGTGTGTAGGCCTACGGATTTTTTTTCAATTCATTAAATTTTAAAATATTTATTAATTTTTGTGAACTGAAGACTCTTATCTGCAATGAAAAGGTATGGTCACAGACAGCACAGCCCTGAGGGGAGGCATTCCTGTATGATTTAAATGGTTTTGTAAGATAAAATCCAAAAAACAGTACCAGTAGATTTTTCTTCATCATTATTATTTTGTTTTAATAAGGTTAACGATGCACTATAATGATAACTAAGATCAATTGGCATCTGATGAATGATTAATGAGATGATGGGATGATGAGATGAAGGTTTTTCACGTAATGGGAAGGATAACGGAAAGGAAGCGGTCGTGGCCTGTATTGTGGGAACCATCCCAACATTTGCCTAGAATAGAGAGTGAAACCACGAAAAACCCCTGTAAAGATGGATGATGACGGGTATCGAACCAGGTCCGATAAGCCCCTCATGTATCGAATCACATGAAGCGAGCGCATTAACAACTACGCTGCATGTGTTAAGAAAGCTGTATTATCCTTTACCAGCATGATGGTCACAGCCATCTTGAACTCTAAAGGTACCCTAGGTTCATAGAGCCACGGCATTTTTGCCGGCCGGCAATCTTGTCGGGTGCCGTTGGACATCAAATGATTTGTACCGTTCATACTACCACGGCAAACTATCGCCGACTCAAGGCAATTATATAACTAATCGATGCGATAACCATGGCAACGTTGATAGTGATCGAGTTTGACAGTCGATAGTTCGTACGCAGAACACACAGTTCGAGTATAAACGTGGCCGTGATGTCGTCTACGTCATCACGGCAAGTCTGTCGTACGGCAAAATGTTCAACTTCATTCAACTTTCAAGGCCACAGTGAACGACAAGCCCGGCAAATCTGTGATTGGCTCACTCATTTTGACGGCACAGCAAATTCGTGTTGCCGTGGCTCTATGAACGTACCTTAAGTGAGGACTGGGTTTATCTTGTATAGGAACGCACCCCCTGGTGTCAAGAGTTCATTGTTTTTTTTATTTTTAATGATCAAAATAGGGTGGTGAAATCGTCCTTGTCTACGTTAGCCTCTCAGTGCAGTATCGAAGAAACCAGTGTCATTTATACCGCGTTGATATCACATTATCTGTTTTCAGTACAGCGAAACCTCGATGCATCGTTCCTGAATCCATTGTTTTCCTGCTTGTATCATTCATTGTTTCTCACCCCACTCCCATTTAATCAATGTTAAATTTTCCTGGATGGATCGTTTTCTGGCATGGATGGTTTTGTTATCCTGGTCCTTTGAAAAACGATGGATAGAGGTTTCACTGTCTATAGCTGGTTGCACAGCTCTGGAACGCTGTAACCTATCCATCGGTACATTTGCTATAATTAGAGACATGTAAAAATAGCAATTGCTATAAAAGCAATGAAATTTAAAAGTGCCTTTTTAAATGTTTTTCTGATATTTCTTCATGTTACGTGTTGTTCTATCATGTTTTTGAAAAGGCTATAAAGCGCTACAAACGTCTGAATCCACTACGTTTCAATGTATTGGCGATATAGACGCTATATTCGGAATAGAAGCATTATAGATGCTATTTTTCTCCCAAATTTTTTCAATTGAGGTGTTAAACGAGAGTCAAAGTTAGTTGGGGAATTCGGAAAAAAGTGCAGTTGCAGATACAGGTGGCAGACGAGGCGTAGGTTTGACCTGCTTGTAGACATTTTTTTTTTTTAAATATCAATTGGAGTGCTTCTCTTGTATGCCTATTGTGCGTTATCTAGTGGTTTTACCGGTACTGTAATGTTGTTATGCTACTGAACGTTGTTGCGCGACAAAACACGATGTCTCAAAATAATAGATTCACCAAAGTGCTACTTTCAAATTCTAAATGCTACGAGAAGAAAAAATAGAAGCTATATTTACATGTCTCTAGCTATAATTCATGTCATAACCACTGTAAATTAATCGAATGTTTTTTCTCTTCACAGAGTCGTTCACCCCGGCAGTCCGTTCACGCAGAAGCTTCACATAATATATCTAGTAAACGACGTTCTACACCACTGGTAAGAGACGAGCAAGGTCGTTGGAATACTACGTAGGCAAAGTCGAGCTTTTATTTTCTCACGTCAGATGGTGATGATAAACGGCACGAATTTGAACTTACTGCACAACTAAGCAACAAATCACTAACCAGCATTTTAATAGCCATAACAAACGCTGGAAACTTACAGAATGTTGCGAAAAGGAAATGGTCTTATTGATTATTGATGATTATGGGGACATTGACAGCCCCATACCTACAATGTTAAATTGGCACTTCGCCGGTACCTGTTCCCCACAAACTACGAAAGGTACATGCACGAAACTTTCAAAGTAGCTACTTGAGAGCTTTGTACACTTGCAGTGGAAAATAAAAAGATCTGAAAAAAAAATTAGGTAGTCCTATAATTCAAATTTTTTTAGAAAGTGCCCCAAAAAAACATACATTTTTGAGCATAAAACAGTTTTTATTTCTGATGATGTTGTGAGTAGACAAGAAAAAAGCTCTACACAAGTATGGCACACTTGTATCTATATGTGGTAAAAATTTGAAGTGATTATCTTCTATAGTTTCAGAGATCCAGGTACCGGCGTTTGAAAAAAACAATATTCTGAGATAAACATATTTGAAAAAAATGTGTCAAAAATGGGTCACATTGAAATTTGACAAGTAGGCCTACAAAGTGATCAATGCAAAAATTTATATAATTAGAACCACTTTGAATAATTTGATGAGTCTTGCAGTACATCATTTCTGGAACATTATACTATCAATCGGGCGCAAAAAAAAAAATCTCGAAATTATGAGTAAATAGCTGTCAATGTTCCCTTAATTATCTCACCAATAGCTAGGTTATCCTGGGGTATACATAAGCAGGTGAATATGAAACTATGATGTGATTATTTACGTGAGGACATTAAAAAAAACCATGCCTTATGCGGGATTCGAACCCACGCCCAGTCGTGACTTCAGTTTCTGAAGAGGTGCCTCAGCTGACTGAGCTACCGAGGGTGGTCAAGGGTGTTATCGACACTGTTAACTCGCCAATATGAAATTATACTTACCTTGGGTAAGATACAACTTTCTTTTATATTAGGGTTGCCATTCGATATAAGTATTGCAAACGATACTGAAAATTGATCAAAATGTTATGAAATTTTCAATCGATATCGATGTAGGCCTAATTATTACAATTAGGCGTATGATTAAGAAACAGAACGATGTCAGATAACTGAACGTAGGAAGCTGCGTGGTACGTTCACTGCTCTGTCTTTCATCTGACTTGATGGCTATTTTAGTTGACAACACATTTCTAATCACTAGTCAAACGCGAAATATGCGTTGTAAGATGAGCGAGATATCTGAGTAAGGTATAAAAGTCGTTTAAGTAGTTCTACTCTTGCCACTTCATTGATTCTGGTATTCTACACACCTTGACGCATATAAAAAATACTTCATTGTTGGTCAACTCTTGAATCTAGAAAGCAGTGAATCTCGACAACTTAATTCTGTCAATTTTTATTATGATATATCTATGACTATCGATAACGTAACGGGATAAGCAACATGGCGTAAGTCCTATCCTTTTAACATTAGGCCGTTTTCACCATGATGGAATCAGCGCGCTTTCGTGTACATTTGTGAGATTCGCAATTTCAAATCAAATCGTACGTATTAGGCTCGTATTTCAATATATAGTACATAGTTGTACAATTGCATTGATTTTAATCTTTCTCGTAGATGATGAGTAATTATCCAGTTATCAAATAGTAAATATAGCAGTAGGGCTCTTGACTAGGGGACTAAATGCTTTTACAGACCTATTTTAAATTCAGATTGGCTAATTCAAATGAGATTTATCCCAATATTGTTTAATGCAGTTGGAAAGAGCTGGATTCACAGATTGCATTACATCTATCACTTGTATATATCAACATACAACAATACCAACAAATCATCATTACATTTGTAAGGCGGCATCCCTTTGATATACGCATGGTGCGAAAGGAAAGCGCCATGTTGCTTATCCCGTTACGTTATTGATAGTCATAGGATATATTTGATGAATATTATCATTTTTTTTTTTTTCAAAACAGCTGAATGAAATTGCATACAAAAGCGTGATAATGTGTAAAATTCATGTATACACATTTGGAGAAAATTTCATCCCATTTGGAGAGATTTTATTTTTCAACATTTTCTGCCCAGTTAAATCTTATGGGGTTTTTAGAAACTTTGAGATGATTTTTCTCAAAATCTGTCCGACCGATTCATTCCATAAACTATACAGTTCTAAGTTAGATGAGTTTGCGTGGACAAAAAAAGTTTCATGTTGATCAGTCGACCCCTGCGACATGTGGAGTGCTTACAAAAAAAAAAAAAAAAACACAGACAAAGCCCTATAAGAGTGGGATGGAGACTTTGCTACGCTCATCTAATTATCAATTATTGTTACGTTATCAAATATTGAATGTTCCAATGCGATACCAAATCGAAGTCCTAAAATATCCTAAAACTTTCAGGGTACCAAGTTGATCGGTTATCAAGCAAGAATTTCAGCCAATATATGTTCCAAACGTTTACATTATGCATTGTAAAATACATTTTTCGTATTTGTGCACATTATAGATTTTCTAAAAATTCTAGGCACTAGGCCTAAGCTTAGAAGCCAAAACAAAAACAGTGTCAAATAAATTCTTCCTTTTTCATACTAGGCCTAACCTAACCTAAGTTAGCCAAACACGATTGTAAACGTGACGTCAGTGAGCGGAGCCCATGATTGTATTGTTCCGACTCTTTCAGCGCGCGCAAGGGAACGGACGATCTGAAGCACGCGCTCGAGGGCGTAGTCGTTCCGATGTTCTGCAACACTGCGATAGGAATCGCAGACGATCAGCACGCCAAACTGAACAAGGTACGTTGTCGATGACTTCCTAAGCTTTCCGTGTCTGTGAATTGTCGGTGAGGTGGTGTGTGTGTGTGTGTGTGTGTGTGTGTGTGTGTGTGTCGAGTTGAAGGGTATTACAAGCCTAAAACTAGATTTTGATGGATAATTACGATTTTTATTTTCTTAATTTTAGAAAAAAATAGAAACCATGGTCTCAAATTCAGAAATTTAAATTAATTTTTCTGACCTCCAGAAAGCATGAGTCATGTCAGTGGCATTACCGATTCGACGATTTTGTTTGAAACGTAAACAGAATCGAGTAATGTCTATTTAACGACTACAAAAAAGGCCGGGTCCTAGAGGACAAATAAATATATATATTAGTGATAACATCGATTAAGAATCGATTCTGATGTAAAACAATTCTCAAATCGAAAAATCGATTTTTCAAAAAAAAAAAATTCGGTTCATTTGGTTCAGTGCTGTACTTCTTTACGTCGCAATAAGTGTACTTCTTTGAACTGTACTGTAGTACAGTTCAAAGAAGTCTCTAGCAGCTATTTTTCACGTGAACCCCTTGGGAAGGTTGAAAAAAAAGTTTAAAATTACACTACTTTTTTGAAAATGAACTTTTTTTCAACTTTTTTTTTCTCCAAATCAATTTTTAATCGATTCTGGAGCATAGAGAATCGATTCCCGATTTTGAGAATCGATGTCATCACTAATATATATATATATTAATTTCTGAAATTGAGGGGGGGTGGGATATTGTTATTATTTGTTAAAATGTAGTTTCAGGGTTGTAATGACCTTCGGCATCAACTAGAAAAGTTTGGATCCATTAAACTAATATGAAACTAAAGATTAATTAGAGTACGGTACTTTTTTTTTATAAATTGGGCTCAACAACGCACTGTACTGATAACTACGATCTATTGGCGTCAGTGAATGATATATGAGATGGTGGGATGATGAGACGAGAGGTTATTTTATTAGGTGTTTTGGATGGTGGGAAGGAGTCGATCGTGGCCTGTTGTTAAGGAACCATCCCAGTATTGACCTGAACGACAGAGGGAACCCACGAAAAACCACTGTCAGGATGGTCGATCGACCATTAGAGTACTGCACCGTACTATAATTGGGGGTCTTTTTTATTCACTTACCTATAGGTACGTAGGGACAGCTTTGGGATGAAAAGCTCATATCCAATATATTCTTGTAGTTACTGGCACATGCAGCGCAGTGGTTAATGCGCTCGCTTCATGGGATCCGGGAGGTGAACGGGGACCCCATTTAACCAACATGATCGGGTCAGGGGTTGTTTCCACCAGTTCTTTTAGACCCAACGTCTTAAATGGCAGTTCCCGCCAGTTCTGAAATCTTGGTATAACTTGATCCAAAAACTAGCTTAAACCCAATAAAACCATTGAATTGTCAAACTCAATGAAAATGAAAAATAAAATGATATATACTGAGACATTTGGCCGAGTGGTTGATACACTGAACCGTCATTTAGGAGACTGGGGTTTGATTCCCGCTATGGTCGACCATCCTGACAGGGTTTTTTTGTGGTTTCCCTCTGTCGTTCAGGTCAATACTTGTATGGTTCCTTAACAACAGGCCACGATCGACTCCTTCCCACCATCCAAAACACCTAATAAAATAACCTCTCGTCTCATCATCCCACCATCTCATATATCATTCACTAACGCCAATAGATCTGTCATCAGTATAGTGCGTCGTTAAACCCAATATAAATCAAATTAATGAAACGACATATTTTGTATTTGTCAAGCTGCTGAACCTGTGGGAGTCGAAGAACAACTACTTCGACGCGACGATCATCGCGCGCATGAAGAACCCGGCGGGCTCGTGGTCGGAATACCAGGCGGGCTTGATAGGCGTTCACGCGGCGTCCATCACGCCCGTCACCGCAGCGACCAAGACCACGTTCGAGGGCTACCAGACGCAGCACCAGGCGTTCATACAGCACGCTCTGCAGCAGATACAGGCGAGTACCCAGACACGATGTCGACCGGTAAAAACGTGTTTTCGATCGAGATTCGTTTACAAGTTGTTGGTGGTATTTGTGTTTGATACGAAATCAAATAGAAACACAGAAAATTACAGTAAAATGTAGGCTCAATTGGGAACCAATAAACGATAATTTCGGCAAAATATTCACCGATTAATATATGTACATTATATTGAACAAACATTCAGTAGTTACAAAGCATCAAAGTCTTGAAAAGTCTAATTTCTTGACAATGAATTTACTCGCAGACTATAGAGCAGCAGAAGTCGGCTCTCGAGCAACAACTCCTCCAACAACAACAACAACAACAGCAGCAGCAACAACAACAACAGCAACAACAACAAGCTGTGGTCGCGTCCGTGGCCATCTCCTCGGTGCTCCCCCCGCCCCTCGACTCCCTCCCTCCGCAGCTGGCGATGGCCCACGTCAACACGCCGCCCGCGCAGCCGCCGCAGATGATGCCGGACATTCCACCGCCCGAGCTGAACCTCAACTTCAGTCAGCCGCCGCCCGGGTACGGCATGCCCAGCTTCCCGCCCGGCGGTAAGTTCTACGATCGTCGGTAGTCAGTTTTAATCTAGCGCACGGAAATAGATTTAGCGAAATATCGTTTTACCTAGTCAACTCTCACAATTGACGACTAGTGATTGACCCGCCCACAAACGTCACAAAACAAAACATCCAATCAAATGGGCTGTTTGTTATGTGGGTAAATTGACATGGCCTATCAGAGTATCTCTAAATGCCCACATGAAGTATGGATCTAGGTGGCCTGTCGATAAGCCACGCCTATCACTAGTGGTCAATTCAATTGAATATTGTTTTTTATTCTTATATCCGTATTCGGCTCACAGACGAAATTTATACCAATAATACAGTGAAACCTCTATCCACCGTTTTTCAAGGGACCAGGAAAATAAAACCATCCAAATAGGAAAACGATCCATCCAGGAAAATTCAACATTGATTATATGGAAGTGGGGTGGGACAAAATGAATGATAGAAGCGGGAAAACGATGGATCTGGGAACGATGCATCTAGAGGTTTCAGTGTAGGTATTAATTTATGCAAGAAGGCGATTAAGAAAGTGTAAATGCAGGCCTAATTGATTAATTGAGTGGCAACTATGAATGAAAAAAGGAGAAATTCATACTAGAAACTTTATAGCTGAAATTATATCAGTTCAACCATTTGTGTCAAGGGGGGAAAAGGAATAGCCTATTGGATTCTATAGATTCTTATCTTTTTTTTCTCTGTCGTCATTCTTATTAATTGATAAGTCTTAAGAAAGTGATTTGTTTGCCTCCAGTCGGTCTCGGACTGCCCGACCTCAGCAAGCCGCCCCCCGGCTTCAACCTCCCGCCCCCTGTCCACCCCCACGACCTGATGATGGACGAACTGATGCCGTCCGTGCCGTACTTCGAGCTGCCTGCCGGACTGATGGTGCCTCTCATCAAGGTAAGCTGCTGGCAAGTCGGACTACGAGACAGAAACTACGCTCCTAAGTGAGGATACGACACCGTCGTTCAATACGCAACGTGCACACAGTTGAGATTTAGTTTTAACCTATATGGAAGAAATGATATTCTCAACAGTTTCAATACTAGGCCTATATGGCAGCCAAATTTTTTTTTCGAATCAACAATAGATTTTAAATGGCATCGGTTATATATGTAAATCATTGTAAACCGTTGATTCAATTGAAATGTATCATTTTGATAATTTATTTCAAATTTTTTTTCTACTAGGCCTATCTCAATGGAATACAATTAAAATTCAGTATTATCTTTTAAAACAGTTTCAAATCGTACAAGAATGTCCCCCCCCCCAGAAAGCCTCGTCCTAGAGTGCCAAATTTCCAAGGATTTTGTTTTTTCATATTTATTGACGGCTAATGATTGTTTCAGCTTGAAGATTCTAGCTACAAGCCTCTGGACCCGGACAGCATCCGTCTGCCGCCGCCCGCGCCACCCAGCGACCGACTGCTGGCCGGCGTAGAGGCGTTCTATGCGCCACCGTGCCACGACAGGCCCAGAGACAGGTAACACAGCCGCCGGCCGTTTTACAACAGTTATTATAGTTTAAACGTTGATACGTAATTGCCAGTTAAAACGACTCCTTAGCTGGATTCACAACGGTTATTATAGTCTGAACGTTGATACTTGATTGCCGGTTAGAGCTAGGCCTACTCCTTAGCTGGTAATTCCAGCACTCGAAATAGATAACAAATTGGTCAAGTTTGAAATAATGTATTTAATTAATTATTCTTCAAGTAATAAAGCTTCTTATTTTAATTATTTGAGCTGTACAGTGGAACCTCTTTTATCCGTTTTACGGGGGACCAGGAAAATAAAACCATCCATTAAAACCATTGAAACTATTTAATAAAATATATCAAACCATAAAACCACTTATATTTCCAGGTCCCTTGAAAGTCCATGGTAGTTGATTTAGCAAACTGACAGTTTTTTGGTGATGACTTTCGAATAGTGTAAGATATCAAAATTCTAATAGGCCTGCAGAAGAAACAGTTATTTTCAATACCTTCAAGATGAAATAAGTTATAACTATTCAAGTCATGTCGCATAACTAGAGACTTGTAAATATAGCTTCTATTTTTTCTTTTTGTAGCATTTAGAATAATGAAAAGTAGCACTTTGGTACATCTATTATTTTGAAACATCGTGTTTTGTAGCGCAACAACGTTTTGTAATGTAAAAATAATACGGTACCCTTACAACCACTATTTAGCGTACAATAGGTATTCAAGAGAAACACCCCAATTGATATTTCTTAGGAAAATAGTCTCCACAAGTGGGTTAAACCTTCCGCCTGCATTTGCAATTGCACTTTTTTCCAAATTCCCCAACTAACTTCACCCGTTTACACCTCAATTGAAATAATTGTGGGAAAAATAGCATCTATAATGCTTCTATTCCGAATATAGCGTCTATATCGCCAATACATTGAAACGTAGTGGATTCAGATGTTTGTAGCGTTTTGTCGCCTTTTCAAAAACATGATAGAACAACATCAAACCAATTGGAACAAAGAAATATCAGAAAAAAATGTGAAAAAGCACTTTTAAATTTCATAGTTTCTATAGCAATTGCTATTTTTACATGTCTCTACGCATAACTGTCAAGCGTATACAGCTAAAAGAAAACATTTTTCAGCTGTATACGCTTGACAGTTATGCGACATGAATTCTATAGCTATAATTTATACCGTCTTGAAGGTGTTGAAAATAGTTGTGTTTCCCCCAATATTAAAATTTTGATATCTCATCCTGTTCAAAAGTAGGCACTAAAAAACTGATGGGCCCTATTGCGCTGAATCGACTCACATGTACTCTTATGGAACAGACGTAGAGAGAGAGAGAGAGAGACGATGTATAGATGTTTCACTGTAAACGAGTAAATGAAAATAACCGCGTTAACCATTGTCGTTCTGCCCCGCAGCGAGGGCTGGGAGAAGCTCGGTCTGTACGAGTACTACCGAGCGAAGAACGCGGCTCGCAAGAAGAAGGAGGACGATATCGTGGCCGGCGTCCGAGAGAGGTCAAGGTCGCCGTCGCCGATCGTTCGACTGAGGTCACGCAGCAGATCGCCCGTCAAACGGAGATACCGCAGGTGAGCGACCTTCAACTATACGTCGTTGTCGGACAATTACACTTGCCAACGTCAACTATATTTAAAACAATTCTATTATACATATAGTCTTCTAGATCTGTGCCGCCCTCGGAAGTTCGGTCAGCTGAGGCACCGCTTCAGAAACTAAAGTCACTGTTGGGCGTGGGTTCAAGTCCCGCATAAGGCATGGGTTTTTGTGAACGTCCTTTTACTTATCATCACTTCTTAGTTTCATTATCACCTGCTCATTCGTACTCCCGTATAACCCAGCTGTTGGTGGCGTCGTTGAGCAAGGAATAACAACAAAAAAATAATCATATTTTCTCTTCTATTATTATTTTATTTCATCTAGCGTGGTTTTATCTTTCTGTAGAAAAGCAGTTCTAACCTAAAACTAAGAGTCTGTTGAGAAAAGGCTTCTAATAGAAGGCAGGCATTTGATGTCCGATTTTCTGCCGTTCAGTGTTGTAGCACAACGTGCGTGTTGGTAGAAAGCTAGTCGGTCAGATATCTTGATCGTCATCGTATCGTCAGATTTTTTTTTTTAATAACATCGAAACTTGGTACAAAATCATTGTTCCCCAATTAAGGCTAAGGATGAAAAGTAGGATCGTTTGGATGGCGCACCTCAAGGGTGATCTTACCACCTCATTTTAATTATTTGAAACCAATTAACTTCAACACCAGGACTGTGCTGTTGGTGACCACGAATTTCCGCCGCAGATAACAGAGTCTTTCAGTTTTCGAAAGCCCGGAACACAAAAATTCTGAATTATTCTGAAATTGCTAGCAATTCCTTGAAATCTCCCAAGGGCCCTTAACATTATCAGCCGCCCCCGTGGCTCAGTCAACTATCACACTGCGTAAGGAACTGGAGTCACGTTGCGTGGGTGCGTGCGTGGGTGAGTGGGTTCGAGTCCTGCATAAGGCATGGGTTTTTGTAAACGTCCTCTAACTTATCATCACTTCATTGTTCCAATAACACTCTCATTCGTATCCCCGTATGACCTACCTGTTGGTGTAGTCATTATCAGCATTGAAATAAAATAAAAAATGAGAACATTGAATTTATTTCGTTCCAGTCTCAGCCGAAGTCGCAGTCGTTCCAAGTCGAACCCTCGTTCTCGTTCTCGATCGCGATCGCGTTCCCGCTCCCCCTCCTCTCGACACAACAACAACAACCGTTCCAACAACAACAACAGCAACAGTACTGGCCGGAGATCGCCGGCTAGGAGGTCCTCTTCGACGAAACAATATAAGCCACGTTCGAGGTAAGCTGCAGCTAATCGTTGGGCCCGTTCTAGACGCTTACTGCCTGCTACTTTACCTTCTTGTGGCCGAGTTCCTTGGTATTGCATTCTGGGTATTTCTAGTTGGGTGACAACTTGATTTACTTATCCAGAGTTGAAGGTACAACAATAAGATGAATAATTTGTAGGGGTATATGAATCCATGTTTTTCTAATCTAATCCGAATCCACTTTCAGATTCGGATTCGGTCTAACATAAAAGATTTGAAAAGTTCGAATCTTGGCGCCAAAAACGTGGCAACATTGCATTAATAACTACTGTTGATAATTTTTCATTTTGTGTAAATATTTATTAGTTATTAATTATTAGTAATAAATGATGTAATTACTGAACTATTCCTTGTTTATTTTTTGTTACTCTGTGCCATTTCTCTCTTGACACATTTGTTGCTTTGACAGGTCACGTTCAAGGTCGAGGTCACGTTCGAGGTCACGATCTCGTAGTCCCCACCGCGGAGGGCAACAGCGCAGTCCGGAGCGAAGTCCGACGCCTCCGTCCTTCCTGTGAGTCTTATTGTTTATTCCTCGTGGTTCCGGAGAACTCCACAGATGTGGCTAGTTTCGAATATACGTACATGTGAACCTAATTTTGAAATTGCCATCCTCGATTCGTATGTATTACATGACTTAATAGGCCTATATTTTTTATTTTCACCTGCACTTTCCATTTTCAAAATACAAAATAATGTCTATATTTGCTGTATTTGAAATAAATTGGCCTATAGGCCTCTGCATTCTTGATCATTTTAAAACTTGATACAACATTTGAATAATATTAACAGGCTTACATATTTTTAAATTGTAAATTGAAAATGAATTCTAAAAATGCAGTATGTCCTCGTATTTTAAATAGGCCTACATCGTTTGCAATGTATTTTATGAAGTGTAGGCGTATTTCAAATGTGTATGTAGTACCCATGGCTGCATAAAAAGCAGATGAATTTGCATTATCATTGAGTGTTTAATAACAAAGTCAATTTTTTTCCATTTGATCAAATTGCATAATCATATTAGTTTTTAGTTAATTCCTTGAGAGGCTGCAGCTCTTGCTCTGCTGTTTGGCAGATCAGTCGCTTAAAAGCTGAACAGTCATTTAGGAGGCTTTGGTTCTATTCCCGCCGTATCCCAACGGATGTTTCTCTTGGTTTCCCTCAGTCGATGAATTGTGTATACTGGGATGGTTCCGTCACAACTACTTCGTAATATAAACACATTTTGTCTCATCTTCTCATCGTCTCATTCATCATCCACCGACGCCAATAGATCTTAATTAAATGACTTATTTTAGTGTGTTGTACTGAGACGAGTTGTCGAGTGGCCAGCACACTGAACCGTCACTCAGGTTCGATTCCCGCCACGGTCGACCATCCTGACAGGGGTTTTCGTGGTTTCCCTCTGTCGTTCAGGTTAATACTGGGATGGTTCCTTAACAACAGGCCACGACCGACTCTTTCCTACTATCCAGAAAATACCTAGTAAAATGACCTTTCATCTCATCATCCCATCATCTCATTGATGAGCGTAGCGAAGTCTCCATCCCACTGTTATAGGGCTTTGTCCGTGTTTTTTTTTTTTTTTTTTTTTTTTTTGTAAGCACTCCACAGGTCGCAAGGGTTGACTGATCAACATGAAACTTTTTTTGTACACGCAAACTTATCCAACTTGGAACTGTATAGTTTTTGGAATGAATCGGTCAGACCGATTTTGAGAATCATCATCTCAAAGTTTCTAAAAAACCCATGAGATTTGGCTGGGCGGAAAATGTTGAAAAATAAAATCTCTCCAAATGGGATGAAATTTTCTCTAAATGTGTATACATAGATTTTACACATTCTCACGATTTTGTATGCAAATCCAATCAGCGGTTTTGTAGAGAGAAAAAACTGATAATATTCATCAAATATATCACAAAAATTGTGACAGAATTAAGTTGTCGAGATTCACTGCTTTCTAGATTCAAGAGTTGACCAACAATGAAGTATTTTTTATATACATCAAGGTGTGTAGAATACCAGAGTCAATGAAGTGGCAACAGTAGAACTACTTTTAATGACTTTTATAGCTTATTCAGATATCAAGGTGTGTAGAATACCAGAGTCGATGAAGTAGCAAGGGTAAAACTACTTCAAGGACTTTTGTACCTTATTCAGATATCTCGCTCATCTTACAACGCATATTTCGCGTTTGACTAGTACAGTATATCATTCACCAACACCAATAGATCGTAGTCATCAGTATAGTGCGTCTCTAAACTCAATACAAATGGAAAAAAATACAGTGCGTTGGGTATTTATGAATGAGTCTGTTTTTTTTGCAGAGGTTCGACGTACTCAAAGGGGGACGGCCAACAGTCGCTGAGCGAGAGCAACAAGGGTCACCAGATGTTACGCAAGATGGGGTGGGCGGGGGCGGGGCTGGGGGCAAAGGAGCAGGGTATCGAGGCACCCATATCCGGGGGAGAGGTGAGCAATCTATATCTTTATACATCCAAGTTTCTATTCTGTTTTATGAGTAATCAGAATAATTTCAATTCTATTCATTTTTCTTAATTCCATATCAATAGACCATTTTCATTATTCAATGCGCAGGCGCGGCCCGCCTCCTAGCAGCCGAGATCGCTGGTATTGCATTCTGGGAGTTTTAGTACTGTTGGAAAAGTCGGCCCGCTTATCCACAGGTTTAAAGGCCAAACACCAAGATATATAACTTGCATTATCTCTCATTTCACGCACTCTGACAGTATGTAAATCTCTTGTAATATAGTAAACATATGAATGTTGAAACTGCTATCATATTATAAGTAAATACGTTCACTGTAACGCACAATAATATAAATCAAATGTGCTAAATAGCATTGGCAGCATAGGACTTCCGAACGCGCATACTAACATGAAGTCACTGTGGCAAGGGTTCTCTTTCAATCTACCATATGAGCATGATGTAGTGATACCATCATTCTTTATCATAATCAGTGGCGCGTTCAGCTTTTATGGGGCCCTAGGCGCAATCTTATTCTGAGCCCCCCCCCCCCCCCCCCCCTACACGTACATTTGGAGAAATAGAGAAGTTTGACGTTTTCAGTAGAAAAAAATCAAAATCATGTAGAAAAAAATACTGAAATGTAAGTTTACAGCCCAGAAACAGCGACAATCCATGACTCAATGGCTATAGACAATGCCCGCACAATGCGCAGGCGCAGAAAGCAAATATACGTTACGTAGCCTATAGGGAACACATGAAATAAGCAACTATGGACTCTTGATTGGCTGCAGCACAATACATAATATGGTAGCAGTTATAAACAAATAGTGTATATTGCGTTTAATTTCTTTTTTGATTACGGAAGATCATAAATATATTTAATAATTTAAAAACGAAGATATATCAAGAAGATAAGGCGCGCGCCCAGTGCGCCTAGGCCTGAACGCTCCACTGATCATAATATAAAGAAGGTGTACCGACTCCCATAGGCCTACTAATAACACGGACGATATTTGTGTTTTTCTGCTGTCAATTCAGAGCCAAAGGTCTCGATTGCCTGTCACGATTTAGCTGATTCGTTTGTGAACTAGATGTAGATAAGAGTGGTTACGGTACCGGTGGCATTGTTGAACTAACAAAATCTATGATTTTCGTAAGAAGCAAATGCAACTGCTGACAAATAATTCTACTGAGCCGTGTATAGCATTGTTGAGCAGCGTTGTTTTATATAGTTCGATATAAAAGCGATAGTTGCGCTACAGACAATCCCCTGGACTCGGGAGCTGACCCCGGAAATATTTCACTTTCAAGACCCGAGTTGGATCACCTTCTTTATACTATAATAAAATAGGTTGGCATCACTACTATCTAAGACCAGATTATTACAACTTAATACAACACCACAGTAATTCATTTTTTTGAATTGTTTGAGTTGGTCTCTTGACTCATACAATTGAGACACTGCTTTTCAATATTTCATTTTATTCTATTCAATAATTCCTTTAACCCTCTTCCGAGGAAATCGGAATGGTTAGCAGTTCACAATTATCAGCTTACAATTACAGTAGAAACTCTTTATGTATACCGTATATATATATATATATATATATATATATATATATATATATATATATATATATATATATATATATATATATATATATATATATTGGGTTTTAACGACGCACTGTAATGATTACTAAGATCTATTGGCGTAGAAAGTCTTTAGTAAGTTTCTCTTTAGTACATTTTTCACCTTGGTAAGTTTTATTTTTTAATCTCATCTACCTATATGCTGCTATATGTTGAATAGTTTCTTTAGTAAGTTTTTCACTTTAGTAAGCTTTTTTTTTGTCTGGTCCCCTGAAAAACGTACTAAAGAGGTTCCACGTATCAGCTTGCTAACTTATAAATATGGCTTATAACATTATATGATATTTAGTAAATCCATTGATAATTAACAATTTAATGATAATAAAATAATATTTAAAATGATAATGATGATACTATTTGAAATAATATTTAAAATAATCTTAATAAATGAAAATAGGTTCTATTAATTTTGAACTCCAATTTTCAGGTGATATCAGCTTTCAATTGCTAATGTTTGTTCAATTTTGAAGTTCAATTTGGAAATACATTTCATTTTTGAATTAGTTCTGTTTGGGCCTGAATATAAAGCCAGATGAGCATGAGTTCAAGACTTGCTGTAGGCATTGCCGTGCAAACGTTCTTTCATCGTTTTATACCCGCTCGTTATTACCCCCATACAAACTAGCTGTCGGTGGGGACGTGGAAAAATGAATTGTTTCCATCTGTTTGTTAGGTGCGCGATCGAACGGACATGTACAAGGGCGTCGGCATCAACCTTCACGACCCCTACGAGAGTTTCCGCAAGAGCAAAGGTCAAGCGTTCATAAATCGGATGAAAGCCCGAGCCGAGGAGAGAATATAAACGACGTCACGATCGTTCTACTTGCGGAATTTTACTCGCCCGCGATCCCGAAACTGCGAGTTCCGACTTCCTAGCGGGTCTCATCTCTGTGAAATGAGTGTTTTCGTGTGTTTTTTTTTGCGATTTGGACGAGTTCATTTTCCGTAGAACTGGACGTTCTACTCACATTTGCGTTGGTTCGTCGGACTCGGGTTCTGCGGAAATGCGATGTGAAAGAAAACCGGTGCCGTTCGAGTGAGATTTGTAGATAGCGCCACAGTTCGACGCGTACGGCTATTCGGTTTGTCTCGGAAACGCAGACTACCGTAGAAATAATAATTCCGCTGATCCCTGAAATTATTGCTACAGTGAAATCTCTATGCATCGTTCCCGGATCCATCGTTTTCCTGCTTGTATCATTCATTTTTTCTCGACCCACTCCCTTATAATCAATGTTGAATTTTCCTGAATGGATCGTTTTCCTGCATGGATAGTTTTTATTTTCTTGGTTCCTTGAAAAACGATGGATAGAGGTTTCACTGTATTCGTTTTGTCTCGGAAACGCAGACTAGAAATGATGATTCAAGTGATCCATGAAATTATTGCTATGTCATGTAGGCCCCTATGTGTTTTCATATTTTTAACGAGATTTCGCTGAAATTGCCTCCGATATTCTAAGCTCCGTTGATGAAATGGAGAGTTTGTCGTCTTTCAAATTGAGCGTGCATATGAGATGATTTAACGAACTTATCAGGTTTTCGGTGGACCTTTCGAACTCTATGAGATATCTAGATACTAATATCTTTCAATACCTACAAGATGGCGTGTACCGATACGTAAGAACTATCAAGTAATTTCTATTATTTACTTTCACGTATGTACAACTGAAAACATAAATTTTTAGCTATGTGCAGTGTAACCTAGCTATCTATCGTTCTACAAAGGATCAGGAAAAAATTTAAAAAAACCATCCACGTACGAAAATTCGATATGGGATATACAGCACAGGTAAACCATTTTTAATTCAAAATTTAATGGGCGTTTGAATATTTGAAATATTAAATATTGTGCTTCAAAACTATGTAGTAATAAGGACTATTGTTTGACAGCAAATTTTGAATTAACACAGTTTGAATTATTGAGAGTTTACTGTATGGGAGTGGAGTGAGAAAAATGAATTATTCAATCAGGACAACGATGTATCGAAGATTTTTTTCGACTCGATCGTTGTTTCCGTCGCAGAATTTTGATATCTCATACTGTTCCAAAGTTCTTACCAAACAAAGAGCTAAATCGACTTGCATGCTCTCGTGATATCACTCATCGGAAAATATTCTTGGAATTACAATAGCGCCTAGGAAGTGTTCCAATACAGTACTAAGGGATTATAATGAACTTGGATCCACGAAAAAAGGTCGTTTATCAACTGAATAATGTAAAAACTTGAATAATTACATAATCACGCTGCAACTTGGAGGATTAAACGCTTTGTAGAAAACGTAAGTTTGTATTTCTTATCGTAAACTTTGCCCAGAAAAATCATAAAACGTAAAAATATATTTGTGTTTAATATATTGGTACACAACCTTCTTTCGTGGATGCAAGTATATTAGCATGTTCGTAATACGTAAGCCCGTTATCCGTAATCTCGCGACTTGAATCGTATCGCCGCGGGATGAATCCAATTCCAAAGAAACTACGCAGAAATGACTTCGGCCCAAATACAATACAGTAAACCTTCGTTAATCCAAATGCAATACAGTAAACCTTCGTTAATCCAAACTCAGTTCATCCGAAATTTGTAGGGGTGTGCGAATCCATGTTTTTCGAACCGAATCCAAACCTGCATCCACTTTTAGATTCGGATTTGGTCCAACATGAAAGATTCGAAAATTTCTAATCTTGAGGCCAAAAACGTGGCAACATTGCATTCTCCAGTTTGAAAGTTTTGCTTGCTCTCATTGGCTAACTACATGAACCAATAGCAAGTTGGGATTCTAATGAAAAAGGGAATTTTCACTTCCTGGATTAAGAGTAACTTGATCAGCAGTGTTGTTTGTCTCATTATTACACTTCACAATGCATGTTGAAAAGATTCGGATTCGGTAATTTTGATGAAGATTCGGTTCGGATTCGGTTCGAAATTAAAAATTCGCAACCCTCTAGAAATTTGACGTACTTTGAACTTGAAGTCATTTTAATGGTTTGAAATGGTCAATCCAAATTCCAGTTAAACTGTAATTCAAACTTATATTTTGACCCTTCAATTGCTTCCACACTGTTTACAGATTGTATAACTTGAAATAGTTCAATTGCATTCCTTGAATTGTAATTGTTTTCCCAGTTTCCATTCTCGTTATTTGAGGCCTAAAAACAGGTCCAAGATTGTTGAGCTGTTCACTGCTTTTTCTCAACGGTTTCTCACACGTTGTTTCGGCAGGTGCGTAGCTTTTTCTCGCCCGCAATACAAAACTGACTGAATTCTAATCGGGAAGAGTGATGACTTGGTGGAAAAGATTTTCTTTTTGGTTGAACCGAATTTTTATAAATCGAAATCACCAAAATAACCGTATCGTTGACGCACCTCTAAAGCCCAATATTCATTCGAAATCATTTTTTTTTTTCGGTCCCTTCCATTTTGCATGAATTTTGCATGAAACTGGGTTTACTGATTTTTTTTTTTATCAAGTTTTTCTGCCAACGCTCGTTAGGTGTACCGGTAGGCCTATTGTTGTAGATATATCAGAACCCTTAGAGCAACTACTCGCAACTAAGGGAAGGGTGGCAATAGGGGATAGAAGTTATCACACAGTCAACTTTGATATTATTATAGAGTTTGAATTAATTGCGTTTTTAAATGTCCCAAGTTTGATTGAATTACACGTGGTTGTAGGTGTGCCAAGGATAATTTTGCCGGACCACGTTTTTAATTTGGCGAAACGTTGTCACTGAAGCCACGAAAGCTGTTTCGAAAGTACGATACCGTACTGTCCAAAGGAATTTGTTACATGAAAACTGGGGCTCCAGTTCGATAGAAAAATTGTATATATATATTGAAATTTGGATTTTCAATCGATACGGAGAATATTTAAAAAAGATGAAATTCTGGTTAGAAAACAGAATGGCGCCAGGTAAACGTACATGGCTCGCTTTGTATGAACGTTCACTACACGATCTCGCGTCCGCAAGGCTGATGTTCCTCGCACACAGTAAGAAATTCCCAGCGGCAATGTATTATTCTAGTTGTTGACAATTTTTTGTAATTGATATTGATCATTTTTTTATATCAAATTTATCGAGTATTGAATATTTTAATTTGATATCGAACCAACCTCCTAAAATATAGAATTGGTTGAAAAAATTGAAATCCGACATAACCTAACAAAAACCTAATATTTAACGTTTTTGACTTGTAAAACTTCTTGACAAATTTTGGCTCTACATGGTAGACTGCAGTGCTCCACCGCAGCATTTTGTTTATACATTTTCACGTAATTTTATTGTTTTAACTACGCTTAAGGTTGGTATGTTGTACTTGTACGTTGGACTCGACTACAAGTGCGTGCTAAAACAGAAAAGTAGATACGTACAAGTTGACTTCTCCGAGCCAAACTCTTTGTAGATGGCGCCAGTGAGCCACTGTTCTACCAAAGCCACCTAGATCAACGGCACACTCCCCTCAATCTCCGCCTAACTGACACGGCCTCTCGCCTTGGTACCGGACCGTGTGTAGTCGATCTAGGAGGCTTTGGTATTATATTCAACGATAATATACAGCTGTCAGTCGATACAGTTGGTCATGACAAGAATAGAACCTTGCCCTCCAAACGATATCTTTCAAATATTTTATAACCACCTATTTGTTCAAGCATCTAAATAGCTCACCGCTATTGCGTCTCGTTACTATATCAGGATCTAGGGTTAAGGATATAGGACTGGTGGATTTGTTTTTTGCTCACCAATATTGTTCAGCGACCTAAACAGTGAAACCTCTATCCACCGTTTTTCAAGGGACCAGGAAAATGAAACCATCCAGGAAAATTTTAAATTGGTTCTATGGGGAGTGGGTTGAGAAAAAATGAATGATACAAGCAGGAAAACGATAGATCCGGGAACGATGCGTAGAGGTTTTACTGTATTGGAATTATTCTTCACTTCAGAAATCTATCCAACCTTGAAGGTTGAATAATGAATATCCTTTTTAAATTGCAGTAAATTATAAATTAATTTAAGAAACTTGGATCCATTAATATTTGATCCTACATGCAAAAGTCGTGCCAAAAACTAAATTAATCAACATTCAAGCAATGTTGGCCTAATTTGGTTTTAATTTAAACTCGCATAGGCCTAGTACCCGGTTTCTATTCCTGCTGTGACCCGCTTGGCGTAACCTCAATTCTGACAGCTGCCAAGCAGCCATCTTGCCAGCAGAATGGGGCCGCCGCCCCTTAGCGCAGCTAGCGAGAGCAATTGACAGTGTAGACGTCAATTTGACATTCGCTAGCCTATCGTTTGAGACATGTAAAAATAGCAATTGCTATAAAAACAAATGCTTCAATACACATTCTTATAATATTTCTTCATGTTTTTATACATTTGATATTGTTTGATCATGTTTTTGAAAAGGCGACAAATTGCTACAAACTTCTGATTCCGCTTGGTTTCAACGTATTGACTATATAAACGCTATAATCAGAATAAAAGCTTTATAGATGCTATTTTTTGCAAAATTATATCAATTGGGAAGTAAAAGGGTGAAGTTGGTTGTGGAATTTGGAAGTTCAACTGTAGATGCTGGTGGCAGATAAGGCGTAGGTTAAAAGCTACGAAAGAATACGTAAGAAAATACGAAGAGAAATACGATAAAACCGTAAGAGAATACGGTAAGAATATCAGTTGAGTTGATTATCTTGTATGTTACGTAATGGTTTTACCGGTACCGTACTTTTGTGTGTACGATATGGTGTTGCACTCGAAAAACCGATTCTTTCAAAATAATAGATGCACCAAAGTTCTACTTTTCAAATTATAAATGCTATGAAAAAAAAATATATATTTTTACATGTCTCTACGTATCGTCCAGCTCTAGCTTGTACTGAATTTTCTTTCCGTCGTGTCGAGAAATGTTCTACGAGCTTGAAGTAATGATCACTTCCGAGTGATTTTCTGTTTTATAAGTCAGTTTTATAAATTGTGAAACCATGCCTGATCGAGAGAGTGAAGTGTAAATGGGAAAAATGTACTTGATCGATTTAACGTAATTTATCTATAGGTCTCTGTGTGCTACTTGTATGTATATATATTGTAATAATGCAAGTAGTTGATTTACATTTAATTATTGATAGTGATTAGTTTGTAAAATATTTGAATACATGGTTGAAATAAAATATGAATGGAGCAAAAGAAAAGTTTTTGTGTATTTCACTGATTAAATTTTCACGTTTACTTATTTTATTGTCATCGAAGAGTTGTTACATTTCATTTTCATGATAACGACATGAATTATAATACAGTGGAACTCGTACCATTTTTTGACTTGAAATCGTATTTCAAACTTTTATTCAAGTGTAAATGGCAATCAGAATGGGACAAAGAAATAAACATTAAACAACAAGCTTCATGGAATCAAACCTACAAAATTTGCAACAATTGTGTACAATTTTTGTAGGTTGTTTTAACCTCACTGTTGCTGGAGTCATTAAGCAACAATAAAATGGAAACTAATAAACCTTCTATACAGGAGGATTGAACATTGGTTATATGTTAGTAGGGTGGGACAGAATGACCTGCTTATCTCAGTAGTACTTCAGCAACAAAGAAAAACCCCCCAAAAAACTCATTAATGATGGTCAGTCATGGTGAGACTTCAACCCTGATTTCCTGTCCACATCTAATATATGTACAATAAATTTGTAATAGTAGTCCAATTTACTAAATAAATACAGTTAAACATATTCTTCCTCCTAACTAAGGAAGTGAAGCGTGCTGAAAAACAATTATAATTTTTAAAAAGTAGGAACCGAACATTCATTCAATGGCATTTGATATTTAGATTTACAACTTCCTCCCAAATATATTTTGTCTTGCATTCCATTCTATCATACTTATTTGATAATATAATAATATTGTATCTGTATGTATATATATTGGTTATTGAACTAGGAAAATGCAGAGTATGCGTTGTGAGATGAGCGAGATAGGTGGTTATTTTGAAACTCGAAAGTTACTGTATATACACTTGTAATATTGAAATTTTGATGAGTCTTTTGTCAGTCATTCATTCACAGCTTTTCATTCTTATAACTCATGGCCTTGCTAGTTGCCACTAGTATGTTTTTATTGACAGACTTATAGTCATTTTTTCAATATGATAATTCATTTTCTTACGAATGACCATTCCAAATTTCTTCCTTCTTCATAGAAATATTAAATATATATATCAACACTCGTAGAAAATTTTATCTCAAAAAGGAAAAATTGGAAATTTTAGGCCTACTTGGTACTATTCTCAATGGAATTTTCCAAAGTTTCCAAAACTCTGATTTTGCTGAAAACAAATTCGATCCTGTTATGGTATAACACCAATGTTCGAAAAAAGTTTCAAGTCAATTAGTTTCTCTACCTGACCTGCATGTTGCGTACAAAATTACAAACAAACCTAAATATACGTAAGACGAAGCCCGATTTTTTTCGGTTATTGTTAAAGGAAAATCTCGCCATGCTCATTTAATTATATACCAGTATATAGGTCTAACATTTTAATATAATATAGTAACATTATTACATTTTGTATTATTTGTCTCTGTTATTATTATTTTTATTTTTTTATATTGGGTTTTAACGACGCACTGTAGTGATGACTAAGATCTATTGGCGTCAGATGAATGATTGATGAGATGAAGGTTTTATGGGTAATGGGAAGAATAGTGGTAAGGAAGCGGTCCTGGCCTATATAGTGGGAACCATCCCGGCATTAGCCCAGACTACAGAGGGAAACCATGAAAAACCTCTGTAAAGATGGACGGTAGCGGGGATCGAACCGGGTCCGACATGCCCACTACCTCCCGGAACACATGGAGTAAGTGCGTTAACCACTCAGCTACCTGTGCCGGTCTCTGTAATTAATCAAATAAGTCATACATCCTCATCATACCATGACCTCAATTTCACGTATTCATTCATCCATTCATTCATTCATTCATGAATATCAACTCAGCTGAAGTTGGTTGATATGTAATTACAGCAATCTATTGATTACATTCAGTAGAACTAGAGATTGACGTATGAACAGACAAACATGTGTATACAACACACAAGTTTCATAAGAACGCAATCAGTTGTACAGCCTCAAAATACCACCTAAACAAATACACCAATAGTATTGATTGAGTAGGCCTATACTAGTATCCAGGAAAGAATAGGGTGGAGTTTACCAACATAATAAACACAAATACCACTGTTATATTTGTGCAACTGTGATTTTTTAGGTAATAAAGTCTTCAGGATGAGATTCACAATTAGAAACACTACTAAGTCTTTCGAATGTATCATATGTTTCGAGCTAAATTGAGTTTCTTTGAAAATGACGATGTAATGTTTCAAATTATCAAGTTGGTAGACGATCTTTTTACGTGGATACAAATATAAAGTGTTTTACTTATACAAGTGTTTTTTTAAACAAATAATTCATACATTTTTGGGGTATAAAAGCCGTTCATTTTTCTGTGAAGAGTATAGTACTGTTCAACGGTATCTACTAGCTGTCAACTGGTAACGTCATGATTGCTCCTACGCTCACTCTTCTTCTCGTTTCCGTCAGTTGCGGACTTGCTTTCGCATTTCCGTTCTCCTTTCCTTGGTTTTCTGGTAAGTAAGAAACTAAGTTGTATTTTTTTTAATTGAATTAGCAGTTTAAAAACTATTATAAGACTAGGAAAACGTAGCATATGAATTGGAAGTTGGGCAAGATATTTGAATGAAATGTAATAGAAATTTACACACCTTGTTTTTTAAACTTTCCCGATTTTCATTAAACTTGTTATAGTCATGTCCGTCATTTCATTTATATTATCTCGCAATTTATTTGGCTTTGGTGTAATGTGAACTGCCTACTATTATTTCTTGAATGTTATAAATTCTCAATTTGTATTTAAATGCTTCATATTTTCTGCAATTCAATTTATATTCAGCCAACTGGCAGTTTTATTTTTCTTTTTTTACCTCTTAATGAATATTTAATTAATCAATTACCGTAGTTTTTACGGGTTATATGGTAGAACAGCCACTGTGAATCTACTTCGGTCTGATCACATGCTGAATATCGCAATTCTGTAGTGTCTACTTTTATATTATCATGTCATTTGTGTCCACTTATAAATAAAGTATGTTTTATTATTATCATTATTGTTGTCCTTACAATTAATTTTTTTCTGATAGATATATTTTTCACTTTTTTTCACTCTTTATTAGATAAAATATACCTGATTGATTGTTTCTAATTCGACAGATCTCAATATCTATAATAAATAATACATATATATCTATATAATATGTCTTTAATCATAATATCATTATATATATATATATATATATATATATATATATATATATATATATATATATATATATATATATATATATATATATATATATATATATATATATATATATATATATATATATATATATATATATATATATATATATATATATATATATATATATATATATATATATATATATATATATATATATATATATATATATATATATATATATATAAATATATATATATATATATATATATATATATATATATATACATATATATATATATATATATATATATACATATATATATATATATATATATATATATATATATATATATATATATATATATATATATATATATATATTTATATATATATATATATATATATATATATATATATATATATATATATACATATATATATATATATATATATATATATATATATATATATATCTGTATAGTTTATACAGTACTATACAGATAAGACAACGAGTAATGCCTGGATAGAGTTTCTTGCGCCGCCCTGTAGAGTGCACACAAAAATAAAAACGAGAAAAAGACCCGATTTGGACGTGAATCTTTTGAAGAAGTTCAAAGTGATTCTTTCAATTGTCAATATTGAAAGATATGCACGACATTGAAAAAGACAGCACTCGTTTCACTCATTTAGTATCCTCATTTTGTATCTACTGTCGCTCATCGATAAGTGCAAATCTAATATTTCATAGTTTGAATATAATTTGAAAAAATATGTCATATAGGCCTAAATATAATTATTGGATAATATATAATATATTCATACTAGTTGGAACAAATTAGCATCATCAAAAATTTTAATTTTCAACTTGACATTCCATACTCAATTTTTTTTAATGCTTTCAATATTTATCTCAAGATCTTCACCTGATCATTTTAATTGTAATAATTTCCCAGCTCAAGAACTATTTTTATAGAGAAATTTACATTTTTATAACTTTCATTGTCTTTATTACATAATACTAGGAAAACGCTATATACGCGTTGTTAGACGAGCGGATTGTGATAGTATGTTGACTTCATTGCCAAACTTTTGCCTAAATTCGCCAATTGGGTAACATTTTAGTTATAAATGGGTAAAAACTGCTTCGAGTGGTACTAATTTAGCACATTTCATGTTTTTTCTTCAAAATGGCTGACCCGATAAAGCTGAGAATTCCCAGAAATGTGTATCAAGATGTTAATCAACTTGACACAAAATTTCAATTTTTTTGAAAATAATTTTGTTTTAATTTTTTTCCGCCGTGTTATTCTAATGGGTATTTTTGAAATTTCTAAAATTCATAAAAATAAAAGTTATCACCCGATAATGCCACAAAACTATACAGATCTAAGCTAGATGAGGAACCATAATGAAAAAAAGTTTGAAGTCAATAGCTGTAGCCGTTTGACCTGTGGAGAACCAACAAAAAAACATGAAAAAAAACAAAAAAAAACATAAAAACGAACACCAATTTTTTTCAGTATGTCAAATTGAATCCTCGCTGAAGCTCGTCTAATAAAGAACAAATGAAATTCAAATTTAATTTAATTATACCGTTCCTTCTCCAGCACCAACCCCTCTATGGAATGACTTCCGCGTAAGATTCACTCCGTTGGGCTTGTTCGGCGGCTACGAGCAGATGCCCCGTACGGCCGCGGCTGCGCGCGCAAAGGGCTACGTGATGCCGCCCGAAGAGAAACTCACCGACATCGAGATCCTCTGCCCGAAGAACGATCCGGCCGTTTGCATCATCTTCGACAAGGCAGGCAACGTTGCGGGCATAGAAATGGGGGTGAGTATTCCTGAATATTTGGTGTGTATAGGACCAGGCAAATACAGCATGTGCGTTGCAAGATGAGCAAGATTATCTATATAGATTATAATCAAAGAATCTACACACCTTGATTCATATGAAATATACTTCATTCATCACTTAAGGACCGTTCTCATAGCTTGCGGCAGGCGGTAGGCGGCAAGCGGCAGGCGGCAAGTGTTTAAAAAAACGCCTGTCGTCTGCACTGTTCACTTAGTCGCGTTTCTTCACACTCACTTCGAGATTTGTCCAATTTATTTAAATATGTAATTCTTGTTCAATTCAGGTGGTCAAGTGATTTTTAGTATCGTATTACGTGGCACGCAAGAACCATCATGGTGTATATCTGAAAAGTAATGTTTTGGAAGTAATATTTCGACATAACCCTACCACTTGTATGACCACTTGTATGAGTGAGGGTATTTAACCGCGGCGTTTTTTTCCAGAGTTAAATTTATTCCATGTCTCACGGTAGAGAGCAACAAGTGCAAGCGGTAGGGATTTCATCCATTCTGATTGGCCAGTAGAAAAAACGCCTGCCGCCTGCCGTGAGCCATGAAAACGGGCCTTAAATCTCCTTGTTATTTTATTCAATCCTATTTTGTTTTTACATTTTTTCTATTCGATCAGTTCCCTTTTCATGTATCAATATATAATATTTTCAATCTATTTCTCTATATTTTTCTATGTATTTTTTATACTGATTGCTATCCTGTTTTATAATTTAGTCAGGGACCAATAAAGGTTATTTCTTCGCATCTAGAAAGCCGTGTATATTGGCAATATGATTCTGCTACGATGCAGTGATACTAACATACTTTATCATAACATAAAGAAGGTGTACCGACTCCCAAACATACAGACGATCATGGACGATATTTGTACTTTCTTGTGGTCAATACAGTGCCAAATGTCCCGATTGCCTGTCACGATTTAGCGGATTCCGTAGTGAACTAGATGTAGATTAAAGTGGCTATGGTTCTGGTGGTATTGTAGTTCTATATAAAAGCGATAGTTGCGCTACAGGCCATCGGGACCCTGGACTCAGATTCTGACCCCGGAAATATCTCACTTTGAAGACGCTAATCGGTACATATTCTTGATATTATGATAAAGTATGTTGGTATCACTACATCGTGCATGTATGTTGGTGACGTTTGAAAGAGTAATATAAATGTTTGTTCTGTTAGGTTCGCAAGCCTGATCTGGAAAACAAGGGTTACCCGCTTGATAGGCATCATATGTTCGTGTCCAAGACCAGGTTCGGTTACGACTTGTACACGACAACCTTGTTCTTTGTGGAACAATGTGAGTATTGTAGTTTAGTTAAGTTTATTTCACATTTTCAATTTGTATATTACACAAGTATTGGTTTAGATATAACCACAGTTATATAAGTTATATAACCAGTTATATAACCACAGCTATTGTTAACCACAGTAGGCCTACTAATTGAAAAAAATTAATTTAAATTAAATATCGAAGAAATATAATTATTTTAACATATTCATGGTGGTTGTTATAGCACATCTGAAGAATCCTACCTTTTCTCCTTAGTCAGAAATGACGAGAACAAAATTTGTATCAAATTTCAATGTTGGTAAAAAAAATACAACTTGACTTCTTGAAATTTAGTTCTGATTATTAATTTATTGCAAGGGTACCAACTACCAATGTACCATCCATGCGGGCCTTGTAACAGAACCAAACTCATTTTCTCAATATGACAGTTGAGATTAGAGTCGCGTTTTCACGATTTAGAAACTACAAAAATGCGCATAAATGAAGATACTATATTTGTGTGTGAAATATAATTGTATTTATTCCATTTGATTACTATTTGAATGATTAAAAAATACAGAAGTTTCAAGTTTTGAATAGGGAACTTGTGATATTTCACAATTGATTATAACTGAAATTTTAGATCACCAATATTTAAAAACAAAAATTCAATTCAATGCTGAATTGGGAGCCTGGGCCTAATTGTAAAAATGAATAAATCGGAAGGTAAATAAATTACCCCTCTCCCTCATCTATCTCGAACACATAACATCAAATGAAAAGATTTTTAAAATAATTTGATTTTCATTTTACTTAATACTCATGTCAAAGTGAAAAAGAACTTATAGTCATGAGTAGAGACATGTAAAAATAGCAATTGCTATAAAAGCGATGAAATCTAAAAGTACTTCTTTACATGTTTTTCTTATATATCTTCATGTTTCAATACGTTTGATGTTGTTCTATCATGTTTTTGAAAAGGCGACAAAGCGCTACAAACATCTGAATACACTATGTTGCTATCAGAAGTACATCCAAATGCTATGAGAAGAAAAAATAGTAGCTATGTTTACATGTCTCTAGTTATGAGGTATTTAAAAAAATATTTGAATTACTGGTACTAATTTTAATGATACCATTAATTGTGCATACTTTGTTCAAAAAAAGAATCAGAACATTTCGTTACAAATTACCGTCAAAAAATGTATCAAAAATGATTTTACTTCGATACATTATTAAATCGTGAAATAACTTGACGTTCCAGCTGTCCTGAAAGCCGGAGGACGAACCAGTATGACAGCTAACGGAACCGGCACCGGACTGTGGCTCCAAGACGGCCCCGACCGCACCAACATGTTCGAAATACCGCGTTACGAGAAGGACATCGGCAAGACCGCCTACACCAAAGAGAACTGTGTCCCTGGCATGGGTACGTAAAGTTGAAGGAATATTGCGTTCACATTTAGTTTTGGTAGTCTATTTTCAAATGAAATGTAGCAATTTGTAGCAAACTACTGAAAAAAAAGAGCTGCAAATGCTAGATCAACAACTATGGAATTATCAACGAAAATTCTACATCCTTACGAGCTCTTTAGTCTGATGCACGAAGCTGTCCGAAGACCAATTACTGTTGATATTTATTCCAGGAAAGAGATTTTTAACTTGACTATTGGTTTCTCCAATTAATTATATAATAGAACACAATTTTTGAGAACAATTTTTCATACAACACCATCAATTTCACCACCATTGGTTTCGTCTTCAAAACCATGCATATTTTCACAAAATGGCTAAATGTAGCTGAATGCTCCGAGAAAGACATTTACAGTGAAAAATAGTGAAATAGAGAATAATTTTAAATGAATTGAATGTGACACGAGGAGAACCAAAAATAATATCCTTTTTTTTTAACTGTCACAAGAGAAGAATAATAAATAAATACATGAACATTCTCAAAAAGATGTACAAAGCCTTTAAAAGTCTTGTCCTTAATAATAAATGAATACACCGAATTGAACAAACAAAAACAACTAGTGGTGAACAATGAATAATTACAATATATACTAAATTCTGTCAACTGACAATTATTAAATGCAAATAATGAAAAAAAGAAAATTACACTAATTTTCAGAGATACTGCTTAATGAAAAACAGAAATATGAAAAAAAAATAGAAATTATATTACAGGGGAGACAAATTTAAAACATAAAAGGGAAGAGATTCAAAACATATCAACTTAAAATTTGAGATATTTGAGATATTTAGATTCGATAGTCTATTTCATGAATGCTAAATAATAAAAATCCTAGTATTGTAATTTGCCTGTGGTTTGTGTGATATTTTCATATAATGATGTGCCTGAAAATATTAATAGTATGATTACGATAAATCAATTCGAGAAATTAATTAAAATGTATTTTTATAATCAACAATATTAATAGGGTTAAAATGTATGTTTGTTTGTGGATGTAATACGTGTTTTTGATAACTCCATTCCGTTGAAGACACGACGGATACGCCATGTTACTTAATTATATTTGCTCCGCTACGAGATATTCTCACTGGGAGCTCAAATACTCATATGGATTATGTATGCAGTGTGATATAATGTGTAATAAAAACTAGTCAAACGCGAAATATGCGTTGTAAGATGAGCGATATCCGAATAAGGTATAATAGTCGTAGAAGTAGTTCTACCGTTGCTACTTTATCGACTCTGGTATTCTACACACCTTGACGCATATAAAAAATACTTTATTATTGGTCAACTCTTGAATCTAGAAAGCAGTGAATCTTGGCAACTTAATTCTGCTTCCACTTCTATAATATATTTCATGAATAAAAACAGCTAATTTAATTTTTTTCTTCTAAACGGCTGGATCGAATTGCTTACAAAATGGTGATTATGTGTATCATTCATGTGTCAACATTCAGAGAAAATTTTATTTTTTTCGGAGAGATTTCATTTTTTCAAATTTTCTTAGCATAATCTTATGGGGTTTTTAAAAACTTTGACATGATTTTTCTTAAAATCTATTCAACCGATCCATTTCAAAAACTATAACTATAGAGTTCCAAGTTGTAAAAGTTTGCTCGTACAAAAAAAGTTTCATGTTGATCAGTCAACCCTTGCGACCTGTGCAGTGCGCTTACAAACAAACAAACAAAAAAAAACCACACAGACAAAGCTCTATAAGAGTGGAATGAAGTCTTCGCTACGCTCATCTGATAAAATAAATAAAAAATAAAATTATGTTGCGTGCAGGATACCACTACTACTACAACATCAGTACGGCGATGGACTGCGACGATTTCTTCCCGATCTTCGGACTCTACAGGAATTTCGAGCTCATCGGATTCGGATGGCAGACGTTCGGAAAAGAGTCTCCAATCGTCAAGAAAACGTTCGAAAATGTTCCGGCTTTAGCTGTCAAAGTACGTATTTCTATTCATACGGTATCTATTTTTTATTAGCAGGCCTACAAAGTAATTATCGCATTTCATTATACAAGTTATAAAAAAAATCCAACAGTAATATTAATGAAAAAATATTCTATTCTATTCTAAAGAAAAACATACTATGTCAAGTCAATATAATGTAGTCAATTAAGGTACAAAATATAATAATAACATATTATACATTACATACTCACCTTCGAATATTTATATAAGATACATATATGCGAAGCTGATGTTGTTTTTAAATGTAGATCTAGCACAAGCTTCTTAAGATGACACAATTATGAAGAATTCTAAATTTATCAGCATTGGAATAATCGTAGGTCCAGTTTTACAAATAATGCATATTTTGTTTGTTAAGCAATACATGTAATTAAGGCCCGGTTTTACGAAACTGGATTAAGCAATAGTTAGTGGGTTAAGTTGTTATCACCATTGGTTACATATGTTATTTGCGTACCTTTAATTAATAGTTATTGGATTAGCACCCTAACTAAGATTGGTAAAACCGAGCCTAATTAAAATAAATTCTAGTGGATGAACCTACCTTTGGTAACTGATGCTATTTTTGTACTCCAATTAATAATAAGTATAATTATATCATTATTACTTTAAACTTTTCATAAAATGCAGGCTTAATATAGGCCTACATACATTGATATAAAAAGATATTTAGCATTTTTCAGTATAAAAGTCAAAATGACTGAAAAATACAGTCTGATTTACTAATAATTTTCAAAGTAGAAAAATGTGTATGAATGAATAAGCTAGTAGGCCTATGTATGTGTTCAGAATATAATTTCATTCGTAATTTAAATTTATAATTTCTTTTCATTGTACCGGTATTTTAAATTCAATCGATTTTCCAGAAATATCTTTGTTCAATCAACTACTATATAAGGACCAAGGAGTATCCTCTTCAATCTGCTATATTTTAAATGACTTCTTATCATGTTTTATGTTATATTTATGTTATGTTTCGTGTTACAGCCGACGATCCCGAACGCCCCCGACTGCTTGGAACAACGTCTCAAGCAATACGGAGTCCTCTCTCTCCACGTCTACTTCGTCGACTCGCCGTGGGCCATCATGTGTCCGCTGTTTTAACGTTGAAACCATACGAACATAATAGGCCTACTTTTATCCACGAGAGATGAAGGTTCCAACCGATCATTTCTCCGTCCCACATCACTACCGCACGGGTGGTTCAAACCTTCATCTTCCGTTGATACAAGTTATTAGGTATGTATATCAGGTTGAGATAAAAAAACTAATACTGAAATTGTGATTGGAGAATGCAATTTTAGGGACATTTGTTGTAAACTCGCTATGAAAATTATGTGACATGACTTGAAAATAGCCTAAAAAGAGAGAGATAATACGTACGGAGTAGATAGTCGATAGTTAGAGACATGTAAAAATAGCAATTGCTATAAAAGCGATGAAATCTAAAAGTGCTTTTTTACGTGTTTTTATGATATTTCTTTATGTTTCAATACGTTTGATATTGTTCTTTTATGTTTTTGAAAAGGCGACAAAGCGCTACAAACGTCTGAATCTGCTACATTTCAATGTATTGGCGATATAGACGCTATATTTGGAATAGAAGCATTATAGATGCTATTTTTCCCAATATTATTTCAATTGATGTATAAACGGGTGAAGTTAGTCGGGGAATTTGGGAAAAAGTGCAGTTTCAAATGCAGGCGGCAGATGAGGCGCACGTTTAACTCGCTCGTGAAGACTATTTTTCTGAAAATATAAATTGGAGTTATTCTATTGTATGCCTATTGTACGCTTTTTCTAGTGGTTTCAACGGTACCGTACTGTTGTTACGCTACAAAACACGACGATTCAAAATAATAGACGCACCAAAGTGCTACTTTTCAAATTCTAAATGCTACTTTGAGAAAAAATAGAAGCTATATTTACATGTCTCTATCGATAGTTGATAGGTGAAAATATAGGTATCTCTCCTGTACCGTATCCACGAACGAAGGTCTAGGAACTGGATAAAAAATTCTAAAATTATACTACATGGTTAAAATCACGATAATTGTTAACACTGAATTCTTTTGAAAGATGAAGTTGTGTAAATCTCATAAGAAAATTATCAACCCTTCAAAATATAATGTCTTTACAAAATTAATGTTGATATTTGTGTTTGTTTTGTTGGTAGACGACCATCGTCTTTTGTTAATACAAAGTTTATTTTGAAACCTGAGTCAATAAATTAGTTATACCTTTTGTAGAATATGCTCGTTGTGCTGCTTTATCGACTCTGCTGAAACTCTTAGTAACTAGACTTCGTTCTGCTCTGCACGTCTGTCTTTTTCAAATAAACAATTTGATAAAAGTTTATTAATAGTCATTACTTATATTTGATATTTATTATTCATATCTGACAAGTATTCATTTACTATTTCTATGTATAATATTTATTTGTTAATGAATGAAATTAATAAAAATTCTTGGGCAATTACGTAATTGTGTGGTGAACCTTATTAAGTAGAACCTCTTAGGTAAGTTTTATTCTTTGATCCCATCCATATGCTCCCACATGTAGAATAGTTCCTTTAGTAAGTTTTTCACTTTAACAAGTTTTTTCTGTCTAGTCGCCTGAAAAACGTGCGAAAGAGGTTACACTGTATTACCTACAAAATCCGTTTCAATTTACTTATACAGCATTTTCTATACATTTGAACAACGGCTACATTTATATTTGTATTCATTCTATTAGTAGGCCTTTACCATGAATGAAATCAAGGGGCTAATATCTAGTTGATGTTTCTACAGTCCCTCTATTCGATAGTGAAGTACGAGTAAGACTATAGGTTGCTGATTACATAAGTAGGATAGCAACGATATTCCAATAGTGCGGCAATATGATTGAATGAATAAAAAATGAATAGCATGAAAAATATGTGTGAAGCTTATTTATATTTGTATTTTGTATAGATATGATGAGGTAAAAAAAGATAATGAGAAGAAAGAAGAGAAAAAAGAGACAATGTAAGTTGCAAAAAGTTTTTAACTTTATACAGTATTACCTCTTTAGTAAGTCTCTCTTTAGTACATTTTTCACCTCAGTAAGTTTTATTTTCTAATCCCATCTATATGTTCCTACACGTTAAATAGTCTCTTTAGTAAGTTTTTCACTCTTTGTAAGTTTTTTTTGTCTGGTCCCCTGAAAAACATACTAAAGAGGTTCCACTGTATATATCTCTCAAAACCAGACGACCAATAAAATTGGGCCAGGGGGTGTTTCCACCACTTCTTCTAGGGCAGACTTCTTACATCAAACGGTCCCTGCCAGTTCCAACTTCTTCCTCCTCTTCTTTACTATTACTATCCTCTGCTTCTTCTTCTCTTCCTACAAGAGTTCCCTCCACCGTTATCTATCCTCTCACCATTTCTCGTTCATCACTTTCACTCATTTTTTCCTCGGTTGACTCTCACTTTATACAGTATTTATTATTTTTATAACCGGTCTGAAAAAACATTATGTTTCGTTACCATGTATCAACAGGAAAGAATCAAACAGTATTATCTGTATTTATCACAAATTAGTGAATTACTTATCATTTAAATAGAAATTAAATCATTTATCTTTCATCCTTAGCCTTAATTGACCAATGTAGATGGGCGTGGTTATACGAAGTAAGGGAAATTTTAGATACCTTGATTGGCTATTTCCCTATTTTCCCTGCTTCACTGTCCACTTGATTGGTTTTTATATTTTGTGACATCACGAGGGCGGACGATCTACATCTGTCAATTGGGGAACAATGATTTTGTATCAAGTTTTGATGTTATTTAAAAAAAAAAATTTAAATAAGCTCTAAGTTACAACAACTTATTTTCCATAGTATGATGCTAATATATCAATCATTCATGCATTTATATATGTCACGTATACGCACATTAAAAAATGTAATTCAAATATTGACATATTACTTTTTTAACAAGGATATATTTTTATATTTTAATTGACTACTAGTGATTGACCTGCCCACAAACGTCACAAAACAAAACATCCGATCATATGGGCTGTTTGTTATGTGGGTAATTTGACATTGCCTATCAGTGTATCTCTAAATGTCCACATGAAGTACGTATAGATCAAGGTGGCCTGCCGATAAGCCACGCCTATCACTAGTGGTCAATTGATACAGAAAAATTCAGACCTTCAATTCTTTAGGAGTTTATTATCACATTCAATTCATATATTGCGTAAGCTTCTTAATTTTATTTTCATCAGTCACAATTATTTTATGTGTTTCAGATTCCATTTTTTTCCCATTTTTGATGTGTGAAATAAATCTCAAGCCTGTATGCCCTCTTACCTATGTTATGGCAATAAACAAATCCGTAATATCTTATTTATCTCCGTTTTTCTTCTCTTATCTCAGAGATCACACAAATCTTCTTGTCTTGAACTTGAATGTGTTGATCATTGTCTTATCTAAACTGTTTACAGCATATTTATATCATTTCTATGAGTACTTTTCATAGATAAACAATTGATTCAATTGCTCTCATTAGAACACTGCTTCATAGCTGAGGGGTCGAACAGCTGATCTCCATGTAAGTTTACAATTATTATTAAGGTACGACTCTACAAATAATAAAATTGTTGAAAAAACAATAGAAAGCAAATTAACTTGTTGCAGTGGGACCTTGTCAGTATGTTTATCAGGCTACCAGATTTGAAAAACTTATTAAACTATAAAAATTTATATAACTATAAATTTGTATATATAAAAATCTTGCCAATGATAATAATAATAATAATATGTTTATTTGATAGCTCAGAAGCCAATTTCATACACTTCATTACAAACAATTCAGTTGTAACTTAAAATTAACCTAGGTACATGGTAACAGTATTAGTATTTACTACGTATATATATATATATACTAGTATTTAACATGGAAAACATACAGATGTAATCAAAAAATAAAACCTAACAAGGTAGTAAATGAATGAATGAGAAACGTACTGAAATGGTTCCACTGTACCATACCCTTGGTTACTCGACGTGATATTTTTATTCCCTAATGATTAATTAATTAGCTTAATTAAGAACTTTTCATTTTCTTAAAATACTGATTAAGATTGATTAAGATTGACAACTTAATTCTGTCACAATTTGTATGATGTATTTGAAGAATATTATCAGTCATTTTATTTTTTTTCTTCAAAACGACTGATCAGAATTGCTTAAAAAATCGTAATAATGTGTAAAATCCATGTTTACACATTTAGAGAAAATTTCATCCCATTTGGAGAGATTTTATTTTTCAACATTTTCCGCCCAGCCAAATCTTATGGGGTTTTTAGAAACTTTGAGATGATGATTCTCAAAATCGGTCCGACCGATTCATCCCAAAAACTATACAGTTCTAAGTTGGATGAGTTTGCGTGTACAAAAAAGTTTCATGTTGATCAGTCAACCCTTGCGGCCTGTGGAGTGCTTACAAAAAAAAAAAAAAAAAAAAAAAAAACACACAGACAAAGCCCTATAAGAGTGGGATGGAGACTTCGCTACGCTCATCAATGAGAAACGTATTGAAATGGTTCCACTGTACCATACCCTTGGTTACTCGACGTGATATTTTTGTTCCCTAATGATTAATTAATTAGCTTAATTAACAACTTTTCATTCTTCTTAAAATACTGATTAAGAGTTTATTGGAGTGGATATAGTGGAATATCCATTTTTGGTGATAACTTTTGAATGGTATGAGATATCAAAATTAAAAATCTGGAAGAAATACATTTACTTAAAATACCTTCAAGATGGTATTCATAAGCTATAAATATTCAACTCGTGTCGCATAACTGTCAAGCGTATACAGATAAAAAAACTCATTTTTTAGTTGTATACGCTTGACAGTTATGTGACATGAGTTATATAGTTTTATTTTATACCATCCTAAAGGTATTAGAAGTATCTGTGTGTCTTCTTTAGTACAAATCAAAACGATGATGAAAATGACTAAACTAAATTAAACTAAAACGAATTAAACTGCCACCCTCAGTAGCTTGTCAGCTGAGGCACCGCTCCAGAAACTGAAGTCACCGTTGGGCGTGAGTTCGAGTCCCGCATAGGGCATGGGTTTTTGTAAGCATCCTTTCACTTATCATCACTCCATAGTGTCATAATCACCTCCTCATTCGTATCCCCGTATAACCTAGCTGTTGGTGAGATCGTTAAGCAAACAATAATCGATCAAATCAAACTTATGTTATTCTAGCATGTTCCTGTTACTGGCAACGTTGGTGTTGTTGGCTAACCTGGGAAGTCTGACGGCTGACGGTGGATACCAACTTAACAAGGACGTGAAGACCTGGAGTGACGCCTATCAAGTTAGTTAACGACGACAATAAATCGAGAAGGAAAACGCGGCATGTGCATTTTTGGATACTGGTATTTGAACTGTAATATAAATAGCACACCTTGATTTTGAAATTGCTGAACCAAGTTGAAAAAATTTTGTCAAATTATTCTTTATTGTTGTCCAGACGACAAGTTTTTATTTATTTGAAAAAAAAATTCATAAGTTCTTGGGACCAAAATATTTTTTACTTTTATTTCGTATTGTTATTGATAATTTGTTTTGCCTATTTCAATTATTCATTTTTCTAAATCTACCTGACCAGTCGTTACTCGACACTTTACAGTATCATGTATGTTTATCAGTATCATAATCTGTTTTTCTTTCGTTTGTTTTTCCTACCTATTTGAGGAATCAATCAAAACATGACCCATATAACCATAACCAATTCCACAAAATACCAGCTCTTACGGCATTATTACACGCCAAGCCCACGTTCACTCTTGGTAGAATCCGCATTCGGGAATGCCTCTTCAGCGCCCCCTACTGTACAATGCACTTCTCTCCCCCCCGCTCCTCTGTCTCTCTCTTTCTCTTTCTCTTTCTCTCTCTCTCTCTCTCTCTCTCCCTCTCTCTCTCTCTCTCTCTCTCTCTCTCTCTCTCTCTCTCTCTCTCTCTCTCTCTCTCTCTCTCTCTCTCTCTCTCTCTCTCTCTCTCTCTCTCTCTCTCTCTCTCTCTCTCTCTCTCTCTCTCTCTCTCTCTCTCTCTCTCTCTCTCTCTCTCTCTCTCTCTCTCTCTCTCTCTCTCTCTCTCTCTCTCTCTCTCTCTCTCTATCTCTCTCTTTCTCAAGGAAATGTATCCTCTCATGATTGCAGCACTGCGCCAGCCTCGGAAGTCACTTGGCTTATATCCAATCGCAAGCTGACTTTGATTCTTTGAAAGAATTGTTGTCATCCAATAGCGTCTCGTCCGTTCACGTTGGTGTGACTGACCTTCACACCGAGGGAAAGTACTACTCGATCAAAGGTGAGAAACGTTTTACGAATCGTTTATGAGAAAATGTATTGAATCAGTAGTAATAGTGGTTAGGTTGGGTTAATTACGTGTGAATTCCATTATATAAATAATATTTTTAATGTTATCCAGTTTTAGGATCGTTGCCACCATGACATAGATTAATTATTTGTAAAATAATTACAAATGAATGAAAAGTTAAAATCACACCTTCGATGGGCAGCAGAGCTGGAGGGGTCAGGGGGGTCAGCTGACCCCCCAATAATCATGTCATAGGCCTAATTATAACAAAGAATTACAATAAGAGTGACGACTTTATCAATCTTTTTTTTTATATTGGGTTTAACGACGCACTGTACTGATGACTGAGATCTATACGCGTCGGTGAATGATATATGAGATGATGGGATGGTGAGATGAGAGGTTATTTTATTAGGTGTTTTTGGATGGTGGGAAGGAGTTGGTCGTGGCCTGTGAAACCATCCCAGTATTGATCTGAGCGACAGACGGAAACCACAAAAAACCCTGTCAGGATGGTCGACCATGACGGGAATCAAACCCTGGTCTCCTGAATGACGGTTCAGTGTTATAACCACTTGACCACTTGTCTCAGTATTTATCAATCTTGACCCCTCAGTAATCAATAATAATAAATATCTTTCTCCCGGTTCCAACAAATCAGGTCGGGGGGTGTCAAAACACCATCATCTAGGGCCTCTTAAATAGTGCCGGCTGGCCAATCCTGTCACATCTTCATCCTCTTCCTCCTCTTCACTTTCTTCTTTCATCTCTATTAATATTCGCCATGCTTTCCGTTCTTCCCACAATGTTCCCTCTTCCACATCTTCCCATATACCTCCTCTTCTCCTTACACTTTCACTTATCTGATCTCTCCATCTTCCTCGTGGTCTACTAGCTTCTCTTCTACCGTCTGATACTCTTTCGAATTATTTCCTTGGTATTCGTTCTTGCTCCATATAATAATCAATAAGTCTCAAAAACAAAATAAGAACAGGACAAGATTTACAATTAGTATCACAATCACATCTTTCAAAAGCATTAAATCTCCAATGCTTCAGATAGTTTCTCCACAATTATTATCAAAGTCTTTACGATTATTTACTTGATAGACAACCTTCTTTCTTGGATAAGATTTACTTAGAATAGAATAGAATATTTATTTATTTCATAGTAATAAAATTGTACAAGCAAATACAAGATACATTATACAATAAATATTGCTTACTTAGTAATTAAGAGTATAAAACTTATGGGCATAAGTATTGAAAATCGGCAGTGAATATTTACCAATGAGAAGATAGCTAGTATAGTCTGATTAGAACAGAGTGTCTTGCTCTTTCAAAATCTATTATATTATAAAATACATTTGAAATTATAAATTCTTTTATTTTGAGTTTAAAAACATGTGTTGACCAGGTAGAGTTTTTCTATTTTTTTTTTAGCTCCAACTTCTATTTTCTTTGTACTCGTTCAGGTGACGTTATTGATGACGGTTGTTTCGACCAGTGGGCTGCCGGCGCTCCGATCGGAGGGATAGAGAACAACTGCGGTGCTTTCAGTTCGGCAGGACTGGCAGATGCAGATTGTCAACTTGAGAAAGCTTTCGTTTGTGCACTAAGGTAACATAATTATTAGTATTAATATATCAAAGTGAAAGTGTCTTCTAGTATTCGTGAATGGAGCAATATTATATTACTTGATTCACGGAAACTAGAAGGCACTTTCTGTAAATAGTAATGAATCAATATTTTTCTTCATCAAAAACTAAAGTGATAACACATAATCTTTCCATTTTAAAAAAAGGCCCCATCTATTCAGGAATTAAATTCTACAATTCTTTGCCCCTGACAATACAACAACAAAAGAAGGGAAATTCTTTTAGAATCGGTCTTAAGAAATTACTTTTAGATAAATGTTATTATAGTATAAAAGAGTTTTTAGATGACACATGAGCTGTTTTTTAAACCATGTATTGATATAGATTTTAAGCTTATATGTGTGTAAATATGTATGTATTGTAATGTATTCGGTATCTTGTAATATGTGTGTATGTGTTTTTTTCCATTGACGTGTTAGATATCATTTTATGATCAATAATGACAATAAAGAAATAATAATAATAAAAGATATATACTTTTCAGTTTTTATAATAAATAGTGAATCAATATTACTTCATAAAAAACTAAAAGATACTTATGAAAATAGTAATGAATCATTAACTAGGCTCTTAATTGGTTTATGTAATTGATCATTCATATTTTCTTACACCCGTGATATCACGAAACATAACATCCAATCAAGTCGGCTGTTTATTATTATTTTTTTTTTCAAGACCCCCAATCAGGTATCTCAAGTTGCATAGATCTGGGTGGCCTGTTAATAAGTCACACCTACCACTTGTCGTTATGAAATTATATTGATTTTTGTAATTCCAGTTTTGTTGTTAATTATTTTTATGTATGTTGGAAATTCATAACCTGTACCCCTTTTCTTGTGCCCCCTTGATTCCTCAATTAGTTGTGTAACTTCTGAAACTAGTTTTTATTACTTCCAACCCAAAATTAGTTAGTCCTTAGTTCGTACGACAGTTGAACGTCAAACGCGTACATACCAGTTCGCTTGGTGAGCGTTTGGATGAGGCTCTATTTCCGATTTCGTAATTTGATATAATTTTTGGATTTGACATGGTAAAATTTTTGACATGTCAATCTAATATAACAGGCAACGGTGTCAAGTATAAATGAAATTAATTCAAATTGGAATGTTCTAAATATAATGTATTACAGTACAAAAATTAACATACTTGAAATTGAATATAGGCCTATTCTTTGATTGAAATATAATGTCAAGACAATTTTAGTCATCATTATGTTAAGAAATGATACAACGTACATATTTTTAATTTAGGGCTTCTGTTAGATAAGTGTTTATAGTATACTTTTTTTTTTTTTTTTTTAATAACATCGAAACTTGATACAAAATCATTGTTCCCCAATTAAGGCTAAGGATGAAAAGTAGGATCGTTTGGACGGGGCACCACAAGGGCGATCTTACCACCCCATTTTAATTATTTAAAACCAATGAACTTTAACACCAGGATTAACATTAACATATGATATACTGTATAATAATTCATTCATATATTAATTTTTTTTAAATTGCATTCCAAAGCTGGGCAAGATAAATTTTTCAAAGATTTAGGCAAGTAATTATATGATTTTGGTGCTGCATAATGAAGGCTGTTGGTTAATAGAGATAAATTATGTTTTTGCATATGTAGATTATTCCTATTTCTTGTTAAGTGACTATGAATACTATTGTTTTCTTTTGCCAATTCAGGATTGTCAGGATTGATCATCTTGTTAGAACAAAGTGTTTCCGTGTTCAAACCGTCCAGCCGGAACACGCTCCCGTATCACAAAATCTGTTTGCAACGAGTGAATTTTGTTTTCAGAGACGACTATGATTTGATCGAAGGTCTCGGTTGGTACAAATACCACACGGTGAAAGCCGATTGGGCGACAGCGGTGGAGACTTGTCGAAGCGAAGGATCGCAGCTGTTGGTTGTCAACTCGGATACAGAGGTGGCAACACTGCACGACAAGTACCAGTACACGTGGGTGTGGGTCGGAGTTCATCGCGTGTTCGCCGACAACGTGTTTGTCACAGTAACAAGTCAGTTGAATTATTTACCAGATGAGCTTTAGTACAGGCGTCCATGTGACTCTTATGGCACTTTCTCTGCAATTGTATGTTTTTTACTACGTGTTGCACAAGTAGAATGGTTTGTTACACCAAGACAAATCTTTTTGTGGATGGAAGGGCTTATCTGATTCAAAACTGTATGATTTTAGGGTAAATTCTTCAAACCAATTTTGAGACTACGTATTAAAAATTTAGAAATTCCTCATAAAAATAGCCTATGGGATACAATTAAAAACAATCTTCCCCAAAAAATAATATTTTAAACACAGTTGTGATGAATATGTTCAAACATTTTGTCATCAATCGGACCTATATTTGAATGAAAAGATCAAACTGAGGCAATGGCCGAGAGGCTAGCACACTGAACCGTCATTCAGGAGACTGAGGTTCAATTTCCGCAATGGTCGTCTATCTTGGCAGGGTTTTTTTGTGGTTTCCCTCTTTCGTTCAGGTCAATACTTAGATGGTTCCTTGACAATAGGCCACAACCAACTCCTTCCCACTATCCAAAAACACATAATAAAATAACCTTTCATCTCATCATCTCATATATCATTCATCAGGAACGCCAATAGATCTCAGTCATCAGTACAGTGTGGTTTTAAAGCCAATATTAGGCCTACTATTAAAAAAATAAAATAAACCGAATGATTAAAAATGTATTGTAATCAAGTTTATGTGCATAACTATGTTGAAAACAATATTTGAGGAAATCAGAACTGGATATTTTACAGTGATTTAGATTTTATTTTCTTAAGAATTTAATTTCCCAATAGTTCTAATTTGAGCAAAATATATAATTTTAATGTTTGTATTCGTGATTAATTGCTAGGAGTGACTTTCTAACGCTAGTATCTTATGTCAATCAGACGGACCTCTCGAGCTGACAGGATTCTCCCAGTGGCGTAAGGACGACCCGGCCGGTGACAGTGTGACCCTACCGTACGTCGCGCTCCAGACCACAGACGGACTTTACACCTCATCAGGGGCGCCACTGAGACAGTTCATCTGCAAGCAACAAATACACTAAAACTTCATTCCAAATCAACAATGTACAATGTATTATTAAAAAAACAATAAATGAATATAATAATTTTAAATACATGTTTGTTATTGTAGGGGAATGTGATGGTTAGTACATTGTGCACAAGTTCTATTTCTGTGAAAATCGCATTTTTTTGTAGATTTATTTCTTCTCTTGATTCAAGTAGTCACATCAAATTGTTCGTAATATTGTGTTATTGGTTTTCATCACCCAAAGATTTCTGGGTTTATTTGGGTTGGGGGTGTGAAGTCAACTTTACTTTGTAGTGGCAGATCAAAACCTGGTCTACCGATACCGAAACAACCAAAATCCACGTTTGAGTCAGTTGTAAGGTTGTATGAAACATCACAGCAATTACAAGCAGTGAATACTTGTGAATACAGTGAATTTTGTCTTGTCAGATGATAAGATGTAAATAATTTATGATTAATGAGTGCCAAATAAAGAAAAAATTGAATTGAAATTGAATTGAATTGAATTGAATTGAAAAACAAATAAAACATAACAAATATTTGCATGCATTAACCATAATTGTCAATAGACCAAACCAATTAGTAGGCCTAAGATATAACACCATTTTCAGCACACAAATTTTACACAACTTTGAAACAAATAAAACAGAACTACTAACACAACTAAATCACATTTTAGAATTGATGTTCAAGACAGCACTTTTATCATTGGATGAGCAAAGACTCAATTTAACCGTACGTAATTGTATATACAAAAGTGTTTTTGTTCACACACTGCAGGTCAAACGGAAGAACAAATTTTGTTGAAACTTGGCATACAGATGTGTCATCATCTATCTCGATACTGTGTAGTTTTGAGGTGCAATCAATTAGGCCTATATCACTTTTGAGAAAAACCATTTCGAAATTTAAACAAACCACACGAGTAACTCAGGGGAGAAAATTTGTTGAAAATATTTCTTTCATTTAATTTTAATTTTCATGAAACTCGATCACATTTTCCCCAAGTTTTGAAGAATTCATTAAAATTAAGTACTTTTTAGATCAATTAAAAACCCATTATTAAGATGATCAGAAGTTGAAACAATTAGATCATTTGATTCCAAAAATAAGAAACAAGTATAACAGAAATGCTGTAATTTAATGATTTCAAAATCAAAGTGCGTGTATATTTTTCCATTTCATATCTTCACATAAATAGGCCTATATTGCTAACCTTACAAATGCATTTTGCTGCATTTTTCCAGTGATTAATATTTACATATTGTAATGGAGAAGTTAGAGAAAATTATAATACAATGAATAAAATGTAACAATTATATTACTATCCTATAATCATATGCTTTTCTCAGCGTTTCATTTATTTCTCTTCCAGTAGATTTCATAAAGAATAGTCTTATATAATATTGATCAATTATTTCAAACTACGATAACAGTGCGCCATTAATAATTGAATAATTAGATTCCTTCCCGCTTTAATAAAATTGGTCCCATTATTGTAGGTCTGGCAACACTGTCCGTAAGCCTAATGTCTGTCAGTGAATGTCAGCTGTAAACTACTGTGCAAATTTTCTTCTAGACGTCATATATCGGTTAATTTATTGTACGTAAGTTAATCTAAATAATCCTTATTGGCTTTCAGCAAGAGAAAACATGCAACTGTAGACATTGTGTGTCATTTATTGTCTATTATATTTGAAAGGGAGTGATTTTCAATCTTTATGTCATCGAACATATTGACGTCAATGATCGGTATGATCTGACAGGCCTAGCACAGTCCTATATTGCTAATTATGCCATTGTTTTTTGTTTATAATACGTCATATTTGTACTGATTGCTACAAAGACTGATTGTTCCATTAGGTTTCAGGTGAAATAATGAGGTGATTTGTACCAGTCCTTCTCACTATGTCGGAGAAAGAAAAACCACCGAAAGATTTCATCCCTCGCCACGGTTTCTTACACAATGAAGATACTCCACAGTACATTCTGTGCAAACCTAAGCTTATGCCATTGAAATCAGTGACTCTCGAAAAAATGGAGAAAATGCAAAAAGATGCCGAACAAAAGTTGAAGCAACAGCAAACTAACGTTGATACCAGAGGTGATAAGTTATAAAGTGCACAAAGTTTTAGTCCTCGGATTTGTGGTGTAAATAAGTGAGGTAAATATGTCTTTAGGACCACTATTGACTGAAGTGGTAGTTACTTTTTGTATTGCCACGTACATTCTTTATAATTATGGAAATTGGATGAAACATCATATCATAGTTACACTCGCCGTTCTCATCGCGTGGTATTTCTCGTTCCTCATTGTCTTCGTTTTACCACTGGATGTATCTTCGGTGAGTACAATTCATGGATGTATTTATTCATGGTCTCTGCATGCTGTAAGTAGGTTCTCTACTCAGTAGTTCCACGTTTTATTTCCGTCAACGAGATCGTATTTTATAAACTTCATAAGTTGAGTGTGTATGCCTAGATTTAAGGTTGATCACAGGTTAACCCGTCCTATCTATAGATAAATAACTTTCCATTAGGCCTAGACTGTTTTCAAAAAGGAAGTTTGCTTGTTTGTAAATGATTTATTTAGCACATTGGTTATTCGCATTAGATATTGTAATTATTATTGTGGGCGTACACTTGAATTTACGGTACATTATTTCTGTCAAATATATTCTTCTATACTTTTGATGAAAGAATTCACAGTTCTGTTTACAGATATGTAGGCGTTGTACCTAGTAATATAAGTTAACTAGCTTATTTCACTCAAACATTTGGCTTGCTGTACATCCATAATCAATGATACCGCCATGTAGAACTTCCAGGCCTTTTTGAAATCTATTTTAAATACACCAATTATTAATGAACTGCTCCTCTGGTTCAGTCAGCTAAGACTGCTGTAGATACTGATGTCAAAACAGGCATGGGTTCAAGTTTTGCATAAATCATGTATTTTTGTAAACATAATTCATCTATCATTTGCTCGTTCATACCTTTAAATGACAATAACCTAGCAGTTAATAGAATTGCAATGAAAACAATAATTATCAATTACACAACAGGTGTTGAAATAGTTATCGATTTTCAGACTGTGTTTCGTCAGTGCATTCAAGAGAGCTTGCCTATCATTGTCTCAACTGAAATATCAATCGAGATAATAAACGGCAGCACGGTCTCGCCGCCCGATGTTCCTGCCGTGAAACTTTGCAAGGAACCGTGGAGCAATGTACCCGAAGAAGTGTTTCCGCATTTGTGGCGGGTTGTGTACTGGACTTCACAGTGTCTCACATGGTATGTAGACTGTTGTAATTTTATTTTAAATTCAATATTGCGTGTAACAACTTACCATATACTATACTAATGACCAAGTTCTATTAGCATTGGTGAATTTTTGAATGAAAAAGAAAGATGATATATGGAGTTGAAAAGAAAAGTTATTTTATATTGAATGTTTTTGGACAGTTCGAAGAAAACAGTTGTGCAAAAGTTATCAGCCATCATCCATTTTTTTCATAATAACCAACCCCCAAAACCCAACTCTTGACGGAATATAAGCCTATATACCGGTACTTGAATCTTCATTAAATAAAGACTATGCCATAATATATATGGTTGTCAAAAACACATAATACGTAATAATCATAATAATCAAATATAAATCAATTGAGGAGAAGAAACACACACAATAATTAATAATAATGAATTAAGTAAAAAATATTCCAATAATAATAATAATTCCAACATTAATGATTAGTGAAAAATGATGGTATGTAGAAAATAATGAGAGAGTATTATTACATAGGCCTACAATAAACAGTAATATGAATAAAGCTATTATTCCTGTTGGACCCATTATCATTATTATCATCATTACGCCTATTACATAATGTAAACAACACAACATTGGCCTAATTGCACGTACAAAACTTTCACATCACCAGGTTGGTACTGCCGCTCATGCAGTCGTACATCAAAGCTGGCGACTTCACCGTGCGCGGGAAACTCCGTTCGGCGCTGATCGACAACGCCATCTACTACGGCTCGTACTTGTTCATCTGCGGCATCCTGTTGGTGTACATCGCGCTCAAGCCCGGCTTGGATCTAGACGGACAGAAGCTCAAGGCCATTGCCGCGTCCGCCAGTAACACGTGGGGACTACTGCTGCTGGTGCTGCTGTTAGGTGAGCTCGTAGTGAACTATATTATACGACATATATATTTGTATTTACTAAACCAGAAAGTTTGTATCACTGAATAATTGTAATAACTTCATTAAAGAGTATACATCGCAACTCTGAAACTAGATATATACACGTTGAGTTAGAAGGCCGTCTAAAAATAAATAATTGTAATAACTTCATTAAAGAAATCGCAGTCCTGAAACTAGATTTCAACTAATACTGACGATATTTCGTCTCTTATTTTAGATATTCAACTAGAAATCATCATACTGAGACATGTGGCCGAGTGGTTAATACAATGAACCATCATTTAAGGTCATTAATTCAGATCGGGGTTCGATTCCTGCCGTAGTCGACCATCCTGACAGGCGTTTTTCGTGGTTTTCCTCTGTCGTTCAGGTCAATACTGGGATGGTTCTTTTAACAACAGGCCACGACCGACTCCTTCCCACCATCCAAAACACCTAATGAAATAACCTCTCGTCTCATCATTCCACCATCTCATATATCATTCACCAATGCCGATAGATCGTTTTGAAGCTAAACCAAGGAAAGACTGAACTCATTGTTTTCACACTACGAGGTAAGAAGGCTGAACTACCGTCGGGCACTATGACTACAACCAATTCAAAGTTTCTTGGAATAATAATCGATGATCATTTGTCTTGGGTGCCGCACATTGCAAGTCTAGTATTAAAGCTTGCGAGAGCCAACTTCGCTCTAAGAACCTTGTCTCGTCAAGTCAACTTATCGATAGTACGATCTGTTTATTTTGCTCAAGTTTATTTATTCTATTTTATAGTTTTTATATTATAGTATTTTATATTTTTATTTTATAGTTTATTTATTTAAGTTTATCTGTTTATTTTGCGCTGCTTCAATATGGAGTGATATTTTGGGGCTCGGCTCCAGACAGTATGAAAGCATTCCGTGCCCAGAAACGCACTGTACGCTCCATGTTATCCATTGGTACGCGAGACTCGTGCAGGCAAGGATTCAAGGACCTGAAAATTCTCCCTTTGCCATGCCTATACATCCAGGCAGTCTGCATATTCACAAAAGAAAATCCTGGCCTCTTCAAAGAAAACAGCCATCACCAAAATAGCACTAGAGGAGCGAGTCATTTGGCACACGAGTATTGCCGGCTGAAGGCAACCTCAAATGATGTACTCCAAGCCGGTAGAAGACTCTTCAACCATTTACCACACTCAATACAGTGTTTGGAGAGGGATAAATTCAAGAGGGCGTTAAAAGCAAATTTGATAGAGAACTCTTTCTACAGTTTGGAGGAATTCTTCATTTGATATTTTGTTTTTTGATTTTATATATGATTGTGATTTTTGTTTTTCTTGATTTTTTATCTCTTGACCATCTGGTTGGTTTATACATATTTCCTTATGTTGACAAACCATGTAATAAAATAAATAATCGTAGTCACCAGTAGAGTGCAACGTTAAGCCCAATATTAATTGAAAAAAAATTCACAATTTCAGAAATTATGATCAGTTTTTCCCTCCTCCAGAGACCATGCATTGAGACGTGTTCATTACCGATTCTGTATTGAAACATAAACAGAATCGAGTAATGTCTACGTCACGACACAGAAAAAGAGCCGGGTCCTGGAAGACGAAGAAATAAATTACAATTTCTCAAACTGAGATGATGATTTCTAGTTTTCACTAAAACTGGGGATACAAATATGGTTATTATTTGCTCAAATCTAGTCTCAGAATGTGATGTCGTTTAATAGTAACAAAACACAATACGGTATTCATATTAGATTGGTTCGGAATTTCATGGTCACCATAGCACAGTCCTGGTGTTGAAGTTCATTGGTTATAAACATTTAAAATGGGGTGATAAGATCGCCCTTGTGGTGCCCCGTCCAAACGATCCCATCTTTCATCCATAGCTTTAATTGGGGAACAATGATTTTGTATGAAGTTTTGATGTTATTAAAAAAAAAAAAGATTAGTTCATCATAAATCAAGGCCCTGGAGTTCTCAAAGTATTTTCTTGTTTAATGTAGGCATACTTTTGCAAACAAAATATCGAGTTAGTCTAGTAACTGTTAGCAGCTATTGCACGCGAAAGCTATTGTAGTGAAAACGTTATCTAATCAGAGTTAAAATCACAGATAGAGAAAATCAACAACCTTTTTTCTACAGCACCTAATAACATGAGCACGGTAGCCAACTGAAGAACATTACAACAACTTTTCACGTGGAAACGGTGACTTGAGTAAGAAAAGAATTTCCATTTTCCATTTTAAATCACTTTTTTCTTGTTTTTAAATATAATTTACACACATAATGAAACCGGCCGAAGAAGTCGACAAGGGAAAAAAGCATCTACGAGCCTACAATCCCTTATTTAAAAAAAAAATACAATCTTGTCAATATTGAGGTGATCGGGCTCTTGGTTGGAGCGAGGGGCACCATCCCAACATTTTTTGTACATTTTTGAAAGAGATTCAACCTTAGTAGTAGTAGTTTCATATATAATATTACACTCCTTGCTATAAAAGGTTCAGTGTCCATTTTCAGGAATCATTTATATTCAATCAGTTAGAGTAGGTACATATTTTCTTATTTTTTTCTATTTTATCAGTAATTTTGTTTGTGTTTGAATTGATTTAGATTTAATTATTATTATTCATTATTATTATTATTTTCTCTCATAATTTCATTCTTCATATTCCAATGTTTATCATTACCCATTCTTTCATCTTGTTATCTGTTATCATGTGTTTTGTATCTTGTTGTTTTATTATTATTCTGTGTCGTATCGGCAACCCAAATATGGGCAGAAATCTAAATAAAGATTTCACTACTACTACTAATAATAATAATAATAATAGTAATAATTCTTTATTTAGCAAGGTAGTTATTATATTTCACAGTACAATACAAACAAATCCTGGAAGAAATAGGATTCAGGAATATAAGATATATTACTTTAATAATCGTCTCACTTTTAAAATCATAACTGCTGGAATTCTTCCCTAACAAAATGTTACACACATTCTTCTATATTTATCGATGTTCGTTACTTCTTTCACGAGATAAGATTGCGATAAGAGGTATAGCTGTGAATGAATGTGATTCAGATTTAATAATTAATATATTAAAAATACGAAAAAATGTTTTTGATTGTGTTTTGATAGGGAATAAGGCCTATGTAGTAATTCAGTTAATTTGCTCATTAGAAACGTAGTCAAGATTCTATCTCGTGTAGGCCTACTGGATTTTTTTTGTGAACAGAAGTTGTGTTGTCAAGTTCTGTGACGTCCGGCATAATATCTGATGATCTTGACGTCTGCCATGCCAAGTGGAAACATTCCATCACAGACAATTATTATGCTTTCATTAGGTTAATCTCAAGGAAATATAAATTATATAAATGTTTTAAATAAAACGAATTAATGTTTGTTGAAATGAATGTTGGAATTATAAAAAATGAATGTTTTAAATAAACCTTAAACTACCTAATCAGATCAGCTCGACTGAACATCATTTTTCTGTTGTTGTTATTTTTTATTGAAAATGCATAGAAAAAATGCATGGTAGCTTCTACACTAGAGCTTAGATGTGGGCTTAACTGTCGCTTAAACATGATGAACTAAACAAACTTGAACACAAAATAAAATGTTATAAAGTACGGTTATAGTTTTAATAACAGCATTAGGAAAAATGTATCTATGGGGACATCCATAAATTACGTCACAGCTTAGGGGGGGAGGGGGGTTGTCAAAATGTCGACAAGGTGTTACAAGGGGGGGGGGGAGGCAAATGTGTGACATATAATTTTTTTGTTCTATGTATTTAGTGCCATTCTTATCTATTCTTATATTTATACCCACCCTAGAAACAACAGATGAATATCAAATAATTTTTAAGTTTGACCACTCAAAAAGCAAACATAAAGAAATTAATATTTTTATTTTCTTACTTTATTGTACCTTTGCTGCTTGTTGATTCCAATTTTTTGTTAGAGGTAGGAGAATGATGATTTGTGACCTATTCAGGGTGGGGGGGTAATAGGTTTTGTGACCAACTGTGACGAGGGGGGGGGGCTTCAAAGTAGCCTAAAAAGTGTGACAATTCATGGACCTCCCCTATTAATGCAGGAAGAGATTGCGTGAATCATTTTTGATAGCCCCCCCCCCCTCCTCCCCATATTCTAGCACAACAGCTTGAGTGTCTAGGTTTCTAGAGTTTACAAAAACTGTAAAAGATCATTTTTTTATACAGTTACACACCAATCGATAAATTGACGTTGATTTTTCAGTATCGATGTTATCTCGTATTTGTAATGTTGTCGCCACTGTTCTGTTTCCAGGCTACGCTCTCGTCGAGGTGCCGCGGTCGTTGTGGAACTCCAGCAAGCGGGGCTACCAACTCAACTACAGCTACTTCAAGGCTGCTAAACTGAGCCTGGAGAAATGCGAGGCGGAAGAAACGGTCGACGATGTTCTCGAGGTTGGTAGATGTTTGTCGCTCGACTCACGCGTTTTTGCGTGTCGTAGAGTAGTTGACAATCGTCATTTCGAAATCCGTGAGTCAAACGAAAGCACAAATTTTGTGGAACTTGACGTACCGGTACACTTGTCTCATCATCTAACGTGTTGCTGTTTAGTTTCGAGGCGCAATCAGTTGCACCACCCTCGAGAAAAAACATTCAAAACTTCTTCAAATTCTCATAATAATAACCCACAGAAGAATATATAGAAAAAATATTTTACTTGTAAAAATTCAAATTTTCACGGAATTTAAATATAAGAATTATACATATTAAATTGCATAAGTTTTACATAAATTGGATGAGGCATTTTGTAGAAAATGATTAGGACCACTATGATTCAGTTTTTACATATGCCCCTATTAAGTGAAAAGCTATTCGACCCGAAAAGTACCAACAGAATGCGCTAATAAATCTCAATATGGCCGACGAATGGTTACAAAAGTTCAGTCAACAATGTAATATTCCAATCAATGCCATTGTTGAAAATATGCACGCGCTTCATTTTGTGACTTTTCTCTAGTTCCAATTTTTAATACTAACAGCGTACCTACAACTTTTTCTGGCGGATTGAAAAGATCAAAAGGTAAAAACAATTCGACCATCAAACGATGTAAAAAATGGTACATGTAGAACAGAAAGGCAGTGCATTAATAGTTTTAAAATCAAGGTGTGTGTATATCTATCCATTACATTTAACATAAATAGGCCTATATCGCTCATCACGCTACATGCATATTCTGCGTTTCCCCAGTATTTGTACGGTATCAATAATTATTAATAATTGATACTAGGCCTATATCGTTATTGTTACGATCGCTTTTTCAGTCACTGCAAGCGGTGTCTCTGTCAATCGGTCCCGGCCACCCTCTACACCGGAACCTGGAGACGATCTTCCAGAAGGTCCCCGCCGAGCTCCGGGACCGGATGGGCAGGAGGCAGCTACCGGACGACACCCCCCTCGACCCGCCCTCCGACAAAGCACTCGCTCGCCTCCACAAACAGGTAACAATCTACTTTCCTTCTCAGATTTCAGTTTCATTTTCCTCTGACAGCCATTAGGCCTATTGTACAGTGTTGCCATCCTGACGAGACGTATTACAGGTTACCTTGTATCTATTTCAAGCACCAGCAATTGGACCTATATCGTAAAAAACATCACAACCCTGAAAGAAACTAGATTTTAACGAATAATGACAATATTTATTCCACTAATTTTAGAGAAAACTAGAAATCACCATCTCAATTCCAGTAGTTATGATCATTTTTTTGTCCTCTAGAGACCACGATTCATGACATATAGGCCCCTACATATTACCGATTTTACGTGAAAACATTAAGAGGCCGCAGGCGCTCGTATTTTACGCCGCAAACTCTCACGGCCGTAATTTTTTAGATATCAATATGATTGTTTTTGCATTCTGTTAGTAATTGAAAAATAGAGGTTATCGCATTTACAGAATTTTGAACAAAAAATTTGTAATTTTTCTAATTCTTCAAATGGAAAATGAAAAACTTTCAAAAATGCAAAAACCTAGATACATATTTTTGAATACCGAAAAAAAATATAAAATGTGAAATATGTCAAAAGTGTGAGTAAGGGAATTAACGGCGTTTACGTGAATATGAGTTCGGCGGGCTAGTCTATGGGTGGCGCCTAGCACACGATGCATGTTAAACTCGAGTCTGAAGCGAGCGAACAACGAGCCCTTGTAGAGCGCCTGCGGCCTCTTAACAGAATCGAGTAATGTCTACGTCAACACTAAGAAAAAAGATCGGATCCTGGTGGTCAAATAAATTGATTATAATTTCTAGAATTGAGTTGATAATTTCTAGTTTTCTCTAAGATTGGGGAAATTAATTTTGTAATTATTCGTGGAAATCCAGTTTCAGAGTTGTGATGTCATTTAAAGCGGGAAAGAATTAATTTATAAGTGGACATTTACACTACAATAAAATGGATGATACGTACCGAGACGGATGGATATGGAACTGTAGCTAGTGCACTGAATCGTCCGGGGATTCGGCGGTTTTGCTGATGTGAAGACTGATGAGATTCCTCGATAACATGCCGCGGTATGAACAGTAGATTGCAGTGATCATTGTACGTTGTACCTCAGTAAACAGTGATTATCTATCGTTTTTCAAGGGACCAAAAATACAAAACCCACGCAGAAAAATGTTACAATGGTTTAATGGGAATAGAATGTGTCAAATAAATTAAAGAAGCAGGATAATTATAAATTTTCAATGTATTGTGGAGAAACCATTACATAATTATCATGTGATCGTCTTGTTATCGTTACTTAACTGTCTTGTTATCGTTAGTTAACTGTCCTGTTATCGTTAACTGTCTTGTTATTGTTACTTAACTGTCTTGTTATTGTTACTTAATTGTCTTGTTATCATTATGTAACTGTCCTGTTATCATCAGTCAACTGTCCTGTTGTCGTTTCATAATCGTCCTGTTATCGTTACGTAACTGTCCTGTTATCGTTACGTAACTGTCCTGTTATCGTTACGTAACTGTCCTGTTGTCGTTACGTAACTGTCCTGTTGTCGTTTCATAATCGTCCTGTTATCGTTACGTAACTGTCCTGTTATCGTTACGTAACTGTCCTGTTGTCATTTCATAATCGTTCTGTTATCGTTTCTTAACTGTCCTGTTATCGTTACGTAACTGTCCTGTTATCGTTTCTTAACTGTCCTGTTGTCGTTTCATAATCGTTCTGTTATCGTTTCTTAACTGTCCTGTTATCGCTACGTAATCATCACGTTATCGTTATCATGTTATCGTTACGTAACTGTCCTGTTATCGCTACGTGCTCGTCAACAGGTGATCAAGGCGCTGCAGACGCAGCATCGCACGGAGACGCAGTGGGGCCTGCTCGTGGATCGTATCGTTGACCTTGAAGACGTCGCCCGCAACCAGGTGGGCCACGAGAGGCGATACAAGGCCACGTTCCGCCCGCCAAGACTCATGTGGCAACGCTGCTTGTACAATCCCACCGTAGGTGAGCACCGACTGGCCGGCAAAAGAAGAACTAATTTACGATCAACTTGATTTTAAGAGTAACCCATTTTTGGAAGCATGTGCTTGATTTGAAGAATATCAAGTCTAGTTACCCACCATCATTGTTGTTCATCTCTATTATTGATTTTAGCTGTTGTTCGTTTTAATGGATATTTGCCATAGAATCTAGAAAATTCGAAAATGTAATTTATTTCACCAAATTAACAAGTCCGATGTATGAGAAAATTTACGATAACATGCATCAATCTTGTGTTCAAGTCCTAGTCTTTAATTCATTAAATTTAGTTTTCCAGTCTCCGTAGGTCCCTGGCAATTCTTTCTTGGTTCTTTGTCTTCCAAAAATGCAACTGATTGTTCTCAAAAATTGTCCTATTATTCAAAAAAGGTCAGGTAATTGAGTAAGATCAGTCCTTGTATCCACAAGTTTATGTTGTTCATAGTTCAACCTATGTATAACAAGTAAAAACCAAAACAGAGGAGAGTGCCTTGAGAGTTGCATGGAGGTTTTCCCAACGCTCATCTTTTTTCTTTTTTTTTCAAGGTGTTTTATTTAGAATATACAAAGTTCATAATTGACACCATAAATAATTCCCACTGTCCAATTGTAATTCCAATTGTATCTGTGGAACATTCATATTAAATACAAATCAAACAGACGTGTCAATTCAAAGAAGGTTCCGATCAAATATTTTGTGTTATCAGAGTGGTATTGGAAGTGCGTCGTCCACGGCTACGTGCTGAAAGCGGCCGCGATCGTCTGCGGGATATTGTCCGCGACGGTCGTCTGGTCGGAAGTGACGTTCTTCAACAAGGAGCCGGTGTTGTCGATCTTCGCTCGCATCGTCAATCTCGCCAAGGAAGATTACGATTACTTCACGATCGAGGTAAGTGACTATTGGATTAGTCGTCAACATTCTGAATCTTCGTTATTTTGTTTAATATTTATTTCTATAGAGGAGAAAGGAATTCTGATCTTCGTTTTGGGTTCTTTTTCTTTGATTCTTCTTTGTATTCTATACATTATTCATCTCTTTTTCGTGTATCCTTTTCAGTATTTTCTCAATTTCAAGTGATTATGAGATGAGCGTAGCAAAGATTTCCATTTCACGTATTTAAAAAAAAAGGGCTTCGTTTTTATGTCGTTTTTTTTGTTGTTATTTTGTGCATGGCATACAGGTCAGGAAAAAATACCTATTGACTTGAAACTTTTTCTACATATTTCTGTCATACCAGAATAGGTTGGGATTGTTTTTCAGAAAAATCAGTCGGAAGGTTTTTCCATAAAAAAATTCGGAAAGTTTGAGAAATCCTCTTAAAAATATCACAAATAGAAAATACTTGAGATGTGGTACATTTTCAAAAACTTCAATTTTCACTGAATAGGGGAAACATAATTACGGATATTTTCAGTGACTCTCACAACATTCGGATGGCAAATAACAAAAAAAAACGCAATAAAAGTATCCATTTTATTAAAGGTTGGGATCAATTGGTTTGGCAAAGTGTATTATGCGACAGGTTGCAGCACTATAAATATCAACAAGTTGCAGATGAGGTTTTTGAATGTTTGAAGTAATCCAAGGTCCGTATATATGGATTGATCTGACGAAATATTTTTCATTCTAGACTTCCATACTTCTAAGCTCATCTCACAACGCAAATCTCGCGTTTTCCTAGTATAAAAATGAGAATAAATCGATGTATCTGTTCAGGTTCTATCCACGCTGATCATAGCGTACCTCTGTTACTGCGCGTACTCGACCGTACTACAGATACGGTTCTTGAACCTGTACTACCTGGCGCCTCACCACCAGACGGACGAGTACTCGCTCGTATTCAGCGGGATGATGTTGTGCCGTCTGACGCCGCCGATGTGTCTCAACTTCCTCGGACTGATTCACATGGACAGTCACATCATCAAGCAGCACATACTCGAGACGCACTACACGCAGGTGAGCCTCAAGCTCGGACTCAACGCTTTCGTGCGTCATTCCTGGATCCATCACTTTCGTGCGTCGTTCCTGAATCCATCACTTTCGTGCGTCGTTCCTGGATCCATCACTTTCGTGCGTCATTCCTAGGTCCATCACTTTCGTGCGTCATTCCTAGATCCATCACTTTTCTGCATCATTCCCAAATTCATCACTTTCGTGCGTCATTCCCAGATCCATCACTTTTCTGCGTCATTCCTAGATCCATCACTTTTCTGCATCATTCCCAAATCCATCACTTTCGTGCGTCATTCCTAGATCCATCACGTTCCTGCCTTGTTCCTGGATCTATCACTTTCCTGCCTCATTCCTAGATCCATCACTTTCCTGCACGTTCCCAGATCCATACTTTTCTGCGTTGTTCTTGGATCAATCACTTTCATGCGTTGTTCCCAGATCCATCACTTTTCTGCGTCATTCCCAGATTCATCACTTTCCTGCCTCGTTCCTGGATCTATCACTTTCCTGGATCTATCACTTTCCTGGATCCATTGTTTTATGCTTCCATCATTAATTTTGTTGTTGCTGTTCGATATAATTTTCATATACCGAGATCAGTGATCAAGTGCACATTGAACCGTCATTCAAGAGACCTGGGTTTAATTCCCGCTTTAGTCGACCATCCTGACAGTTTTTTTTTTGTGGTTTCCCTCTGTCGTTCAGGTCAATACTGGGATGGTTCCTTAACAACAGGCCATGACTGCCTCCTTCCCACTATCCAAAAACACCTGATTAAATAACCTTTCATCTCACCATCCCATCATCTTATATATCATTCACCGACGCCAAACGATTTAATATTTGATGATTGCAGGTGTGTTCCTTTAGTTTCTTTCACAATTTTCAGATAAATGAGAGCAAAGACAGAGCAAAATAATAAAAACAAGGAACGTTTGTCGTGTTACAGGTAATGGGTCACATGGACGTGATATCGATCATCTCGGACGGTTTCAACGTGTACTTCCCGATGGCGATGTTGGCGTTCTGTTTCGCCACGTACTTCAGCCTCGGCGCCCGACTCTTGTCGTTCATCGGTTGGCAGCAGTTTGTCGGCGACGACGAGGTGACGGGAGATCTGGTCGACGAGGGGAGGGAGCTCGTCAAGCGAGGTGAGAGGCTCGTCTCGTCGCTTACTTCGTGACAAGTGTCGAGTATTTTCTTTTGTTTATAGGAAACACAGTCCTGAAACTAAATTTTAATGTATAATGATGATATTCATTTTCCCAGTCTAAGAGAAAACTACGTAGAAATCATCATCTCAATTTCAAAAAAAATAAATTGTTTGTTTGTCCTTAAGAGACCATGTAGTCATAATGTAGGCATTACCGACCCTGTATAGAAACATGAACAGAATCGAGTGATGTCTACGTCACGACTCAGAAAAAGAGCCGGGTTAACTGGTTGGTGTTGGTCTAAACTAAATTGGCTAATATAGACTCAATTATATAAGCAATAATACTGTAGAGTTCAATTTCTCTAGAATAATCTATTGACAGACCCAATTTTTAATAGATTCATAACAAATTACAAGTAGCAATTGAAAATATTTTAACACATTTTTAGAAAAAAATCTGGTAATTTTGTGTTACTAGGTACCAAATTCAGATTCTACGATTTGTGGGTAATGTTGGTGTTTTCTTGTAGTTTGAGGTTTGAAGTGTGTTTGGGAGTAACCTTAAGTTTATAATTGTTATGTTTTGTGTGTTTGCGACTTGGTTTAATGTGGCGATTTTCTGATATCACGTATACTCCGCCATGTTTTTTGCTATGCTGTCACAGCTGGGATGACGTATCAAGGGGTTTAGGTCAGGTTGGTGTACTTACCCCGCGTATACCGCCGGCAGGCGGAACGGAGCTTATATACTCGGTTTTTAATGTTTTGGTGGTAATTTGTGTTGCCAGGTGTGGTTTTTGTCAAAGTTTGATGTTTATTTATTCAAAAACACAATCTTCAGGAAAATTTTTACGAAATTAGGGATGGTACCGAGTAACTCAAATTTACCAAAAATCTTTCTGCCTGCAGTATAAAATTCTACCTCTATTGTTGTTATGAACTAAAATAAAAACTTGAATAATATCAAAATCTACACTATCAGCTGATGGGATGTTTTTTTGAAAGAATTTAAAAACTAAGAAGTTCCATATATTTACAAACTTGTACGATTGATCTGCAGTTATCAGCGTATCATTTAGCTGATAACTGTGGATCAGAAGGTTAACTGGTTGGTGTTAGTTCAAAGCTCCATTACTACGACAAAGTCCCAACCGTCAATGGAGAACCTCTTTAACTAGGGTTTGCTTCAAGCCAAATAGCAAACCCGGGATAGAGGTCCACATAGAGTCCGTAACGAGACCCTATGTGGCGGAGACCCAACAAGGTGGGCTAGGGATCGAACCTAGCCCTAGGGATCCTAGACGTAGGATCAACCTAGAAATGAATCGCTCCAAGGAACGTTTCATTTCATCACCGGCTACCTTTTCCATTACAATCCTCCAGCTGACAACCTTAGCTTGAAGCTAAAAGTTGTTAGTTGAAGGAACAATAATGGAAAGGCAGCCTGAATTGTGCAACATGTGCATCTTTTGAGTGACAAATTTAGAATGATTGAATAACCAAGATTGCATTGTATCTATAGTTACTTGAACTTATTATCTATCATGTTATTATTGTTGTTTATCCATTCCCAGTGTTGACAATAGTGAAAATGTGGTTGCCTTGAAAACAGTATCAACGAATTGTTAATTTTTTTTAATATTTTCATTATTGGTAACACTGGAAGTAAATAAACAACAATAAGACATTAATAGATAATAAGTTCAAGTAACTCAAATTATTCTGAAATCAAAAGATCGATTTTCAAAAAGAGAAAAAAAATCTATTTTTTATTTTTTTGGGGAAGTGCTGTATTTCTTCACATCGCAATACGTGCTCATTTCGTTGTCCATATTATTTTGTATTGTTGAGATTTTACTATCTGGACACAAGCTATCCCTTCGGTTACGTCTGACAGCCGAACGTTGACGGAAATACTCGAATAGTACGTACAGTACAGTTCAAAGAAGTCTCTAGCAGCCATTTTTCACGTAAAACGCCGCAGGAAGTTTGAAAGATGAAAGTTTAAAATTACCCAACTTCTTTTGAGGAGGAACTTTTTTTTCAAAGTCGATTTTTAATTGATTCTGGAGCTTGGAGAATCGATTCCCGATTTTGAGAATTGATGTCATCACTAGTTTCGACTGACGTGAGAATTTTGTTTGTCCGACGTTTAGAGAAGCGGAGACGTCAACGTGCCGAGGACTCGTTGAACCGCCGCAAGGAGTTCCAGGAGAGGTTCGGGACGCGGTACCGCACGCCCAAGCAGAAGCCGGAGGACAGGGGTGCGTAAATACGGGGTTTTTAATCTGACGTCTTCGGTCGAATTACAGTGGGATTAATTTGCCCTTAAGGAAAATTATTTTCAATCATCCTCCATCCCGAAAAATGAAAAATGTGTTACCTACTGTTGAAAGGAGTACCATTTTCAGGCACATAATAAAAGTTTTCATAAAATACTACAATGAAACCTCTAGATCCATTGTTTTTCAAGGGACCAGGTAAATAAAATCTTCCATGGAGGAAAACCATCCATCCAGGAAAATTTAGCATTGATTGCATAGGAGTGGGGTGAGGAAAAATGAATGATACAAGCAGGAAAACGATGGATCCGGGAACGATGCAAAGAGGTTTCACTGTACACTGGTACCTAGATAGCGTACAATGCTATTTTTTATTCGATCCTTGCGTTTCTTCAACCTGTACCCACCTCATTTTTTCTCATATCACTTGTTTCTCTTACTCTGTATCATCATCTGCCATTCATCTCTCATATCATCCATCACAAATTAATACAGTAAAACCTCTATCCATCATTTTTTAAGGGACCAGGAAAATTAAACTAACTACGCACGAAAACGAATCAATCCAGGAAAATTCCACATCGATTATATGAGAGTGAGGGGAGAAAAAAATGATGATACAAGCAAGAAAACGATGGATCTGGGAACGATGAATAGTGGTTTCACTGTATTCTTTAAATCAAGCCCTACTTTCCAAACCATTTTAGTATTTTATAAATTACGGTCATGAGAATTAACTACGTGAAAGCTTGAACGCATACTTTTTTCCTTCTCACTGCCACACCTAACCTGTGTTTGTCTCGTCTCACCAGTTCGACCGATCCACCGCGACGACTCGACGGAATCGGCTCGCGCCGGCCTCCTCCGCGACGTCGAACCCGTCGACTACTCGGCCAACACCAACACCAACTCTAGCCGCGGCAGCGACATGTCTTACGGCGAGCCGTACGCAGACCGCGACATGCTGCCGTACCTGGACCGCGACGAGGACGACGTGTCGTATCAGACGGGCGACGTGTTTCCGACGCGTGTCGGTCCGCCGCCGCGGGGACTGTTCGACGACGTCTGAGGTGACCGCGATTCGAGGAACCGTGGCGTTGACTCGGAACAGTCAGATCGATACTTATTATAAATAAAGGCAATATGTATGTATCTGGTTCAGATTGAATTACGTGTCAAGTTGAGAATTTTTTTAAGCGATATACAAATAAAGTCAGCTTTCAAGAAATCGAATAATAATCATCTTCTAAAGCCTGATTTAAACGCTTCATTGTTTCAATATAATTCATTTTAATCCGATATTTAAAAACGTCTCCCAAAAACGTGTCCCAACCCAACTCGGCCAGCTTTCAAGATATATATTATTATTGTGAAATTTTAAAACCTGATTTGCATGTTTCAATTTCTTCAATTGTATCAGATCAATTTTGACTTCAATGAAAGTTGAAATGAAGATTGAAAGACTAGCCTATACTATAGATTTCTTTCAAATGTTGGTTGTCACTAATTGTTGTAACATAAATTATTAAAATTACGCTACGAACGACTGGACGGTCTAGAGGTGATATAGGCCTAGTTTTTAATTTCATGAATTCGTATTACAAGACGATCCCATTTTACACCGTATTTGGGGAACATTATCGGCGTAATCTCGAGGGATTGAACATTCTGTACGATAACCTCACATTATTTGAAAAATGTCGTGGTCGATTTCACTCGCACACTTTCGATTGGTTACGTCGAATCTAGAAATCCATACATATTGCCTGGTATTCGTACGGGATAAAAGTCGCGGGTGAAACGACATGAACGTCCCGTAACTAGAACGTGGTCGACCCAAGTCGAGCGTTAACTTAGTATTAACTAGTGGAATTAGTTGACAATTTAGTCAGTAACAGTAGGTATTTAACTGATAGTTGAAGTGAAGTTTGTTGTGTTGTTTTTAGTGGAGTGTTTTTATCTAGAAGGAACTTCGGGTAAAGTATGAGATTTTGTTAGGTTGGCTGTGTGGTTTGAGTTGAGATGACAAATATCATGAAAAACTATAGAATCGGATTGAGAAATGTTGATTGCATTTAGTTGATTGAAGTTGAAGACGTACAAGTTGGTCATTCATATCACGATGTTTCCATTGCATATCTGCAGTATTTTTTTTTTAGATAAAACCTACCTCGAAAAAAAAAATTGTCTATTGAAGTATAATATTTCAGTCTCTTTGGTCTGACAGGCTAATAAATTGTTCCTGCTATTTCTGCTGCATCACATTGGCTTATATCAATAACCAATAGGCCTACCTCTAGCTCTTACACACTCTCTTTCACTTGTTCTCCATTCAATTCTTAACAATTCAACAAATTCAACAAATTATTTTTAAATATTTTAAATTTTCTCTTAGTGTGGTAGTAGGCCTAACAATAGAATAATATCGATCTCTACTCACGCCTATGGTATAAATCAAATTGATTCACCGCTAAATAAATAGGTCCCTCTCGTGTATTTTCATTATGCTATAATGAAATTATTTGGAAAAAATAATTATAATTGATATTAAGAGCCCGCATCTTAGACAGATTTGAAGGGTGCACTTTCGCCACATATATCTCAAGAACTACAAACACTACAGACTTGCGGTAAAATGCAATGAATAGATAATACCCTCACAATTAGATATGTTTAATCGAAAATTGAAGAATAATTTTATTTTGGAGCAATAATTGAATCAAAATGTGTCCAATTTGATGGTTTTCATTGCTTAATTTCCGGTTACCAAATAATAGTGGAAATAAATTACAAACGCACATCCTTAAGTTCAACTTTGCTTATCAGTTATCAATATTCGAAATTCTGATTTACCTGTAATTTTACAGTTTTCTCATTTTCCTTGGCCAAAATGTGTAATGTAACTAAATTTTGTCCAAATTATGAAATGAAAAACTCCTCCATCTAGCGGTAGTAACTGGAACTCTTCCAATATTATTCCCTTTTCACTTTTCAACCCACAACCAAACTTTTAAACGCACACCAAACTTGGGTCGAGCATTTTGAAGAGAAATATTCTCAGCTAAGATGCGGACTCTTAAATAGACAGAATTTGAATGAACTTTAACATGTACTTAGAATAAACAAAGCTTCATACTTTAGCCGTATGTTCTTTCCAGTCTGAACTTTCTATAATATGCTGAGTACTATACAATAGTGTGATTTTGTTGTACTATTAGATCTACTTAACATAGACTGTCTTCACAACCCAGTTGTGTGGTTGTTACCTTCGTCCGTAGCTGTCTCATGTTATTAGTTTAGTCTGTATTATATAGCGTTTAGAGCAGGGGTCGGTAACCTTTCTCAGCAAGGGTGCCAGAATACAGTCCGTCACTCATTCTCAAAAGCTTCCGAATGCCGACAAATTTATGCATAGATGAAAATTATAAATTATACTATCTGTATTAAGTAGTTTGTTTATTTCTGTTACTCAATTTTAGAGGAAAACAACTTTATTGTCGGCTGTTCACAATGCGTGATTGACCACGGGGATCCAGCTTGATAATCCATATAAAATACAATTCGGTTACAAAAATTACTTATAGAAAATGATCAACTTATATCTAGATAGAAAATTCAATTATATGAAAAGGCGTTATCAGAAAACAAATACAAATAATGATAATAATAATTAATTCAAAGGTAGGTTATTGTCAAGTTATTAAGAAGAAAAAAAATAGCCCGGCCTTATTCGCAAAGTAAATTGTGCGACAGGCACTCGGCTCTGTTCCGCCTGCCGGCGGCATACGCGAGGTTTGTACACCAACCTAACCTCAAAAACCTAACCTACGGACTGCAACCTGGCTTTGACCACATAACTCGCGGGTTTTACGCCGTTTTGCCATTTTTCGGCCATTTTTTACTTTGCAAATTTGGTGTTTGAGGTTCTTGTTTGCAAAGTATTACTGTGCGATTAGACACTTCCAAAAAAATAGATTCTTGTTTGCAAAGTATTACTGTGAATAGACACTTCCAAAAAAATATAAAAACAAAAAAGAAAGTCTTTTTTCTACCTGTCTAATTGAGTCAATCTTGTGATATTGCATGGGATTTGACTGGTATTAGACTAACAGACAATCGACTCACTTTTGGTTTAAGTTCTACTCATCAGTTACATTCATCATTATTATTCATCATTATACAAATTATTAAAACATTGACGAATCCGTCTAAGAATAATTTTCTTATGTGAAAAAGTGTAGCTTAATCAAAATTTAGATGAAAGGGAAAAATTTAATTTTTCATTACAGGAAAATTTTGCAAGTAGCGGATTTGAATAATAATAATAATAATAATAATAATGTCTTTATTTCTTTCAAAACACAACACAGTTGGGTATACATATAGTTACTTACATAGTTGGCATTTAAAAGAAAGTGGCGAGGTTCGGTGGGATGCCGCTCTTCCAACTAACCATAAATTGACAGTAAACTAATTTAACTAATGATGATAATTTAAATTTCCATATTTTTGCATGTTCTTGGTCTCTAGCTATGTTCTATGTATACGTTGTTCTTATTTTTTTAATTCAACTTCGTACAGTGGTGCAAAACTTCTCGGTATGCTTGCGGTTGCCGACCCCTGTATTTGAGTATTTAATCAAATAGGTTATGTAGTCTTACGACTGGTAGGTTGGTACCAACTAGCAAGCTCACAGTACGCAAGAAAAACGGTATTTATTTCAAATTTCTATCCGATTTTATTGATTACAGTATTTTAGAATGTTTTCAATTACAGGAAAACCTCAATGCATCGTTCCCGGTTCCATCGTGTTCCCACTTCCAACATTCATTAAGTCCCACCTTAATCCCATGTTACTAATATTAAATTATCCTGGATGGATCGTTATCCTTCAAGGATAGTATTGTTTTCCGGTCCCTTGAAAAACGATGGATAGAGGTTTCACTGTAGTTAATATATATAATTTTCAACAAAATCGATCTTGAAAAGTGGTACCATTCATGGTGTCTTCTATTTTTAATTTTAGTGTTGCCTAAATTTCTGTCTCGTTAGTTCTAAATCGGTTAAATTTGTGTTAAGTTGGCAATTGTGTACCGTGTAGCGACCTTGTTGTACCATTAGATATTAGCCTTATCAGCGGTAATAGAAAAAAAGTCAACTTATATATATTCCAATAGAGATAAAAAGTGAAGACGTAGGTAGACACTTTTAGTGCCAAAATAATGCACAATCAAAACATTTTGTCGTGGTGATGTTTTGTTAATGACGAAATATAATCGATATATCCAACTTGAGTCTGTATCAGATTTGGTTGTAGCAGCTCTGTTACAACTACAGAAATCAAAAATTTGTGTAACAATCAATTACATACATATTAACTATACTACCAAAATACCAAAATACCAACCTATTTTATCATAATATGAAGAAGCTGCTACAACTTCTGTACTAATAACATGAAAGGGGTTTCTTGCGGTCAGTTCAGAACCAAAGGTCCCGATTGCCTGTCACGATTTAGCGGATTCCCTTGTGAACTAGATGTAGATAAGAGTGGCTACGGTACCAGTGTCATTGTTGAACTTACAAAATCTATAATAATTTTCGTTAAAAACAAATTCAACTGCCAACATTAAAATTCTACTGAGCCGTCAATAGAATTGTTGAGTATTGTTGTTTTATATAGTTCGATATGAAAGCTATAGTTGCGCTACAGACAATCGGGACCCTGGACTCGGGAAATGACCACGGAAATATTTCACTTTCAAGACCCGAGTTGTGTCACCTTCTTTATATTATAATGAAATAGGTTGGTATCACTACATCGTGATATTACCTTCCATTGACTCACAGCATGGTTGGTATGACGGAAACGATGAATGTTGGATTGTATAAAGTGATGTCTTGGATTATAGCTATATGGATAGACAACTTGGGCTTATTAGACGAGCTTTAGCGAGGATTCAATTTGACATACTGAAAAAAATTGGTAAAATTGAAAATTGAAAAATGTCGGTACTCCACAGGTCAAACGGCTACAGCTATCAACTTCAAACTTGTTTTCGTCATGGTTCCTCATTTAACTTAGATCTGTATAGTTTTGTGGAATTATCGGATGATAACTTTTTTTTATGAATTTTAGAAATTTAAAAAATACCCCTTAGAATAACACGGCGGGAAAAAAAAATTATTTTTAAAAGGAATGAAATTTTGCGTGAAGTTGAGTTACATTCTTAAACACATTTCTGAAAACTTTCAGCTTGTTCGGGTTAGCCATTTTGAAGAAAAAAAATAGAATGTGCTAAATTGGTACCACTCGAAGCAGTTTCTACGCATTTATAACTTAAATGTCACCCATTTGGCTAATGTAGGCAAAAGTTTGGCAGAAAAAGTCGACATACTAATACTATCCTCTCGTCTAACAACGCACATATGGCGTTTTCCTAGTTTCTAATGCAGACTTTCTCCAGAGCTCAAAAAAATGAGGTTGAATCTTTCAAATTTGCTTGGCGATTGAAGTTCAAATTATAGTATTGTGAATCTGAATACATTAGAACCTCTTTATTACGTTTCTCTGAAGTACATTTTCCTCCTTAGTTAGTTTTATTTTTTGATCTCATCTATAAGCTCTCACATGTTAAATAGTTTCTTTAGTAAGTTTATCACTTTGGTAAGTTTTTTTCAGTCTGGTCCCCTGAAAAACGTACTAAAGAAGTTCCACTGTATTGTAATCATTGACGTTTATTTGTTTGCCTGATGCACTACATTACTTCTTCACATTTGTGCGAGATATCTACCACGAAAAAGACTTCATTGTATACATGAGAAATTCTCCACACAAAAAATCTGTGAAAACGTATTTTTGCTTTTCTTTTTTTTGTGCAAGAAAAGATTACACAATATGTAATTGTAATTGAACATTACGTAGTGCAATATAGAAGAAATTAATCAAGTTTGTACTGCGGAAACAGCATTTTTTTTTTACTCACTGCTCTGGAACGCTTTTGCCTATCTATCGTTACGATAGCTATAATCCAAGATGAAGTCGAGGATGATTTGTTTGATGCCAACCTACGTAGAGCAATAGAGTTTCGTAGGACGCGAGTAAATAGAATCTTTGGCGTTGGCCGGTGTAAAACTAATGGGACCGGTGAGGGTTATAGATGTAATAATGGTTGCGTTGGTGTGCCGGTTGGATATGGTGACTTCACTAATTCGAGAACACGTTCCATTTCTTGAGTACTTTACTGAGAAATATTGATCGCTGCCTCTATCTATTGTTTTTTTGTAGAAACAGCTGATAGGCTGGCAAACTTGATGACAGCATGTTATTAGCTGAGCTGACGTGAACATAAAGTTAGTTCCTTTTATCACCACTTATCTACGCACGGTCAATAGTACTTTAAACGTGGACCGTAAATGGGAACACATTTTTATCATGGGAGGGATAGTAAGTGAGGACACCATCTCCAACCGGCAAACCAACGAACCCTCAATGTATCTTGGTATGAACCAACCTATCTGACCTTGGTGATTCGTGGTGTTTGCGATATTTTTGGTCTGCAACGTTCCAAACGTGCTGTTGCCATCACGGTCTGCGATCATGGCTGACGAGGGCTTCAAAATTTCTGATTTTCGTTTTCTCTTCGGTCTTGTAACTCCACGTACATTTGGTCTCGGCCCCTCTATCTTATATCGCTTTAGAAGTCAACAAACTAGGAAGTAAAGCAATGAATGAAGTTCTCTTGGCCAGGTTGTTGATTGGCTGGAGAAGATCTATTGAAAAAAAGATCCTAGTAATGAAAAATAAGGTCGTCTACCAACTATATAGCAGGAAAAAGTTCTAGCCGTTACATAATCTTGCTACAACTTTAATGATTCAACCCTTTCAAAAGATGCAGTTGCATTTATTATCGAAAACATTCTTGCTGAAATATCACAATAACCTAAAAATACCACAGCTATAGAAATATAACTAATATTCCTCTTTGTTTTGTTAGTAGACTACCTTATTCGTACGTGGATACAAGCATAAGAAATATCGACGGTTGTCACCGTTCCCAACGATAGACTACGACATGTTACTAGTATAAAATTTATAAGCCTTCCAAATCATTGCCTTTTTACTATCTCGCTTATTTCATAATACATCTGACTTTGTAAACGAAAAGTCGATTCATAACGGCTTTAATGAGTGTTTTAGTCTTAATCCTGGTTCTAACATACTTGGAACGATCTCGATTCACAAGTGAATCGTAACTGCTTAAAACTTCCAAGAGAATGCGTTCATTTCATTGCCGTCGTGGTAATTCTGCCAGAACTAGTTCAGTACCGGTATTAACCTTGGTTCGATGCATCTGATTGGTCGTATTAGCATGGACCTTGTCTTAATCTTAAGAAAAGTGAATTAAATTGATTCTTAGGGCGAGCTTGAGACTAAAACTGAAATTAAGACGATTGTAAACCGAATATATGAATATGTGAATCTGTATTCGTAAGAAAATTTTAACCAATACTCAACTAAAACACTTGTCAAACTTTTGTGAATCGACTTTCACTGCCATCATTGCAATTCTCTCTACTTACTTCAACGTGTAATTGGAAGCTTAAAATGTGTAATTACTTATTAATGTATGTTTTGAAGACATGTAATTACTGGTGCCGAGAAGAATTGCTATCACGTTAGCAGTTTTACTGCGTTCGGCCATTTTGTTGAATTATCTGATTTGCCATTCATTAGTTATTACATTCTGAAGACGAGCATTCGCTATCAGAGGATAACATGAAATATTCATAGCCAGCGTAGAGATGTTAAAAAAGGGCATAATTATGATATACTTGTCCCGTTGACTTTGTGGTTAGGTTGGGTGATAGTTGGACCAAAGCTAGGTTTGTGTTGAATGGACGACACAGTAATTTTACGGTTCAAACCTTACTTAACTTCACCATCACTTACTATTACCCACTCCAACCATAATGTATATCAGTGTAATTACTTTTTTGTTCAGTATGTTTATGATATGACATTATGTCGTCGAAGTCAGGTTAGGGTAATGGAGTTGATCGTTACAAAGACCATAATGTAAAGTTCTGACTTTGAGTGAACATAGAACGAAAACAAACTTTCTCACCACATCAGACAAGCATACTGTAATTGTACCCCAAAAACTATCAACAATGAGTCACTTTAAATAAATGAAAGTATGTGTGCAAACTTACAAGTACTATAACAAAGATGATAATATTCATGAACACAATTTTTAACATTGCTTCCCTTGCCTGATAAGTCTACTCAGTTTTACAGTTCTTGACAAATTCACAACTTTTCAATTGTTTCAAATTCTTTGGGATGTGTGATTGACCTGAAAACCAAGATGTGTATTCAACAATAACCGCATTTTTTACTTTTATTTTAGTAGTTGATCAGTGTTTTCAAAGTGTGAATTTCAAATATTTAGAACATGCAAACTTTTTCGGACTACTTGAACCAAAGAATGTGTGTTTTACTGAATTCATTTCGTTCTATTAGCAGAGTCGATAAAGTAGTTCTACCTTCTGTAGTTTTAGCCATGCTACTTTATCGACTCTGATATTACCACGGAAACTCGTTTCTCTGCCGTATTGGTAGCCATTGACAAACAAACATGACAAGATGATCGATTATTTTATTACAATCTTGCTCATATTCAATATTTATAATCATGTAAATCATCTTTTGTGCAGTCTTGCTTTCCTAGTTTCTCAATCTAAAGTTGTTCAGTTTGTTAATTAATTTATATTATTTCATATGGAGCTGGTTGGTGGATTATTGACTAGTTTTATTGATATAAAGTATGAATATGTATGTCCAAACTAGTGGTGTTATTATTATTTAGTGTGTGGATTTATAAAACATAAAATGTATCTAGCCTAATACAATAAACTATTCTACACAAAAGTTTTGCATTTATTTCACCATTTACAGGCAGAATGCTGGAGGTTTTCCGAGAAGAATGAAAATTCAGTTGGACTAGTAAGAATCAATTGTTTTTTTTTTCACAAATAAATAAGGAAAATATGGTGAATAATATTCCATTTATATGTAATTATATTATCTATCCTATAATATTCATTACATAAAATTATAATTAAAATGTATTCAAGTCTCACATCAGTTGGGGGACTGTCCACAATTTGGGGGAAAGGGGGTCATCAAACATGTGACAATGTAGGGAAGGGGTATACACTATGTGACATCCACATTTAAACTACATATTATTCATTTCTTTAAATTTTTAGGAAAATCAGTTGGCACCACATAATTTGAATGAAATTGAATAATGTAGGTGGCTGAAAAAAGTGTTTTCATCTTTGTGGTTGAACACTTATTTGCCCTTTCTTTGAACTGAGTTTCAAGAGTCAAGTTTATTGGATCTCTTACATGCAAATTGCTTCAGTTTGGAGCAAAGTTCAGAGGCTATGTTTTTTAAAAATGTCGTACGGACCTAAACCTTGTGATTTGAACCAAATATTTTCTAATGCATACAAATACATTCACATTGGTCCAAAAAAGTGATACAAACTGTGTTACAGTTACATGTATTACTGTAGATGTAATACAAGGAAAACTTTTTAATGTCCCAATTCATACAATATCACTGATATTCTAGTTTTTCTAAATTTGCATAAATAATTTCAAGGGGGGGGGAATATTGACTGAATTGTGATGTCATTAAGAGGGGAGGGGGAGGGGGGGTGATATACCGTGGGCCCAACCAAAGTTGTGTAACATAATTTATGGACAGCCCCTTATTGGTGTTCACATACTGCCACTTACTTTGGCAGGGTTACTGTAATATTTGGGTAGTGATGAAAATGGGGTGTGATATAAATTTGTATAGGTCCAATTTCACTGTATTTTTTAAACTTTTCAAAATTATTTAAATTGTAGTGCTGTATTTTGAATATATATATATATATATATATATATATATATATATATATATATATATATATATATATATATATATATATATATATATATATATATATATATATATATATATATATATGCTCGAACTCAGCAATACCAGAATGGTTTTTACATCAGATCTATAAACCTTTACAATAAAATTAAATCGAAATTCCGTCAAGAAGATGATTATTTCCAAATTTAAAATGTTATTGAGAGCAGACTTACTACTTGTAAATGAAGTTGGCCCCACATGACTGTGTGCATTCATCTTTTTTAAATTTTATTTTATTTATTTTTTTACAATGATATGTTTTTTTTGTTTTTTTCTTATTGTATTACTCCAATATGTTATTTTCTTCCAATTTTCAATTCTTTAAATGCTATATTTTATTATTCCAATGAATGAATGAATATTAGGGTTTTAAGGCGCATCGACAGCGAGGTCATTTAGCGCCAGTATGTTAATTTAATTATCTTAGTTTAGGCTGGTTGTAAGGCACATGTTGTGGTATTCTTACCACCAGTGGTACACTACATTCAAAACTCATGTATACTAGGAAAACACGTTATGTGTTTCCGCGTTGATGGATGAGCGAATAAAAAAAATGAAGTAATTAAATAAATAAAAATCGCATTTTTAAATTTTTTACTCCGAAACGTCACATCCGATTATTGTAAAAGTCCGTAATAATGTGTATTATTATGTTGTTCGAGTTCTGTGAAAATTTGAAAGATTTCGGAGAACATTCACTTTGTCATTTTTTCCGCCTGGCTTATTCATATGGGTTTTTTGAAAACTTCAAAATGATTTATCTCAAGAATTGTTGAACCGATTTTGCCTCAAAACTATGCAGCATCAAGTCAGATAGGGGTTCATGTGTGTGTCAAGTTTCATCATGATCTGAATTTCTGTTTGACCTGTAGAGCGCGAACAAAAAAAAAAAAAAAAAACACATTTGATTTTTCAAGTACAGTGAAATTGAGTCTTCGCTACGCTCATCAAAATAAATAATAATATATATATATATATATATATATATATATATATATATATATATATATATATATATATATATATATATATATATATATATGTATATTTTTTCATTCCTAACCATTTCACAACGTGATGATATTAAATAGATTTTTTTTGCCAATACATCATTTCAGTATTCCAAAATATATTTAATTTCAATTGGTAGTTTATTTTGGCAATTTATTTAAATACACTGGTCTGCTATCTATTTTGGAAGTGTTTTGTGTTTCAAAAACTTTTTCCAAGTATTTTGCTCATGTCTAGTAGATGCGACAATATTTTTATATTTACGAAACATTTTGACATTATATTGTATTAATTGATCCAATTATCATGGAAATGTGAGTTTAATTAAGATTAAACAAAAAGTTTCATTAGTAGGCTTACTTACTAGGACATTATTAACAAATAACTATTTTAGTCTCATAACCTTAGGTCTGTGCAAATTTTAACTCTCTGAAATAGATTTGTTGTACTTTGACATTCACAGGTCACTGATTTACATTGCTGTAATTCAAAAAACTGGCGCCTAGGTCTTTTTCAGTAAACCAGCTGATTTGGCGAATGACCTATTTGCCCTTGAACAGTGTTGTTCAAATATTTTGAGGGCAAAGACACCAAGTTATATGTCATTTTCTTCAGTATTCTAATATCAATCATTGGTGATATGATATAAATCAACAATCAAGTAAGTACTGCAACATTCATTCACTCAATCCATTCATAATCAGTAATGTCTAATTGTAACACTCCCGCATCATCTGCATAGGCCTAGCAAGGGGAATGTCAATGGACCCTTATGTTTATATTTTGATGCATACTCACATACATATAGGAATAATAATTTTGAATAAATGACCAATATTAAAAGTAGTCTTACATCTAACTAGGATTATCACGTAAGATTTCTTTTATTTTTTAGAAAGTTTTGTAGTTCATGGTTGAGGTTATGTTCTGTATCTGTCAATAATTTGAGTTGTGATAGAATTGCTAGGTCTAATTGTAGGTTTAGATAGAACCTTTCATCTTGAACTGCAGTGAAATGAAAATAGGTTTGAGTTCAACCGTGCATTCAGTATAAATGTTGACCTATGGCATTAGGTTATCTCAGCTGTGTCAGAGGGAGACGCATAGTAAAGCGTACTATAATTAGCTCGGCAATCAATGAAAAACCACTCCAACTAATTCATTACGATAAGATCTGTAATGTCTTGTAGTTGATGAAAAACAGTAGACATTTTAACTTTGATATTAATATCTTGTTGAGACATAACTCAAGTATTAAATTGACCAAAAAATACTAGTAGCAGTACTGGAAATTTGATAACCAATTTAGTTAGGCTTGATATTTCTTTTGATAAAAATGAAATGTGAGCAGAAGTGGTCTACGCCAATATTCTGCTTGAGCTTTTTTATACAAAATCTTTTTAAGCAAACATATTCTTTTCTTAGTAACAAATTGTACTTCAGCTTGGATTACTTTCTGAACAATGGAATCGCGAACCGTGTAAGTTGTTTTTGTTTGCTGGCTATTGTTGAATGCTATTGTCATGTAATGCTAGTGATATTATTTGCAAGAAATATTATCTGTCTGGAGAAATATAGTAAGTTTATTCCCCTGGTACAAGTTTATTTCTGTAAGGCCTTGACTATCCTCTTGCTCACAAGATGTAAAAATTTATATCAGTCAGTTGCAGTTTGTGGTTTGTTGAGAGAGCTTAGCTGTCACCCTGGAGGATATTCTTTTCTTGACGGTAGGTTGAAGGTTTCTCCATCATTCCCAGCATTTAGTATATTGTTATACTAGTTACCAAATTACTGTAAGTCAAATTTTTGTTGACTGTACATTTAGATTGAGTTTAAAATTAAAATACATTTTAATGTAATTAAAATTAAAATAATTATCCCATCTTTCATCCATATATCCATATTCTCAATTGGGGAACAATGATTTTATTTTGTATCAAGTTTCGATGTTATTAAAAAAAAACAGTATTCAAAATTTATTTTTCAATTTAGCTCAAGCTGTTTCTCTTATTGACTGTATAGGCGTATAACTCCCAGTGCCCATAAAGATTATTAGTCCGGTGTATTGAATAATAATTAAATTGAATTAATTTTCAATTATTATTATTTCTTCACATTGTTATACTGTTAGGCCTACATACTAGGCCCTACGTACTCATATTTCACAAAGCGTTTTCTGATTTGTAACAGCCGCATTAAAAATTCTCACAGTGTCTATTATAAATATAATTCTGTAAATGTATTAAATTACCAGTCTATAGGCCTCTTAACCAAAATTGAGTAAGGTATTCATCAGGATATGTTGGAAAGATTCAATGATTTTCTTATCAAGTTGAAAACATCACATACTGGTAGGTCTGATGTAACACAAATATCGTCCCTATTTCCCTTTTAGTGAACTTGGCCATTTACAATAATCTTCTACTGCCACAGTCTTTACTCTTCACGGATGTAGGACAAACAGAGCAGTCGCATCACGTTGTTCGGAAACGGACACGAATCCTCTGAACTTATCGACAACTAACTTTCCATACTTTCCATGTCTTTTGTTCAGGTCTGCAGAAGAATGTTGTCACGTAGGCAAAGTTTGGTCGGAATCGGATCCGACTTCGATTGTGTCGGCAACATGCCAAGAGGTTCGACCAATCAAATCAGAGTGTTGACTCTCAACGACGGCGAACATCACGACTCGACGCTGTATCGTTTACAGAAAGGTAAGCACAACATTTTCTAACAAGCATCGAGGTAAGCTGCTGGTTCACTATAAGATGGTCTAGTGGAACCATGATATAATATTACCTATCAGTTACAGACTCGTTTTTCAAGTTAACCAAATCAAAAATGATTATTCACACCGTTTTCATTTCACCATCTAATTACGTCAATTAATTCAATTACTTATATTGCTAATATTTGATAAGGTTGGCGCCTGCAGTTCCGCCTTGGTCCGTCACTTTTCGGCAAGAATGTGTCGCTGTTCTGTAATCATCCGGCTGGCGTTGAGGAGGCGTTCGAACGGACGCAGTACCGCCTGTCGCCCTGGCAACATGACTCAAACAAGCAGGCGGGCGACGATACGGCTGCGTTCACCGATATCAACATCAGGCGTTCGGGCTCGTTTCATTATTACTTCATCTACGACGGAAGGTGAGTTGAACTCCGATGTTGTCTCTCTCTCTCTGTTGTATTATATGTGGGGATGTTAAGAGCCCGCATCTTAACTGAGAATGTTACTCTTCAAAATGCTCAACCCAAGTTCGATGTGCGTTCAAAAGTTGGGTTGTGGGTTGAAAAATGAGAAAGGGATAATATTGAAAGAGTTTCAGTAACCGGCGCTAGATGGGGGAGTTTTTCATTTCATAATTTGGACAAAATCTAGTTACATTACACATTTTGGTCAAGGAAATTTGGGAGACTGTAGAATCAAAGGCAAATAAGAATTTCAAATTTCGATAAGGAAGGTTGAACTTAAGGATATGCGTTAGTGATTTATTTCCATTATTATTCGGTAACCTGAAATTATGCAATGAAAACCATCAAATTAGGCACATTTTGATTCAATTTTCACTCCATAATAAAATTATTTGTCAATTTTTGACTAAGCATATCCAATTTTGAAGGTATTGTTTATTTATTGCATTTTACCGCAAGTTTGCAATGTTTGTGGTTCTTGAGATATAAGGTATGTGAAACCTGTAAATCTGTCTTAAGATGCGGGCTCTTAAAGGAGGATGTTCTTTAACACCTTGCTTACCGAATTCACTGAACCTACTTTTACCATTCTAATAGTAATTAGAAATCATGAACAAGCCTGACATTTGACACAGGATCTAGGCCTACTTGAATTGCTTAAAAGACTGTTATCATTATCATATTCTAACTGTGAACTAGAATCATCATTTTCATCATCACAATTGCTGTCAAATACTGCATTTAGAACAGTTTCACTGTTCTTTGCTGGTTTCTGATAGCCATTGTTGCTAATGACAGCTGCAAGGCCAGTTTGATGCGTCAGTAAACATCATTTACTCGTAGAGTTACTACCTTTATCGACATAGTCTGTGATTAGTTCAACAGTTCACTACAAGAGCTATCTTTGTAGTCATACTATGGCACATTCTGGCGGTAACTTTGGGAGATATGGATTTAAACATGACGCGCGGTAATTAGCGGGCCTCACACGTTGTCGGTCGTGAATGCTAAGTTGCGTCTCGCGGGCGACACTCGTCAAAGATATTCAAGGGGTCAAAGAACGAAAAAGTGAGAATTCTCCGTGAATTTCTCTTTAGGCAGAGAACTGAGTGAATTTGAAGAAACTTTGTTCAGCCCAGATTGATTGATTGTTAGGGTTTGAAGGCGCATCGACAGCGGAGTCACTTCGTACCGGTACCTATGTTCATGTCCGTGTGCTTTGCCATAGTTGTCAACGCTTATGGATGTTTCAAGCATATAGAGGGAGCGGGCAAGAAAGAGAAAAGTACCCAGAGTTCATGTCTAGAAGTTTGAATATTCACCTCCCATCATTTTTGAACTTTTTAATCCCAATTTTGAAGGCTGTGCTTGCTATGTTCAAAGGCTGTTAAAGACTGATGGATCATTCCTTAACATTCTGAACCGCTATAAGAAGACCAGGGTTCGATTCCCACTGTGGTCGAGCATCCTGGCAGTGGCTGTGGTTATCCTTAGTCCTTGAAGTGATATTCAGGTATTTCCTTGATAAAAGGCCACAATGTTTTCCTTCTCTCTGTCCCAGACATCTGATAAAAATAACCATCATCTATGTGATTGTTTACCATCACCAAGGAAATCACATTTATCGTCGCAGTGCGTTGCTGAAACTCAACGTGTATAGTTGGAAGGCAAATAGCAAAAATACTTCACTGATACTTGAGTGGTCGCTTGGCTAGCATACTGGACCGTCATTCAGGAGACCGTGGTTCGATTATTGCCATGGCCGACCATCCTGACATCCTGATCATTCCGTAGTTTCATTCTGTCGTTCAGGTCAATACTGGGAGGTTCCTAACAATAGGCCACGACCGACACCTCCCACTATCCAAAAATACACAGTTATACCTCTATGCATCGTTCCTGGATACAATGTTCTCCTGCTTTTATGATTAATTTCATCCCATCCCACTCCCATCTAACCAATATTGAATTTTCCCGGATTGATTGATTTCCTGCATGAGTGGTTCTGTTTTCCTGGTCTCTAGAAAAATCATCTCATATATCATTCACCGACGCCAATAGATCATATTCATTAGTACAGTGCGTCGTTAAATCCAATATAAATAAAAATTAAAATAATAACCAAAAATACTTCCGATGATTGCTAGCGACGTGTAAAATGTGTTGGTCGTAGTTCCGGGTCGCAAGGGTCCGGGTTCTTCACCGTCGACCCCGTGCTCGGGTACGGACGTCACGAGGTCCTGCCGCTGGATTGTATCCAGTGCCAGACGGTGTTGACCAAGTCGCTCGGACCGTTCAACACGTGGGAGGATAAACTCCGGGTCGGCAAGGAGTCCGGATACAACATGATACACTTCACTCCGATACAGGCAAGTTTATCCGACTGCGTTGATAAGTGTAGGTATGATCTTTCAAGATTTCAATCGAGGTGATGGGTGGAAAAAAGGAGTGAGTTGAATTACGTATTTTTTTCCACGATGCCTTTTTCTACTACCGATAATTCACTTTTACCTATGTACGTTCATTTAGATAATCATGTGCTTGGTATAATACAGCTACTTAAAACTAAAAACAAACAGTCGAATAGTGCCTATTACCCCAATATTGCTACAAACTGAGAGGCAATTAATGTATTTCTTCTTGATTGCCAAGTGTTGACTAACTGCAGACAATATTTGTCAAAAATGCCAATGTTTCAAATTTTATTTTTAAAAATGTGGAAAGATCACTCGTATGTAACAGTAACACTCACTATTTTTGCCAACTATTTTCACCTCACAGCGTACCGTTACACGCAAATAACATGTAACATATTGTGAATGTTTTTTATGGATCAACCTTATGTTAGGAAATACTTTTCTGAATGATGTGAAGCAGTTTCACTACGATATGTTCATCCGGAAAGCCACTACGATTGTTTATATGTTATGTTGACACTGAAAATGGTACGCTGTGGACGGGTCCCTCCCAATTACTGACATCAATATTCTACAGATAAATTCTTACTTTTCTGATAAGATGTACTTCTCTGATGACCTAGATTATTTATCATTGCTGCTTCTTTTGTACCTAAAAATATGTATACACTTCTTGCATTGTAATGGTCGCTAGCGTTGGAAAGCTGAGGTTCCAATGCCAATGCCAATGCTTTACACACACAAGTCTTACAATGCTGCCATTAGAGTTTTGTATTCTGTATGTTTTTTGAATGATTTATTGAACACTCTGCAGGTCGTAGAATTACAACCAATAAGATCTAGGTTATCGATAATCAATGGTTTCATAGTCGAACGACTCGAAAATACTGATTTCTTACTGGTCAACTTTCCAAAGCTTGCCAGTCCAATGTCAGGTTTTAGAACCGAGTTTTAAAAGTTTTCAGCCTGCCAATGTCAATGTTTTATTAATTCACACGAAAGCATTGTAAGGCTAACATTCCAACGGTGACATTGCAATGCCGTGTCTGAACTGGCCAATAAGAAAAGACAATAAGTACAAATACAACTGGGATTGACGCTTGTCTAATTACTGTACGAATGTGTATCCAGGAGCTGGGTGGATCGAACTCGTCGTACAGCCTCAGCGATCAGCTCAAGCTCAACCCGTTGTTCGATTACGACGGCAAGACCGTGACGATAGACGACGTCGAGGGACTGATGAACAAACTGCGCCAGGATTGGAAGGTGAGAAGTGGTGATGCCTTGTTTATAATTGTTCATTACAGTAAACCCGTCGTTAAGAGGCCGCAGGTGCTCGTATTTCACGCCGCAAACTCTCACGGCCGTAATTTTCTAGATATAAATATGATTTTTTTTGCATTTTGTTAATAATTGAAAAACGAAGGTTACTGCATTTACAGAATTTTGGACAAAAAATTTGTAATTTTTCAAATTCTTCAAATGGAAAATGAAAAAAAAATTTGAATGCGAAAACCTAGATACATATTTTTGAATACCGAAAAAGAATATAAAATGTGAAATATATCAAAAGTGTGAGCCAGGGAATTAACGGTGTTTACGTGAATATGAGTTCAGTGGGCTCGTCTAAGGGTTGCGCCTAGCACACGATGCATGTTAAATTCGAGTCTGAAGCGAGCGAACAACGAGCCCGTGTAGAGTGCCTACGGCCTCATAATCCAAACTTGATTAATCTAGAATTTGATGTTTCAAACTAGAACTCGGTCACCGGCTGAAGGTATGAGTATTTCAATGTTAATTAATATGGGTAATTATTGCTTGATAACTCGATAAAAATTGAATTTCGAGCATTTCTGTAGGATGGCCGGCCGGGAACGGGGACAAAATTGGTAAGAGCGCTTTTGGGGAGAAAATTTTCCGACAAAAAACAGAATCTGGAGAGATTCTGTCGGTAGGGTGGTCGAGATCTGAGACAAGAAAGTTGGTGATGGTGCTTTTGGGGGGAAAATCTTCCCCCCCAAAAATTATCTTGCTTCATTAAGGGGACAGTGAGGTGAAACTGAAAAGTCTCTCAAATAGCAAAATGGAAGAAAAATTCACTCTGAATCTTATTTGTAGTAGAAAAATGAAATTTTTCAAATTGAAAAAAAAAAATCGAGGGGGGCCAACTGTGTTGGCCACCCCCCAAAATGTGACATTTTAAATAAATCTCTACTTCTTTTTCAGTTTTCATTTCTTTCAATTTTTTTTTTTCAATTGTTCACAGCACTCTGAGGTTTAAATCTATGCATCGTTTTTTCCAAAATAATTCTTATTTGAGACACGAAGAAAGAAACAAAAATGGTTTTGTTTTTGCAGCAGCGCATCTGTTCACCTTTTATTTATTCGCAAGTGTTAAAAAAAAAATGGAAAAACCCATTCTTAAATTTGTTATTGATTGTATCTTGAACATATCCTGAAAATTTCACACAAATCCACCAATTATTGTGGAAGGAGTAGGATTTTTGCTTCTCAAATTATAGTAAATAATTGTTCAGAGTTATTAATGCTTGAAGATCAGGTATGGTATAATATATGTTTCAATATATATTTTTGGATAGCGGTTGCACACATTGGTATACTAATTAATTTATTGCTAATTACCTTCACATCACATATTATTCATAATTAATAACATATTTAAAAAATGGATAGTCTAGGCCAAAGATATTTATATAACCTGGTCTAGGCTACATGAAGAATTAATAAAAAAAACACGATATTCAGTTTTCATGGTAGTTTCACCTCACTGTCCCCTTAACTTCCTGACCTGAGAGTCTCACTGGTAGGATGAATTCCTCGTAGAAAACTCTGGTAGAATTCCATCTAAACCGTAATTTGAACTGATATTTCGACCCTTCGATTGTTTCAATACCGTTTCCAGATTTGACCATTCGAAATAGTTACGTACGAGTGAGTTCCTTAAACTAACCATTATTTTGTCATTTCCATCCTTTTTATCTGACGCGTAGAATAAACCAAAGCACATTGCTTTGAGTGAGTCATCCGACGAGTGTGGTCTGACCTTGACGAGCACGAGATTTATGGTGGTCTCGGAACTGTCGTTCGTCAGACTTGGGACGACCGAGCACCAATAGAAGCGGGTTATGCGATGATTACACGTCGTCGGAGCAAGCCGAGTGCACACGATCAGTGACGCCACTCGCAACGGTTTCTAATACGTAGTTTCGCCCGGTGGCATAACTTTGCATTTCGGATTAACGAGGATTCACTGTATTGTGTATGATAGTTCGATGAGGTTGTAATCTTTTCACAGGACATGCTTCAACTATCCACCTAATGACGAATATAATGAATATAGTGAAAATAATGAATATAAATTATAAAATATAGGCCTATTGATAAATATATGAATATTTTTTTTTTTTTTTTTTTTAATAACATTGAAAGTTGATACAAAATCATTGTTCCCCAATTAAGGCTATGGATGAAAGGTAGGATCGTTTGGATGGGGCACTTACCACCCCAATTGATTGATGAGCGTAGCGAAGTCTCCATCCCACTCTTATAGGGCTTTGTCTGTGTGTTTTTTTTTTTTTTTTGTAAGCACTCCACAGGTCGCAAGGGTTGACTGATGAACATGAAACTTTTTTTGTAAACGCAAACTCATCCAACTTAGAACTGTATAGTTTTTGGAATGAATCGGTCGGACCGATTCTGAGAAAAATCATCTCAAAGTTTCTAAAAACCCCATAAGATTTGGCTGGGCGGAAAATGTTGAAAAATAAAATCTCTCCAAATGAGATGAAATTTTCTCTAAATGTGTATACATAGATTTTACACATTTTCACGTTTTAGTATGCAATTCTGATCAGTCGTTTTGAAGAAAAAAAATAAAATGACTGATAATATTCATAAAATATATCATAAAAGTTGTGACAGAATTAAGTTGTCGAGATTCACTGCTTTCTAGATTCAAGAGTTGACCAACAATGAAGTATTTTTTATATGCGTCAAGGTGTGTAGAACACCAGAGTCAATGAAGTGGCAAGAGTAGAACTACTTTAACGACTTTAATAGCTTATTCAGATATCAAGGTGTGTAGAATACCAGAGTCGATAAAGTAGCAAGGGTAGAACTACTTTAAGGACTTTTATACCTTATTGAGATATCTCGCTCATCTTACAACGCATATTTCGCGTTTGACTAGTTATTTAAAACTAATGAACTTCAAAACCAGGACTGCGCTGTCTGTAACCATAATTCTTCGCCGTAGATAAAAGTCTTTCAGTATAAACAAACGAATGTTGATATCTTCCACTTTGAACTAAGTCTCTTGGGCAATGATCACTTCTTTCCATTGACAGCAGATGTAAAGTTTATCATTATACAAAATGGACAAATTAAATTAGTGATAGGCCTATAATGTTATAATTAGGCCTATCGCTCTATATATTATATATGAAATCTATATTATATATGAAATATAAAATGAATATATATTCATTATATATGCATATAATGATAATGAAAAAAAACAGTGAAAAAAAAGCACAATGAACAGGAAAAAAGAAGCATGAATTGAATATTTAAGGTGTAAAAAACAACGTTCATACATTAACGTTAGATAACGTTCATTAACGCCTAGATTAACGTTCATTGATTTTCGGTATTGTAGAAGCACTGTCTAGATAAAGGATGACATTTACACAAGCATATTGGATGGCATAGAGCACATCGATGTATAAAACGTTTTGTGTAAATCCTCAAATAAAGACGTAATATTGCCAACATATTAAATACAAGGTCTCGGAAAGTATAAGAACGCGCGTACACGTCCACGACCGACAAGTGGCTAACATCACTTTGTCACCAGGTTCTGGGTATCTGCGACATCGTGTTGAATCACACGGCCAACGAGTCGCCGTGGCTACAGGACCACCCCGAGTGTACGTACAACTGTGCCAACTCCACGCATCTACGTCCCGCGTATCTGCTAGATGCTCTTCTCCACGAGCTGACCGAGGAGGTGGCTGACGGCAAGTGGCAGTACTCGGGTATACCGCAGCAGGTCAACACAGAGGATCATCTCAACGTGAGTTACGTTAACCTCACTATTTGACAATACTAGGTCCACGTACTTGCGTCCCGCGTATCTGCTAGACGCTCTGCTTCACTAGCTGACTGAGGAGGTGGCTGACGGCAAGTGGCAGTACTCGGGTATACCGCAGCAGGTCAACACAGAGGATCATCTCAACGTGAGTTACGTTAACCTCACTATTCAACAGAATACTATGCAAACGCACCATATGCATTGTAAGATGAGCGAGATATTCAGATGAGCGATAGCGAAGACTTCCATCCCACTCTTGCAAAGCTTTGTCCGTGTGTTTTTTGATTATATTACAAATAGGCCTAAATATCTTTCTCATCTTTCGCATGCCTAATTGTATAGGTAGGCCTATAATCAAAAACTCGACAGATTTTTATACTCATAAAAAATTTATATAATTCGGTAAATATCGAATCTGAAAAGCTGTGAATATCGGCAACATGGTTCTGCTATTACTTATATCCAGGCCTATTTGATGAGAAAAAATATTCATCAAATTATTTTCTTCAAAACGGCTGGCTCAAATTGCATAAGAAAATGGTTAGGCCTATATTGTTTTCGCATGTTTTTTTTTTTCATATCACGTTTATGTCCAATCGAGAAAAATGACTAAATTTTCAATCTCATAAATTTTTTCAATTCTCAATTCTCTTCATCTTATAGGCCTACACCGTCTCTGAAGATTAAAAAAAAAAAATAATGCCCGAGCTTTTTTTTTCATGAAACCTGGATTTTTGCCAACCTTGAACCTAACCGACTAACACACGGTCCTTTGTGTTCCAGGCGATCCGGGATGCGCTCCTCTCCAAGTTCCTGCCTCGCGTCAACATCCCCGAGCTGTTCATGCTGGAGGTCGGCGGGCTCGTCAGCACGTTCTACTCGCTCGCCAGGAAGCGTCTGCCGCCGGTAGCCGCAGTTACCGAGACGGGTCACCTGAAGATCGTGCAGGATCCCGAGTATCGGAGGCTCAAGTCGACTGTCGATATGGAGTTGGCTCTCAGGATATACAACGTCTACAGGTGGGTGTTACTTGCATTTGAACTCGTATTTCGCACTCGCTTACTATAGATTCTACGATTATTCTTAACTATTTTTTTTTTTTGATTTTATTACTATTGTATATATAAATATATATAATTATATGTTGTATGTACTGATCATTTTTGGGCCTGTTCCATTTCCTAGCCATGTTATTCTAACTATTAACATTCTATTTTGTGATCATGTTTGTTTTATGATTATTGATTTATTATGTTTATGCCACAGACAAGCCTAGCATGCTTTGTAGGCCCTCGTGTAGAAAACATGTATCTTCTCCATAAAAATGTCAATAAAAACAACAACATGCCAACAAATTGTAATGCCAACTTGAAATCAAATTTCTTAACTTTTTCCATAGATCTCCTCTCCCGCACACAAGCACAGCTTATGTGGGTATTCCATTAATTATTTTCTACGTATTTTAGATTACTATTATTTATTGATCATGTTTAAATCATCTACCATATATGTCATATGTATTTATAATTAAATTATGTTATAATTATTAGACGAGCTATAGCAAGGATTCAATTTGACATACTGAAAAAAATTGGTGTTCGTTTTTATGTTTTTTTTTTTATGTTTTTTTGTCGGTTCTCCACAGGTCAAACGGCTACAGCTATCAACTACAAACTTCTTTTCATCATGGTTCCTCATCTAGCTTAGATCTGTATAGTTTTGTGGCATTATCGGGTGGTAACTTTCATTTTTATGAATTTTAGAAATTTCAAAAATACTCATTAGAATAACACGGCAGAAAAAAAATTAAAAATTTTTATTTTTAAAAAAATTGAAATTTTGTGTGAAGTTGAATAACATCTTGATACACAACTCTGGAAATTCTCAGCTTGATCGGGTCAGCCATTCTGAAGAAAAAACATGAAATGTGCTAAATTGGTACCACTCGAAGCCGTTTTTACCCATTTATAACTTAAATGTCACCCAATTGGCAAATTTAGGCAAAAGTTTGGCAATGAAGTCGACATACTATTACTTTCCGCTCGTCTAACAACGCATATATGGCGTTTTCCTAGTATATATGTAATCTTTGACTATCAATAACATTAGTTGTCTAGTTAGTAACCAAAGGTCTAGCTTATGTATTTTACTTTTGGAATAAAATTAAATTGAAATTGAAAATTGAACATCATTATCTCTCGTAGAGCCGATTGTTTCGACGAAGACACGCGCCTTGCTCGGTGCAGCGAGGAGTTCAAGCAGTGCATCGAGCACTTGAACCACACGATGTACGGGGATGTGCAGAGGCATCTGGTGGCTGCCGTGGACAACACCGTCGCGGGGATACGCTACTTCAGGGTGCAGGGGGACGGGCCCCGGATCAAGGAGGTGTCGTTGAAAAACCCGCTCGTACCGAGGTGAGTTCGGTTATTGATATCTTTGTTATGAACAATATCTTCCGTTGAGGAGAAACATATCGTCGCATAAGTGGCAATACCATTAATAGTAATCAAAGATACCTTACACTTCGTAACTAGAATGTAACAAATCACTCATTGCTTTTCTTTTTTTCTTTTTACTTCAACTACATTATTACTTTTAATGGTTGAGAAATACGTTCAAATTTGAATTGTACTTATAATTCACTATTTTGACCCACAGTTAAGTCTTTTTTAGAGGGCTTTGTGGATGTTTTTCTGTTGTAATTGTGTTTTTCTTTCTGTATCAGTGTATGTGACCAATAAAAAAAAAAAAAAACGCGTATCTCACAATTTGCTAATTGTTCAGGAGACAACAAAATGTGTTTTAGAACTTCAGAACTGAATTTAGGAACATCCTATGAATGTGTATTTTGTAATTTGATACCCAGGAACGCGATTCTGTTCCAAATTTCCTTCGTTTGCTTCATCCTGACATCCTATGGCACCTGACAAGATTGCTGGCCGGTAAAAATGCCATGGCTCTATGAACTTACCAACAGTCCAAGGGAGTTGATTTAGCAAAATATCAGTTTTTTGGTGATAACTTGTATTTTTTTAGCTGTAGGCCTGACAGTTATGCAAAATGAGTTATATAGTTATCACATAAAATCATCTTGAAGCTATTATAATTATTTGTGTTTCTCGCGAATTAGAATTTTTATCTCATACCGTTCAAAAGTTATAACTTATATTATCTTGAAGCTATTATAATTATCTGTGTTTCTCGCGCATTATAATTTTGATATCTCATACCGTTCAAAAGTTATCACCAAAAAACTGATATTTCGCTAAATCGACTCCCGTGGAATCTCAACTCTTTATTCCACGGTAATAGTCTGTAACGTTCCGTCAGGTACTTCACTACGTACGGCCACCCGGCGTCGATGGAAGAGGAGGAGGCGCTGATGGCGTCCAAGGAGGGACGGTACTTGATGGCGCACAACGGCTGGGTCATGGACTCGGACCCTCTCCAGAACTTCGCCGCTGCCGACTCGAACGTTTACCTGCGTCGCGAGATCATCGCGTGGGGCGACAGCGTCAAACTCAGGTAGGATTCGACGCGAGAAGTTCACGTAAAATAGAAGTACAGTGAAACCTCTATCCATCGTTTTTCAAGGGACCAGGAAAATAAAACCATCTATGCAGGAAAACGATCCATCCAGGAAATTAAACATTGGCTATACTAGGAGAACGCTATATACGCTTTGTTGGACGAGCGGAAAGTAATAGTATGTCGACTTCTTTGCCGAACTTTTGCCTAAATTCGCCAATTGGTAGACATTTGAGTTATAAATGGGTAAAAACTGCTTCCAGTGGTACCAATTTAGCACATTTCGTGTTTTTTCTCCAGAATGACTGACCCGATCAAGCTGAGAATCTCCAGAAATGAGTATCAAAATGTAATTCAACTTCACACAAAATTTCATCATTTTTGAAAATAAAAGTATTTAAATTTTTTTTCCTTCGTGTTATTATAATGGGTATTTTTGAAATTTATAAAATTTATAATAATAAAAGTAACCACCCGATAATGCCACAAAACTATAAATTCACGAATGTAAGTTAGATGAGTGAACATGATATAAATAAGTTTGAAGTTGATAGTTGTAGCCGTTTGACCTGTGGAGAACCGACAAAAAAACATAAAAAAACACGAAAACGAACACCAATTTTTTTCAGTATGTCAAATTGAATCCTCGCTGAAGCTCGTCTAATGGGAGTGGGGTGAGAAAAAATGAATGATACAAGCAGGAAAACGATGGATCCGAGAACGATGCATAAAGGTTTCATTTTAAATGAACCCCTATTTACCCCCTCAAAATTTAGCACTTTCATACAAAAACCCAGCAATCTTAGGAGCTATACTCTTTGGATGTTATGTATTGTGATGTCAAGAGGGTGGGCAAACAAAAGTAGTCAATTTTAGGGCTGGCCTGAAAAAGACTAGGAATATTTGGAAATGTCTAGAAACATATTTATATTGTCGATTCTAAAAATGTTTTGCGTCTCATAAAATAGACTTCTCTTTTTATACCATCTCGTTTGTACCTTCCATTTCTGTGTTTTATCTACGGGCTCTCCACTATGAGTAGGCCTTTCTCTACTCATAAATCTCGGTAAGCTGCTGTTCTTTCTTTCCCTTTCACCCAATTCATTTAATACCTGTACTGTATTATACAGTAAAACCTCTATGCACCGTTTCCGCATCCATCGTTTTCCTGCTCTTATCAATCATTACGATCCACTCCTCTCCCATGAACAAATATCACATTTTCGTGGATGGATCGGTTTTATTTTCCTGGTCCCTTGGAAAATATAGATATTTCAATGTAGGCCTATTATTAATCACTTGACAGTCGAGTTACGAAATCACTTCCCTACCGACCACGCCTGGTGTTTTCACCTGTTATATTACACACATACTTGTGTTTAGATGGCCTTTCATAGCATTTATAGCAGAAATAAATGGTTTAATTGTGTTGATATATTGTTGTACTTAATATGTGTAACAAGAAATTTGCTCATATCACATTTATTTAGCATTCAGAGGCTTGTAAATTTGACATATTTAGCCTAGAATGAAGTTTTGGAGTAACAGCTGATTGTATTTTATCAATTTTCGATTTATTTTCCAATACATTACCTATTCTATGAAGAACAAAAATGTGACTAATTTCCCAATCTATCTCCCAGATGTCAGCACAAGTCCCATGTCAATACATGACGTCATTTAGTCAAGATATAAAATGGAACGCTTTGGAATATGTAAGGATGCGAATGTGTGCCAGTGGCTTGGGCAGCACGATCGCTGCGGACGCGTATTTACGCCAGCGACGTCGAGTAGTTAAACATATTCTCATACACTCTAAACTTCATACAAAATTGTTCCAGGTATGGAGACAAGCCGGAAGACTGTCCGTTCCTGTGGCAACACATGACCGAGTACGTCGAGCAAACGGCCCGAGTCTTCGACGGCATACGATTGGACAACTGCCACTCGACCCCGATTCCCGTCGCCGAGGTACGTTACAACTTTCCGTTATTTCTCTCGTAATATGTAAACATGCAAACGGTCCGGCTTATGTTTCCTATTAAAATGTTCGATCGTTAAGCAAACAATAATACGTAATAAGATGGGCCTACAAAATCATTTAACCTAAATGTCCTGAATATTGCTACCTACTAGAGTACCCAGGTGGGAACCTTTTTTTTTTGATATGTGGAAAGGAAGTCTTCACTACAATCATTCAATAAACTCAATCTTCCTAGAACCGTCCATCCACTTATCATCACTTTGTTTCATCATCACCTGCTCATTTGTATTCATTTGTTCCAAAGAACTTAGCTGTCAGTGCTGTCGTCAAGCGAGCATTAATCAATTGATCTCTCTCTCTCCATCTGCCCCTGCAGTACTTGCTAGACGCAGCCCGTCGCGTCAGGCCAGACTTGTACGTCGCCGCCGAGCTGTTCACAAACTCCGACCAGAAAGACAACATCTTCGTGAACCGTCTCGGCATCACGTCGCTCATCAGAGGTGAGACCGACTTCACTTACTTTGCTTACTTCACTTACTTCGCTTCGGTCAGGCTTTTCTAGTCGCTTACTTCACTTACTTTGCTTACTTCACTTACATCACTTCTGTCAGGCTTTTCTAGTCGCTCACTTCACTTACTTTACTTACTTCACTTACATCGATTACTTCATTTATATCGCTTCAGTCAGGCTTTTCTAGTCGCTTACTTCACTTACTTTGCTTACTTCACTTACATCACTTCTATCAGGCTTTTCTAGTCGCTCACTTCACTTACTTTACTTACTTCACTTACATCGCTTACTTCACTTACATCGCTTCGGTCAGGCTTTTCTAGTCTCTTACTTCGCTTACTTTGGTTACTTCACTTCTGTCAGGCTTTTCTAGTTGCTTACTTCACTTACTTCGCTTACTTTGCTTACTTTACGTACTCCACTTATTTTAATTACTTCGCTTACTTCACTTACGCCACTTCTATCAGGCTTTTCTAGTCGCTTATTTCACTTACTTCGCTTACTTCACTTACTTCGCTCACTTCACTTCTGTCAGGCTTTTCTAGGCTTAATGTAGCTTAGTAGGGGCCGACTGTAAAAATAAATGTGAATAAATGTGGAAAATAAATAAATAAATTACCGTTGAAAATCACCGTATTGCTACAAACATTATCAACCGTCGTTTCTCCCTCGCGCGTGCAGAAGCGATGTCGGCGTGGGATTCCCACGAGGAAGGCCGTCTCGTCTACCGCTACGGCGGTGATCCCGTCGGAGCGTTCTTCCAGCCGCCTGCTCGACCTCTGACCGCGTCGGTCGCGCACGCCCTCTTCCTCGACCAGACGCACGACAACCCGAGCCCGGTGGCCAAGCGGTCGGCGTTCGACTTGCTGCCCAGCGCCGCGCTCGTCGCCATGGCGTGCTGCGCTTCCGGCAGCAATCGAGGTTACGACGAGCTCGTGCCGCATCACGTGAGTACAACATAACCCTACTTATACTTGGAATACATAACCGTATTCCGTAACGTGTATTTCGTGGGTTCATAACCACACTTATTGCTTGGATGTACTTTGTGAACATGTGTTTCGCGGGTTGTTGATTGACGTTATCCATGAAAATCAATGTGTCTGCCTCGTGCCGCATCACATGAGGATCAACATTATCCTATTTATACTTGGAATATATAACCGTACTTTGTAACGTGTATTTCGCGGGTTTTTGATTGACGTTATTCATGAAAACAGTGTCAGCTTCGTGCTGCAATGATATCACGTGAGTACATCATAACCCTACTTATTGCCTGGAATAACCGTTCATCGTTGCACGCATTTTGTGGGTTGTTCATTGACGTTATTCATGAGAATCTAAAGTGTCCATTCGACGAAGCATTGCCAGCCTAATTGTACAACTGACAACCACAAACATAACCCTACTTATTACTGCGGAGAATAGGCCTACATGAGAACAACTGACCCTACTTCGTAACGTCTATGTCGCTGGTCATTGATTTTTGTTTTTCATGAAAATTGCCGATATCGACGATAACTTTGCCAGGTTAGTTGTTCGATTGTATAACTGAAAATCACGAACATAACCCTACTTATTACTGTGTAAAACATAGGACCGTACATCTGATATCGATAACGCGGGTATCTGATTGATGAATTGCGTGAAAATTGCTATGTCTTGTTACCTACGCTCTATGATGTCTTGTCACCTTCTCCGTTCCGACGATGTCTTGTCACCTTCTCTACCCTTCAGTCCTTGTACAGCTGATAACGACTCTCTCTCTCTCTCTCTCTCTCTCTCTTTCTCTCTCTCTCTTTCTCTCTTTCCCCCTCTCTCTCTCTCTCTCTCTCTCTCTCACACACACACATACCTGGTTAAATAAATTAAGAAACTCGCAAGAAGATCTTAACAAGTTTTTAATAAAAATTAAGACAGATGATGACGTGTGACAGTGTGACTTGTACGACAGTGAGTATTAGTATAGGCATACATGGACATGGTGGCAAGCAATTTAAGTACAAAATTTGTGATCGGGATATACAATTTGACGAACATTGACTATGTTTATCACACAATTGGAAAACCGTTCAGCTAAATCGATTTGGCACGGGTAAAATATTTGGCGTTTACCACGATACCCTGACTCGTTTTGATGAAAGCAGTTTGGTAATCGGAAATCCTTGACATATTTGAGAATTCTCACCATCTTTTTATTGGCCTGGAGTTGCGGGCTTATCCCCGAAAACAATTCCAGCCTGTTCATCACACATTTCAGATGTACGGTAATTTCGCAGTTCCAAATCGCACCTTGAAATGTATTTAGGCGGGATCATTTTTGACCAAAATCAACGTGTTTGAACTGTGGGGGGGGGGGGGGGGTAAGGTTATCTTATCTTGAATATCGATTGATAATTGATACCGGTATGCAAATTATTTACGATTATTGATATTATCGTTATTTGAATAATTTACATTAAGAAACGTCTATTACTGATCGAAATAACTCCTACCGATTGAACAACTTATATTACTCTACTTCCTAGTGTTCAATGTGTAGAATAATACCAGATAAACAATTTTATGGCAAGAATAGACCATTTCAGAAATGAATGAGCCATCTAGCGGCGATAGTTTGAACTAGAACGGGATGTTATTACCCGAGTTCGAAAGTCCTATGCTGCCAATGCTATTTAGCACGTTTGATTTATATTATTGTGTGTTACAGTGAACGTATTAAGTTATAATATGATGGTAGTTTCATTATTTATATGTTTACTATATACTGAGAGATTCACAAACTGTCAGAGTGAGTGAGATGAGAGATAATGCAAGTTATATATCGTAATGTTTTGCCTTTAACTCTGTGTATAAGAGGGCCGAATTTTTGAACAGTACTAAAACTCCCATAATGCAATACCAGCGATCTCGGCTGCTGGGAGGCGTGACGCGCCTGCGCATTGAATAATGAAAATGGTCTATTCAAATACATTGCAAAATCAATTTTGATATTATTGGGCATTTATTTTTTTCCCTCCATTCTAATTGAAAACTTGACACGAAGCCGTTGTTTCCCTATAAAGGCAAAGGATGAGAGTTTAGGATCGTTTGAACGGAGCACCACAAGGGCCATCTCACCACCCCAATTACTATCAATAATGAAATCGTTATCTTTCACCACCCCTATTTTGAACCATTTCAGGCTTAAGGTATGTTTACTTTCGAGCTTTGTGCTACGAGCAACATGCTTTGAGCAACTGGCAATATGCGCTCAGCGCACGAATACGTTTACTATCGAGCGCCGTGACAATGCCATAGTTGAACTTCAAATTGTGGTTATGTTTCCACGAAAAAATATTTAAACTTACACCATATGTATTCAATCAATCTATATGAGCTTCTTAATACTGTGGTACCATTAATTACCCAAATAAGAGTGTCAAAAACTGATATGATATCTCGTGCATGAATATCAGTCGAAAAGTTGGTTCTGACAGTTCAAAAAACCTGGTCGTTATGAATATCATGATATATTGTTGGTCTCAGCGCAGTTGCAAGAAGAGAAAGATAAACCGAGTCGATCTCTTGGCGCATGTTGCATGTGTTCATGCAACCGGGAGAAACTCGTTCTAGCTGACTGGTCAGCGCACGTTGTCGGTTGCACAAAGCACGTTGCTCGTAGCACAAGGCTCAAGAGTTAACGAGCCTTCAGGAAGAGAGTTCAGGATCGTTTGAACAGGGCACAACAAGGGCTATCTTACCATCCCAATTACTATCAATAATTTTTTTTCATCAACATCGAAACTTGATACAAAATCATTGTTCCCCAATTAAGAATATAGATGAAAGATTATAGGCCTATCACTCATTTTTTTCCGATTTGTATATAGTAATGATGAACTGTACATCTGCTGTTAATGGATAGAAATGATCACTGCCCAAGAGACTTAGTTCAAAGTGGAAGATATCAACATTCGTGTGTTTTGTTCACTCTTAATACCAATATGCTGGTAATAAACTGATAATCAGTAATGTGATAAAGTGAAACCTCTATGCATCGTTCCCGGATCCATCGTTTTCCTGCTTGTATCATTCATATTTTCTCACCCCACTTCCATATAACCAATGTTAGATTTTCCTAGATGGATTGTTTTCCTGCATGGATGGTTTTATTCTCCTGGAGGATCATTTTGAAAATATCCGTCTATTTCCATGCAATCGAATCCGTTTCTATTTTGCTTCATCATATATATATATATATATATATATACCCGTCTAAATATCCCATTTCGCTATATATCCGTCGATTTCCATGACGACCGAAACGGATTCGATGGCTATAGGCCAGAAAAAAATATCATTTATAATACGAATACAGCCGAATCGCTTTCAAAGCGGTCGCTTTCATTTCCATATGATCGAAATCCAGTTTCAGAATGAGCCTACAGGTCCCTTGAAAAACAAAAAATAAAGAAAGAGAAAAAAAAAAAAAAAAACCTGAAAAACCTGAAAAACCTAGTCCCTTGAATAATCAGTAATCAATGATGAAATCGTTATCTTTCACCACCCCTAGTTAGAACCGTTTCAAGCTGAACCGATTCGGCTAAACCTTTTTCCGACAGCGTAATAAACTCGGTAATTGTTCCCCATTCCCCAACAACGTCCGACATCAAAGTGCACGCTTCAAGACGGTTTTCCCTGTTTCGAAACGAATCTGCTCTGCTGCGGTCCTTGCCCCTCGGACTTCCGACGTCGCGTCTGAAGGATGCACTTCTCCTTGCCCGTCGTCGGTTTGCACGTGCACTTGGCGACGCGGTCGGGCATGTGAACCCCGAATATGAACAGCTTCTTGTACAGCTCACCCTCCGGACATTTCACCCCTTTCTCGTCCTTTTCGGCTGGAATTATAGGGACTCAGGTCAGTGGACGTGACTACTTTACCGCGACGGTCACGCCACCAGTCGGTGAAGCCGGGTATATCTGGAAAAAGTCGAGGAGAGAGAGAGAAGAACAAGTTTTATTGTTTACTGTTTGCATTATTAGTGACTGAACTGTTTGATGATCGATAAATAAATACAATACAACAATACAATTTCAATTTCAATTCAATTTCAATTCAATTTAATTCAAGTTTTTATTCTGCATATCATCTCCAATAAATAATATATATATATATATATATATATATATATATATATATATATATATATATATATATATATATATATATATATATATATATATATATATATATATATATATATATATATATATATATATATATATATATATATATATATATATATATATATATATATATATATATATATATATATATATATATATCTCAAACCCAGATAACCAATTAAATTGGGCCAGGGGGTGTTTCCACCAGTTTTTCAAGGGCAGACTTCTCATATCCATCGTATAATATCCTTTCTCATATCCATATATAATAAATAATATTAATGAAAATTAGGAAACCAACACAAGCCTGTGTGAGGACACAAATTCTTGAGTGTGTTCAAATAAAGAATATTCATTAATTTTTTTTTTTTTTTCATATCAATTCGAAACTCCCCATCCAACGATGTCGGGTTGGGGGGTGGAGATGATCCACCATCCTTCCCAGGGCTGCCTGGTATGTCGAAGCCGGTTAGCCATTACGTCATTAATTAATATTCAAAATAATTAAATGTAATTATCATTTTAAAAAAATATTTTAATATAATTCATTCATTCATTCAATAATATATATATAGAGGCCTATATATTCACAGAAACCAAGCTCACTCAAAAATCATCGTGCGTTGGTATATTCTCACGCGTCAAATAAAAAGGATGGAAATTGGGAAAATGATTGTTAATTCGAGGAATCCACTCAAACTATTTCGAATGACTCAATCCAAAAACAGTGTTGAAGCATGACATATGCATCCAAAAAGAAATGACCTTCATTGGTCCCTGACTATATTATACTAGTCAAACGCGAAATATGCGTTGTAAGATGAGCGAGATATCTGAATAAGGTATAAAAGTCCTTGAAGTAGTTGTACCCTTGCTACTTTATCGACTCTGGTATTCTACACACCTTGATATCTGAATAAGCTATAAAAGTCGTTAAAGTAGTTCTAGTCTTGCCACTTCATTGACTCTGGTATTCTACACACCTTGACGGATATAAAAAATACTTCATTGTTGGTCAACTCTTGAATCTAGAAAGCAGTGAATCTCGACAACTTAATTCTGTCACAATTTTTATGAAATATTCTATGAATATTATCAGTCATTTTATTTTTTTTCTTCAAAACGACTGATCAGAATTGCTTAAAAAAATCGTAATAATGTGTAAAATCCATGTATACACATTTAGAGAAAATTTCATTCTATTTGGAGAGATTTTATTTTTCAACATTTTCCGCCCAGCCAAATCTTATGGGGTTTTTAGAAACTTTGAGATGATGATTCTCAAAATCGGTCCGACCGATTCATCCCCAAAACTATACAGTTCTAAGTTGGATGAGTTTGGGTGTACAAAAAAAGTTTCATGTTGATCAGTCAACCCCTGCGACCTGTGGAGTGCTTACAAAAAAAAAAAAAAAAAAAAAAAAAACACAGACAAAGCCCTATAAGAGTGGGATGGAGACTTCGCTACGCTCATCAAAAACAGGATAGCAATCAGTATGAAAAATACATAGAATAATATAGAGAAATAGATTGAAAATATGACATATTAGTACATGAAAAGGGAACTGATTGAATAGAATAAATGTAAAAACAAAATAGGATTGAATATAATAATAAGGAGATTTAGTGATTACAAAATTGAAAAGTGATATATAGTGAAACGTTAATTATACAAATGATTTCTTAAAATTCTTACGGAGTCTTTAAGTGCTGTATTGTGTTAAATATTATTTTTCATAGTGTTTGAATTATTAAGTATAATATGCCATTATTAATTTTGTAATCTTTCCTACGAATATCGATAATTTTTTTAAGATAATATTATTATAATTATGATGATGGATAAATTTTTTATAGTTGATGTTGCATGTTATACTGTGTCCAAGTGGCAACCCTGTGGTCGGCAATGTTTTTATTAATAAAAACTTATATATATGTATATATATATATATATATATATATATATATATATATATATATATATATATATATATATATATATATATATATATATATATATATATATATATATATATATATATATATATATATATATATATATATATATATATATATATATATATATATATATATATATATATATATATATATATATATATATATATATATATATATATATATATATATATATATATATATATATATATATATATATATATATATATATATATATATATATATATATATATATATATATATATATATATATATATATATATATATATATATATATATATATATATATTTATGAGCTACCTGACATTGTTTATACAATTCTCGAGGAATGGCCACAATAAATACAAATACAAACACAAAAAAAAAAATATTCCCAGATATGAAATCGACCCTTTACGTCGAACGATAACAATTCCACTTACTTGTTGTCACCGGTTGCATTTCGACCAACGTCCCGACGTAAAGCAGTATCAACACGACTGCGTAGATCGTCTTCATCTTTTCAATTGACTAGCACACTACTAATCGGCCAGACTAACCACGTTTATAAACGTGAACATAACGATATTAACTGCCGTAGGCCTAGCGGTTATCAACTCTGAGGTATTTTTTTCATTACATGTTTTGTTGTGAATTGAATTATTGATAAGGATTTTGCGTTGATTTAATTGCTTTTCGTTGATTGATTATACGTTGTGTGAACTAGAAAGATGGAGTTTATTTATGCATTATTGAATGCTTTTATTAAGAGCCCGCATCTTGGCCAGATTTACAGGGTGGACTTTCGCCACATTTATCTCAAGAACTATAAACATTACGGACTTGAGGAAAAATGCAGTGAATAAACGGTACCATCACAATTAGATATGCCTAGTCAAAAATTGAAGAATAATTTTATTATGGAGCAATAATTGAATCAAAATGTGCCTAATTTGATGGTTTCCATTGCTTAATTGCCGGTTACCGAATAATAGTAGAAATAAATTACAAACGCACATCCTTAAGTTCAACTTTGCTCATCAATATTTGAAATTCTGATTCGCCTTATATTCTACAGTTTTCCCAATTTCCTTGGCCAAAATGTGTAATGTAACTAGATTTTGTCCAAATTATGAAACTAAAAACTCCCCCATCTAGCGGTGGTTACTGGAACTCTTCCAATATCATCCCTTTTACACTTTTCAACCCAAAACTAAACTTTTAAACGCACATCGAACTTGGATCGAGCATTTTGAAGAGAAACATTCTCAGCTAAGATGCGGCCTCTTAAGAAGTAATTGTGTAGGTAAATTTAATTGCTGTCAAATTAATAGGACAACTACAAGAGTTGGGGACAAACAAACCACAATGCAGTGATACCAACCTATTTTATCATAATATTTAGAAGGTGATCCAACTCAGGTCTTGAAAGTGAAATATTTCCAAGGTCAGAATCTGAGTCCAGTGTCCCGATTGCCTGTGGCGCAACTATCGCTTTTATATAACTAATTGATGAGCGTAGCGAAGTCTCCATCCCACTCTTATAGGGCTTTGTCTGTGTGTTTTTTTTTTTTTTTTTTTTGTAAGCACTCCACAGGTCGCAAGGGTTGACTGATCAACATGAAACTTTTTTTGTACACGCAAACTCATCCAACTTAGAACTGTATAGTTTTTGGGATGAATCGGTCGGTCCGATTACGAGAATCATCATCTCAAAGTTTCTAAAAACCCCATAAGATTTGGCTGGGCAGAAAATGTTGAAAAATAAAATCTCTCCAAATGGAATGAAATTCTCTCTAAATGTGTATACATGGATTTTACACATTATTACGATTTTTTAAGCAATTCTGATCAGTCGTTTTGAAGAAAAAAAATAAAATGACTGATAATATTCATAAAATATATCATAAAAATTGTGACAGAATTAAGTTGTCGAGATTCACTGCTTTCTAGATTCAAGAGTTGACCAACAATGAAGTATTTTTTATATGCGTCAAGGTGTGTAGAACACCAGAGTCAATGAAGTGGCAAGAGTAGAACTACTTCAACGACTTTAATAGCTTATTCAGATATCAAGGTGTGTAGAATACCAGAGTCGATAAAGTAGAAAGGGCAGAACTACTTTAAGGACTTTTATACCTTATTGAGATATCTCGCTCATCTTACAACGCATATTTCGCGTTTGACTAGTGTATAAAATCCAGAGCTGAGCAATGTACAGATATAATATAATATTTTTTTCTTCCCACAGTCAAGTCTCCCTTGGAGACTTTGTGGATTGTATTTGAATGTTCACTGTTTTTATTTGTATGTACAAAACTGATAATAATAGATGAAGAAAAAAAAAAGTTCGATCTATTCAAAACAACAATGCTATACACGGCCCAGTAGAATTATAATGTTAGCAGTTGTGTATTTGTTTTTTAAGAGAATTATAGATTTTGTTGTTTCAACAATGCCACCGGTACCATAGCCACTCTTTATCTACATCTAGTTCACAAGGGAATCTGCTAAATTGTGAGAGGCAGTCGGGACCTTTGGCTCTGAACTGACCGCAAGAAACCACAAATGCCTTCCATGTTATCAGTATGTGAGTTGGAGCACCTTCTTTATATTAGGATAAAATAGGTTGGTATCACTATATCGTGAAAAAAACCATGTAGTAGTGATACCAACATACTTAAGCATAACATAAAGAAGGTGTACCAACTCGCGTCTTCAAAGTGAAGTATTTCCGGGGTCAGAATCTGCGTCCATGACCCCAATTGCTGGTAGCGCAACTATCACTTTCATATAGCTTTTATTAGATGAGCGTAGCAAAGATTCCATTTCACATAGGTACCGAAAAGAAATGGGTTTCGTTATTATTTTTCATTTTTTTATTTATTTTTTTTTTTTGCTTGTAATTTTGTGCGCGGCAAACAGGTCAGGAAAAAATACCTATCGACTTGAAACTTTTTCTACATATTTCCGTCATAACAGAATAGGCTGGGATTGTTTTTCAGAAGAATCGTTTGGAAGGTTTTTCCGTAAAATAATCGGAAAATTTGAGAAATCCTCATGAGAATAATCCGGAGGAAAAATACTTGAAAAATAAGGATTCTTCAAATGCTCTCAAATTTTCACCAAATATGAACAATACTGTCATACAACTTTTTAGAGGTATTTGCAACAATGGGATGAGAAATAACAAAGAAAACGCAATAAAGGTGTACATTTTATTGAATATTTGGATCAATTGGTTTTGCAAAGAGTATATGCGACAGGTTGCAGCACTATAAATATCAACTTATTAGACGAGCTTTAGCGAGGATTCAATTTGACATACTGAAAAAAATTGGTGTTCATTTTTATGTTTTTTTTTTTTTTTTTTGTTTTCATGTTTTTTTGTCGGTTCTCCACAGGTCAAACGGCTACAGCTATCAACTTCAAACTTTTTTTCGTCATGGTTCCTCATCTAACTTAGATCTGTATAGTTTTGTGGCATTATCGGGTGGTAACTTTTTTTTTAATGAATTTTAGAAATTTCAAAAATCCCCATTAGAATAACCCGGAGGAAAATACTTGAAAAATCAAAATTTTTCAAGACCTCTCAAATTTTCGCCGAATATAAAGGAAACTATTATGCACATTTTGAGAGATTTTTCGCATCAATCGGATGAGAAATAACGAAGAAAACGCATTTATAAAGCATTTTCCCATCAATTTAGGCTATTACGGGAACCAATTAAATCTATAGCAACAAGTGTCACCAATTAATTCAAAACAATTGAAATGAATGAAGAGGAAGGCCGTGACATAACTGATTCTCGTAAGGTTTTTGAACGTTTGGAGTGATCCAAGGTCTGTAGATGTAGATTGGGTTGACAAATTATTTTTCATTCCAGATTTCTATACCCCTAAGCTCGTCTAACAACGCGCATCCCGCGTTTTCCTAGTAAAACTTATTAATATAGATATATTTACGTCGTCTTTCATCTTATGTATAAAAAAAAAATATGCAATCTTTTTCTTCACCAAGTTGAAAAAATCTTGTCAAAGTACCTACAGGCAATCAAACGTAGAGCTATAGCTGCTAATGGAACCTTCCCTGCTGTTTGTTTTTCATCTTACTGACTTGCTAAAGAAAAAGGCTTGTATTTATTTCACGTCCGTACACAATCTTCTGGGTTGGTTCAACCTATGACTATCAATAACGTAACGGGATAAGCAACATGGCATAAGTCCTATCCTTTTAACATTAGGCCGTTTTCACCATCATGGAATCAGAGCGCCTTCGTGTACATTTCTGAGATTCGCAATTTCAAATCAAATCGTACGTATTAGGCTCGTATTTCAATGTATAGGACATAGTTGTATACTTGCATTGTTTCTGATCTTTCTCGTAGATGATGAGTAATTATCCAGTTATCAAATGGTGAATATAGCAGTAGGGCTCTTGACTAGGAGTCTAAATGCTTTTACAGACGTATTTTAAATTTAGATTGGCCAATTCGAATGAAATTCATTCCAATATTGCTTAATGCAGTTGGAAAGAGCTGGATTCACAGATTGCATTACATCTATTACTTATATAGATCAACATACAATAATACCAGCATATTATCTTAATATTTGTGAGGCAGCATCCCTTTGATATACGCATGGTGCGAAAGGAAAATGCCATGCTGGTTATCCCGTTACGTTATTGATAGTCACAGGATCGACGCACGGGTTATAAAGATCGTCCTCGCTGCATTCGAAAGACAACGGACATGCGTATGTTGTTTCCATTAGTACTGATTCACCGTTGCCTAGTTCTATACATTCCGCATATTCCGTCTCACCAACGCACTTGAAGAAGTCGTTCGGACTGCATTGCACTGACCTCTGCTGGCTGGATACAGCAACGACAACCTTAAACATTCATATTTTTTAAAATTTGTCACGACCTTCTGGACCCCTATTCCTGAGATAAATGAGATGTGAAAAAAATAAAAGTGAGTGAGAAAACGATTATCTCACTTAAAATGGCCGATTTACCATTACTAATCGGCCATACTATCTCAGGAATACGGGTCCAGACGAGACTACATAAGGCTTGGGTTTATTGTTTGTTTGATTTGTTTTATCGTGTAAATACTGTGGCAATTGTTGTGATTTTTGTTGTTGATTGATCTTTTTTGGTCTTGCTAGTTAGAGAAAAATAAGTACAGAGTTTGTAAAATAGATATAATGTATAATTGACCACTAGTGATAGGCGTGGCTTATCGGTAGGTCACCTAGATCTATACTTCATGTGGGCATTTAGAGATACTCTGATAGGTAATGTCAATAACCCACATAATGAACAGCCCATTTGATTGGATGTTTTGTTTTGTGACGTTTGTGGGCGGGTCAATCACTAGTCGTCAATTGGTTCAGTAAATAATAGATATAACAAATAATAGATAGAGTTGTTCTAGTTTTAACATTCTAAGCGAGATAAAAGATGATATCGGCAAAGAAGTGTACGAGGCTTTGCTGACCCACGTTCTAGCCGTATCAAATTAAGATCTAAATCTTGACATGAAATAATTGTTTCCGTATGAAGGCAAAGAATGATTGTTTAGGGTTGTTTGTTTACGGGGAACCACAAGGGCAATCTTACTATCCGAAAGAAGTAGTATTAGCCATCCCATAGTAATGCTTTCGCTATGAGTAGAGACATGTAAAAATAGCAATTGCTATAAAAGCGACAAAATATAAAAGTGCTTTGGAACATATTTGTCCATTATTTCTTCATGTTTCTACACATTTGATGTTGTTTGATCATGTTTTTGAAAAGGTGACAAAGTGCTACAAACATCTGAATCTGCTATGTTTCAACGTACTGGCAATATAGATGCTATATTTGGAATAAAAGCATTATAGATGCTATTTTCTGCCGAATATATTAATTTAGAAAACCAAAGTGCATCTCCAAATGTAGGCGGCAGATGAGGCGTAGGTTTAACCTGCTGGTGGACACCATTTTACCAAAACTACCAATTTGAGTGTTCCACTTGTATGCCTTTTGTATGTTATCTAGTGGTTTCACCGGTACCGTAGTGTTGTAGCGCTACAGAATGTTTAGCGCTACAAAACACCATGTTTCAAAATGATAGATGCATCAGAGTGCTACTTTTCAAATTCTAAATGCTATGAGAAGAAAAAATAGAAGCTATATTTACATGTCTCTAGATATAATATAGCTTACCGGTATTCAACAGATTGTAAAAATTATAGCGATAACTGATGAGTCAAGAAATGAAGAACAATTCAAAAGTGCCGTCCACGGTAGCTCATCCAGCTGAGGCATCGCTTCAGAAACAATTAATTTGACTATGATTGCATATACCAATAATAAAAATGTGTTTAGTTTAATTTAATATAATTTAATTGATTCAATTTTTCACATTTTTCAATAAATGGAATCTTCGTGACACTTCTGATCAATGTATCTCACATGATTTTTCCAAACAATTCAATATTTTTTTTCCATATCGGCATTGAAACTTGACAAAAAATCATTGTTCCTCAATTAGGACTAAGGAAAATGGTTGACAAAATTGAATAAAGTTTATTTTAACAACAGAAAAATCTTTGTATCCAATATATTGCGTTGTTAATGTTATACTCACAGTTGCCAATAGTACAAGGATAAAAACTCGTTCCATAATAATTATTATAATAAAATATATTCAATGAAATCTCTCCTCTTGGTTCAGTTCGATCGACTCGCAGTGTAACTGACAATTAGCACATCTTGCAGATTCACGCTTCAATTATAGCAGAAGTCAATGTTAACATCTGATAAGATCTTATCTAGATACATGTCTTAACTTGTCAGACTGATCGACACCCCCAGTGGCGTGCAGAGGGTCGAATTAGAGTGGAGCAGACACCCCCGGATAGGGGGTGGTACACCCCATCTCCGTGGTGCGTCGCCCTCGAAGTGGTAAATTGAAGAGTGTGACAACTCAAACAAGCCATATATATAAAATCCGAATCTGGGTCATAGAGAAAGACGTAGAGATGTAAGCGGGTGCGAAGCCGGTGACCCGCGGGGGGTTTGGGGGGGAAGGCCCAACAGCCCCGCAGAGAATTTTTTTTGAAATGTTTCTTTCTAGGTGTTTCATAATTTTGATTGCTTTGGAACTGGAATCAAGCCTACTGAAAGAGAATAAAAACGACGAAACGTGTACATTGTACAACTAGCTGTCCCTTGAGCGGGAAAGGAAAAGAGGTGGGGTAAGATAAGCTGGGGAAATTGAATGCGTGCACTTGCTGCGCGCAGAATTGAAAATGCGATCTGTGTTCCCTCAACCTGTGGAGTGTCCTAAAAACTAGACTAACCATCAAGCAGAGAGACATGATTTGGAGTGTTTTCCTAATGGTCTGAAAGTCAATTCGCTCACCTGGACTCATTACATAACTTGGTGCAGAAATTACTAATGAGTAAATTGAACTGGGTGCTCAACCAGCTACCACCGATGGTTACCAATCGATCAATTATATTTTGATTTCAACTGATTCTCATATCATGGCTTTTATTGATCTTGATAATGCCAGACCTTAGATATAATAATTGGAATTGAATGACAAGCCTTTATTCTCGATGTTTCCTCATATGAAACAAGCACTCCACCTGAGGTGGGTTTGGGTACTGACATATTTGATCTTCCACATTCGTAAAATGATAGACCTATACTTACCTCACTGGTACCCCCATGCTCTCCACATAACTGTCTACATTGATTCATTCGTACACAATCACATAGGTGATTGTGTATCATGAATCTACGTACAATTATCAGGCCTTTTCTTCCGAAGCTTTTGAATTTGTTCACCCACCCACTTTTGAGGTGGAGCGCCGTGCTCCTCCTTATATATAGCCTGCACGCCACTGGACACCCCTGTTCGACACGGAACAGACGACCGTCAGTACAATCACATTTGTCATTGAACCGATTGACTGTACTAAACTGGAAAACCTGGAAAAGTTAAAGATTCTTGAACAAGCCTCAAAAGTAGGGAAAAGTAGGTTCGGAATCGGTTCCAGGCTCAATCGGTTCTGAAATAGAGAATCGATTCTTTCTGTGATGATTTTTTCGATTATTCATCACGTTGATTGAGACATTATGTATTATTGATGGATGTTTTACGAGTGTGTTGTCGCAATATGAATTGTATAGATATAATATACTAGTTCACGCGTTCATTATATGTTTGTCTTTTCTTCTCCGTGCGCAGTAAAACCCAAAATGTGTCCTACTACTGCTTTGTTTCGTCACAGGAGATGTCGACGGGCTGAAAGATAACCAAATGATATGATGATGCCTGAAAACAAGGAATAAACTTGCGCCAATATGAGAGAGCGTCTAGATGAAAGATTTCTCTCATTTTCAACCAAAAAATTGCGGAGAATCGGTTCTGAACCGGTTCTGTAAATCGGTTATCCGGTTCTGATTTTTTTGGAACTGAAGTTATCCCTACTCAAAAGTTATGAAAAGGCAAGTGAATTTGGCACATAAATTAATGAAACAGGAATAGTCGGGGAAAAATATTCTCAAGTATTTAGTACAATAGTTTTTATTAAAATAGTTTCTCCAAATGAAGTTCGAATTGTAACAATTCTTTGGTTTCTCACAAGGTTTACATAAAATATTTCAACGCATCAATCAGACATGGAATTGAGGAATAATTTGTTCTGGAAAAACCCGGAAAAGTCGGGTAATTTGCACCTCGGGAAAAAAAATAGTAATATGATCCGTTGAAATCTTCTAATAAAAATCTCCGTGTTTACTCCTTGTTGGTAATCTCCTCCTCGCTCTTTCCCTCGCTTCCTTCATCCGCTCCCGTGACCTTGAGACTGTTGACCCACGTGTCGTGCTTGGGCAGCCCGCACAGCTGCATGCCCGTTTTCGGGTTGCATCGGCAGATCATCATGTCGTGCCCCTCCCTGTATACCCGCTGTGCCCACGTCACTCCCTTCGGGCATTTCTCGGACGTCGGACCTTCTGGAATATCACCGGATAAGAACGATGTTTAGTAACGTCAAACTGAGACGAGTGGCCGAGTGGTTAATACACTGAACCGTCATTTAGGACCCTTTTCTAATAATACACTTGAAATAAAGTGGTAGTGCTAGTTAGCTCCAAGAGGCTAAGACTTTGATTGCTTAATATTCACTAAAATAAGTTACGAATAATGACAATATATTATAATAAAAAATTCACGGTCTCTTAGACTGAATAATTCATCACATTTTCTTGCCCACCTCATAAGCAGGGCTAAGATTTTGTGTTAATAACAATGGAAATACACAGAGACGAGACATGTTGCCATGACAGGTAGCTCTCCTAGTAGACATTAACCAATTGAAGTCCTAGCCTTTTATAGCTGGCCAGGCCTGGCACGGAATGTATTAGGTAAGGGTCTAGGAGATCGGGATTTGATTCCCGCCGTGGTCGACCATCCTGACAGGGGTTTTTTGTGGTTTCCCTCTGTCGTTCAGGTCAATACTGGGATGGTTCTTTAACAACAGGCCACGACCGACTCCTTCCCACTATCCAAAAATACCTATTAAAATAACCTTTCATCTCACCATCCCATATATCATTCACAGACACCAATAGATCGTAGTCATCAGTAGAATGCGTCGTTAAACCCAATATAAATTAAAAATGTAAATACTTTGATAATTACATAATCTTGCTGTAATGCCAAGGATATATGACCTTTTCAAAATAGTAAACGTAAGCCTTGTCCTTGAAAATCTAATGTCATATAAACATCACAGCTTCACAAATAATGATATTTTTGTTTGTTATGTTGGTAGATGACCTTGTACTTTGATGGGTATAAAGTAGGTCAATATTTTCAGACCAATTATTACACATTTTAAATCTTGATGCTCAGACTTTATTCTTTCTGGAATATTATCAGACCAGATCATTGTTTAGCGAGTTAACGTTGAGATGTTTACAACTTGCATGGCGGATATAAATGTCACCTCTGTACGTGGTATTAGGATCACCCTTCATCTTAGCTCTCATTAAAAGTTAATTTGTTATAAACTGGGTTTTTAAACTTTTTCTTACGTTCAACAGTATACGTCTTCGTATATGTCCGCCATTTTCAAATCAAAACACAGCCTTCTAAACAAAGTAGTTCCAAAGTGAAAAATAAGTTATATTCGAGAAACGTCATAAGTCCTGGACTGAGGCCCTTTCTTGAATAACACAGTACTCTCGACCTTGTTAATATTAGGACTAATGCTCTTTCAACACAAAATGTGCGTTAACATCCAATAATATCAATTTGAATTACTAGGCAAACGCGTTATGTTTTTCCGCGTAGATGGATGAGCTGGAACAATATATCAACATATCTTTGGATTGGTTATACTATATAAGGTTTGGTTATAATTAGATTATACATTTTTTTTAGATCGAAACGGCTGATCCGATTCGATTGAAAGTTCGGAATAATCTTTACAATTATTATATTAAAATTCCCTGAGAATTTGAATTCTCTCGAAATAAATAGTTTTCACGGATTTTTTTCTCTGCGTTATTCTTATGGGATTTTTGAAAACTTTGAAATGAGTTTTCTTAGAAGTGGTCAAACTGATTGCGTCTAAAAACTATACAGTATCGAGTTAGATAAAGACACTTGTGTATGCCAAGTTTCAACTGATTTTGAATTTTCGTTTGACCTGTGGAGCGCGAAAAAAAAAAAAAAACGAGCACTTTTTTGGGGGGTATGGTGAAATTTAGTCTTTGCTTCGCTCATCCAATCAATTGTAATGAGAGGTCAATTGTTATAGTTAGAACTATCACATGATTATTGGAGAGGGTCAGTCGACCCCCGATCCCCCCGGCTCCGCCGCCCATGCTTACCATAGTTCTTGTTGACGTCGGAACCACACCAAACACCTCCCAGCACTAATGCCGACATCAGTACTAGTATCGACATCTCGTCAGTTGACACTTTGACACGTCAGTACTGCCGCTGTTGCTGTTGTTGTTTCACCTTTCTTGGAAAAGTCATAATGATTAGGGTCGTCAACAAATGATCGATGTATCGATTATATGATTCATATTTTTTCAAGCGATATGATACCGGTAGTCGATTCAATTTCTATAATATTATATTTCGGATTGTCGAAACTATGCAAAAAAAACGTCCTTCATTTATGTTGGCATTCCTGCGATATAATTCTTCTGTTGAACACTCTTTAAAGCTAATGAGAAACGCTTTCGTAATGACGAGCATAAATTGGAAAGTCTGATACAATATCTGGACATTCAATACGATTATCGAACGAGAGAAAAAATATCAATATATTACGATTAATTATCGATGTGATTTTAACGATAGTCTATATAAGTTCTTACACCGAGGAATAACCCTGAAGCTAGGTTTCCATTACAATTTATTTCACGTCGCGTCCGTCAAAACTTCGGCCGACGGCAACTTTCAACCAATCATACGCAAGAGAATGCATCGGAGGGAGGGAACAATTTTTCGCCGTCCAAGTAGAGCCAATTTCAACTTTTGACGGACGGGACGATTTGCGGATGTCGTGTAGAGTACCAAGAGTTGAATGTAGGATCGCATCGTCGCATTTCCGTTTTACTTTGATATTACTGTTATAATCGCGAGCAAAATCACACGCTGTTTTATATTTTGAGGTTATATAAACGATTATTAATTTTCAATGGTTAGTTTCGATCTCAAAATATTCATAGAGGCAATTAGAGAATATACCTACCAAAGATAGTGACATGTTGACACGTTGATTTCGATGGTTGCTTTCGAAAAGTTCTAGTTTTTGCCGATAGAACGCATTACCTTTGTGACGGGAAAAATGCGGTATTGGAACGTGATCTATTTTATACCAACGATGCCGTCCAAAGTTTTGATGGACGTCATGTGAAAAAATCGTCATGGGAACCTAGCTTGATAGTAATGCTAAAGTAGGCCTACAGTTGATTCAAAGCACCTCGCATTTACTATCAAGTAGTAATTGTTTCAAACTTCCAATAGTTTGCGTTTATTTCACCGTCATCACAGCCATCCTGCAAAAACTATCCGCAAACCGTCTGACGCATCTGATTAGTTCGTCTTGAGCCCGTAAACCCAACGAAATGAATTGAGGCTAATTCTTAGTCCGAGCCAAGATGCATTGAGGGTTGCGTTGGTTTTCCGGTTGGAGATGGTGACTTAACTCATTCGAAAACACGTTCCATTTCCTGAGTACTTTTCTGAGAACCATTGATCGCTGCTCTATCTAGTGTTGTTTTGTAGAAACGGCTGACAGGCTGACAAACTTGATGACAGCTGTTATTAGCTGAGCCAATGTGAACGTAAAGTTAGTTCCTGTTATCACTACTTATCTACGCACGATCAATAATTCTTAAAATGTGGCTCGTGAATTGGAACATTTCTTTAACATGGAAGTTAGGAAGTGAGGACACCATCTCCAACCGGCAAATCAACGCAGCCCGCGATGCATTTCGGCCCAAGCTTTGATAATAAAACCAAAGTTATATAATTTTGAACTGTAGAATCTTTTTTTTTGCCAAAGAGAATTATGAGTCTACGACAATACCAAGATCACGACTACGACTACTTTCTTCTCGAATCTTGCTGCCGTCATAGTGCTCTTGATTTCCGACAAAAGAACTCTCGATTACTGTGACAAATACTAAAACCAAGACTTGGACTACAACAGTAATCAAAACTATTGTGAATCGACCATTTACTTAAATTTTTCCAACTCAATCAATTCATCCAGATATTTTTCTGGTACGGATGAATATATATGTAGAATGATCGAACAATTTTTTCTTACTGAACGACTAGTTCTATATACCTACTTCTGATCAAGCTGAATTTACAACTGTAATCAGTCGCAGAATAGCAGTGTAGTCAGTGGAAAGACAAGAGTTGCCATGGTGAGGACGTTCGTCTGTCTCTCCCTACCTATTAGCCATGACGGCCAGGGGTTTCGAACACTCATTGACAGTAGAACGTTGGTTTTAAGTGCCGAATAGAAGAGAGAGATTAAACGCGGTGGTTAATGTGTTGGTGTGATACGGTATTTAGTCTTTGTTTCTCGCCATTGTTATTGCTGCTAGGAAAACGCATCATATGCTCTCTATAGAGGGGGATTCATCAACTGTACTAAACAACAACTTACCTAAAAAACGACCATATGACCTGAAAACCAACTGAACTTGAAACCAACTGTACCAAAAACCCACTGACCTAAAAAATTACCAACTGACCTAAAAACCAACTGAATTTCAAACCAACTGACCTAAAAAACGACCAACTGACCTAAAAACCAACTGAATTTCGAACCAACTGACCTAAAAAAACGACCAACTGTACCAAAAACCAACTGACCTAAAAACGACCAACTGACCTAAAAACCAACTGAACTTGAAACCAACTGACCTAAAAATCGACCAACCGTACTAAAAACAAACTGTACTAAATACCAATCTGACCTAAAAAAACGACAAACTGACCTAAAAACCAACTGAACTTGAAACCAACTGAACCAAAAACCAACTGGCCTAAAAACCAATTGACCTAAAAACCAATTGACCTTAAAAAACGAACAACTGTAGGTACTAAAAACCAACTGTACCAAAAACTAACTGACCTTAAAACCCACTGACCTAACCTTCTATTACCAGAGCAATATGTACAGAAGTGAACTTTTTGACCACTGCCGGCCCGTAGGCTACCAGCTGGAAAGCACTGGTCTACGCTATAACAATTGTACACAGCTTGGAGGTTTTTGTTAGCTGTGCTTTCCAGTCGAGGGTTTTACCTTGATCAATCATATTGAACTTGTGTGCAGTCAAAAGGAATCGTAACTATTTTAGAACGTGTGATTCTGAGTAAGAGACAATGGGAGTCGATCGAACGAATTATTAGTTTTTTGGAGTAACTATTTAAATGTTGAAATCAAATTGAAATGTTGAACTATTGAAATGACAGCAATGTTGAATGTCTCAAAAAAAATATTTCTCAAAAATTATATTCTTCAACATTTTTCTTGTTCTACAGAATAAATGAAAGAATAATCAATACAATAAATTCGTACAAGTGGCCACCCTCGGTAGCTTGGTCAGCTGAGGCAGCGCTTCAGAAACTGAAGTCACCACGGGGGTTCGAGTCCCGCATAAGGCACGGGTTTTTGTAAACGTTCTTTCACTTACCATCACTTCGTAGTTTCATAATCACCTGCTCATTCGTACCCCCGTATAACCTAGCTGTTGGTGGGGTCGTTAAGCAAACAATAGCCCTAATCATCATCATTACGTATAATACGTATAATAATGAATGAATTCAATAATGATTATGAAAAAGCTTATAACTTATAAGAATTAATTTAATGTTTTTAGTAAATGCTTTGTCTATTTAGGTCTTGCCTTTTCACTTTTTTTTTCGATAACATCGAAACTTGATACAAAATCATTGTTCCCCAATTAAGGCTATGGGTGAAAGATAGGATCGTTTGGACGGGGCACCACAAGGGCGATCTTACCACCCCATTTTAATTATTTGAAACCAATGAACTTCAACACCAGGACTGTGCTGTTGGTAACCATAATTTTCTGCCGCAGACAAAAGTCTTTCAGTTTCCGAAAGTCCGGAACACATTATAAGTAGAAACCGTTTCTGTGACATATATCCTTTTATATAGCCTTTTCACAACAGATTTTCCTCCCTGTAATTATAGGCATTATATGTAATTATATGTATCATATTACATGGACAATGAATAAGGATTGTATCAATAAATACAGGAATCCAGTTTAATATTATAATATATTTGATTCATAATAATAAACAAAAACAAATATACATGATTAGCGTCAAACAAATAAATGCATACTCAAGTATTTTTGATCGGACACTAATTTTTATATTTCATCCAAAACTGAAATTATCAGTAATTCGATATTCTATAGCCTATATATTAGTAAACCTTTTCAAAAGACGTTATTTAACAAACTTTAGATTAACTAAAACCTAGTTTGACGAAATATAAAATTATTGGATTAAGTGGTAGTTAGTGGATTAATTTAGTATTACTCCCTTGGGTTACTAATTCTATGTTTGTACCATAATTATTAATTAGTTTTAATTAATACAATTTCATTAATTTTTCGTAAAATGCAGTCAAAATCAAGGGAAATAGTTGTTCATATCACTTATTATGGAATGAATACCAACTGTTCGATTTACAAAATGAAAGTGAGACAAAAATGTCAAGACTCCATACGATACACAATGTTAAAGTATATTACGACTCTGAAACTAGATTTTAAATTTAAATTTAAATCTAATTTTAGATTTAAATGATGATCAAAGATTCGAGAGTAGAATGTAGGGGGAAGGAAACGGTTGTGACGTATTGTTAAATGACATCACAACTAGATTTTGAGAAATTATGTCAATATTTTTTAACCCCTAACTTTTGAGAAAACTGGAAATCATCATCTCAATTTCAGAAATTATAAGTATTTTTGTCCTCCAGGACCCCTATTCCTGAGATAAATGAGATGTGAGAAAAATAAAAGAGAGTGAGAAAACGATCATCTCACTTAAAATGGCCGATTGGTAATGGTAAATCGTCCATTTTAAGTGAGATAATTGTTTTCTCAACAATTTTTATTTTTCTCACATCTCATTTATCTCAGGAATAGGGGTCCAGAGACCATAAGTCATGACGTAGACATTACCGATTCTGTATATAACATGAACAGAATCGAGTAATGTCTACGCCACGACTTGGAAAAAGGGCCGGGTCCTGGACGACAAATGAATAAATTATAATTTCTGAAATTGAGATGAAGATTTCTAGTTTTCTCTAAAATTAGGGAAATAAATATTACAATTATTTGTAAGAATCCATATTCAGGGTCTGATGTTCTCTAAATTATACTCTAAATCATTACAAAAATCAAAATCTAAATCATTACAAAACGAAGATGGACCGCTTTTATGTCATTTCAGAGTTGGACCCTGTTTATAAAAGGGAACCTAAATCACATTTTAACTTTCTAGAATGTGATTGCTGAGGAATCTTTCTTCATCTTCGCACAATCTACCCGAAGTGTTTTTTTCATAAATTACGTCACTGCTTAGCCGGGGGAAAGGGGGTTGTCAAGATTTGTGACAAGGGGGAAGGGGGGGGGGGGAGGCAACTGTGTGACATTTCATTTTTTTGTTCTATGTATTTGGCGCCATTCTTATAGATTCTTATATTTCTACCCACCCTAGAAACAGCAGATGCATATCAAATAATTATTAAGTTTCATTATTCAAAAAGCAAATTGAAATAGAAATGGATATTTCTATATTATTATAATATTTTTATATATTAAATATATTATCAATATATTATAGATTATTTTTATAACAGGAATAGAAAGAAGAAATGATTATTTTGATTTTATTACTTTATTGTAACTTTGTCAATTGTTAATTTCAATTTTTTGTCAGAGGGGGGTATGAGAATTTGTGACGTATTTAAAGGGGGGGTGGGTAATAGGTTTTGTGACTAACTGTGAGATGGGAGGGAGGGGGGATTCAAAGTGGCCTAAAAATAGTGTGACATAATTTATGGACGTGACGGTCGGTGGTTTAGAAGTTGGGTCGACAGTCGTTGGTCTCGGATGAGAACACGTAGTTCGGGGGGCAGGTCGGTTTTGGTTTACTGATGACTTGGTGCAGGGGTGGCTGCATGATGTCGGACTGTGCTGGAAATAAACAAATACACATCGGTATTAGGATGGATGCAAACGTGGTCGTATTTCATAAGAATTTATTTTACGAAATTAGAAAAAAAATGCAGAGTTGGTGGTAAAAACTTGGCACCTCCACCGAAATAATGAAACGAAAGTGTCTCTTTTTGGCAATTTCACAAGAATTGTACGAAAGAAAGAAAAAAATGTCAAGATGGCGACAAAAACTGGGCACCTCCACCGAAATAATAAAAAGAAAGTGTCTTTTTGGCAATTTCACAAGAATTTTACGAAAGAAAGGGAGACATGTCGAGAAAACTTGGCGCCTCCACCAAAATAATGAAACAAAAGTGTCTCTTTTTGGCAATTCTACAAGAATTTTATACGAAAGAGAGAAAAAAAAGTCAAGATGGCGACAAAAACTGGGCACCTCCACCGAAAGAATTTAACGAAAGTGTCTCTTTTTGTCGATTCCACAAGAATTTTATACGAAAGAAAGAAAAAAAATGTCAAGATGGCGACAAAAACTTGGCACCTCCACCAAAATAATGAAACGAAAGTGTATGTTTTTGGCAACTACAAGAAAATACTCTCATTTCATATTATATTGTACAGAAGTAAGGTCAGAGACAGCGCAGTCCTGGTGTCAAAGGTCATTGTTTTCAACTCGAAATAGTCTATATATTCATTGGATGCATTGGAAGCGTATACATCTAAAAAATGTTTTTTTAGCTGTATACGCTTGACAGTTATGCGACATGACTTGGATAGTTATCAGTTATATCATCTTGAAGCTATTATAATCATCTGTGTTTCTCGCGTATTAGAATGTTGATATCTCATACCGTTCAAAAGTTATCACCAAAAAACTGATATTTCTCTAAATCGACTCCCGTGGACTCTTGATATATTGTTTGAAGGCGGGAATGTTATTAGACGAGCTTGAGCGAGGATTCAATTTGACATACTGAAAAAAATTGGTGTTCGTTTTTATGTTTTTTTTAAATATTTTTTTTATGTTTTTTTGTCGGTTTTCCACAGGTCAAACGGCTACAGCTATCAACTTTAAACGTTTTTTCATCATGGTTCCTCATCTAACTTGGATCTGTATAGTTTCGTGTCATTATCGTATGATAACTTTTTTTTTCATGAATTTTAGAAATTTCAAAAATACCCATTAGAATAACACGTCGGAAAAAAAGGAAATATTTTTATTTTCAAAAAAAAAAATGGAATTTTGCGTGAAGTTGAGTTGCATTATGATACACATTTCTAAAAACTTTCAGCTTGATCGGGTGAGCCATAGTGAAGAAAAACCATGAAATGTGCTAAATTGGTACCACTCGAAGCAGTTTTTACCCAGTTATAACTTTAATGTCATCCAATTGGCGAATGTAGGCAAAAAGTTTGGCAGAAAAATCGACATACTATTACTATCCGCTTGTCTAACAACGCATATATGGCGTTTTCCTAGTTTAAGCAATTTGAACCAGCCGTTTCGAAGAAGAAAATTCAAATAACTGTTTTTATACATCAAATCTATGACTATCAATAATTGATATCAAAGTTATTGATAGTCATAGATCAAATATATGGAAATGAGCCAAGATGCACTGCTTCCTAGATTCGATATTTGCCCAAGCATTAAATATTCTTCATAATCGTCAAGGTGTGTAGAATACCAGAGAAGATAAAGTAGCAATTAAATGAAGGTCAAAGTGTGTAGAATACCAGAGTCGATAAAGTAGCAAATGTAGGACTGTTATTATACCTTATTCAGATATCTCGCTCATCCTACAACTTTTTCCCTAGTAACTACAGCTACTTATATTTTTAAATATATTTTTCGAACTATCAGAACAAACACGGGTGATGAAATGACCACGCTGTCGGTGTCACCCAAGAAAAAGAGGAGGGGTTTTAGTCGGTGAGAATCCGACACTCCCCGCAATTCAAACGGCGGGGGTCTCATGCAAGATTTTTCCTCTTCACAAAAAAAAAAAAAAATATTCACATTTTTCTGTTTGTTATTGTCAGATATTCTACATAGCTTGTGTGTTGGAAGATTGGAAGCTTTTTTCTCAGATTCATATTGTATTGTTTCAATAATTGGATGCTGCAAAAATCATCAGATTACAAGTCGTGAATGTTATGTATAGTAAGTTAGTTACCTTCTGGCGATGCCTCCACACAGGTCTCCTCGCCTGTTCTGGGGTCACACTTGCACTTGTGGGTGTCGGTCGTGCGCTCGACTTGCGCACATTTCACGTCGGCTAGAACACGAGAACACAACGGAACAATATAAGTGTCTATATAGTATCCAGGATCCGTACCTAACTACACTTACCTTACCTTACTCTAATCACATTAGACCATCATTGTACCATTATATATATACTATAGGAGAACGAGGGATGCGCGTTGTGAGATGAGCTTAGAAGTATGGAAATCTACAATGACAAATATTTCGTCAGATCAATCCGCATCTACGAACCTTGAATTACTTCAAACATTCAAAAACCTTACCTGCAACGTGTTGATATTTATAGAGCTGCAACCTGTCGCATATACACTTTGCAAAACCAATTGATCCAAATATTCAATAAAATGTACACTTTTATTGTGTTTCCTTTGTTATTTCTCATCCGATTGTTGCAAAAATCTCTGGAAATATGTATGATGGTGTTTTTCATATTCAGTGAAAATTTTAAAGCTTTTGAAAAAATTTTATATTTCAAGTATTTTCCATTCAGGTTATTCATAAAAGAATTTTCCAAACTGTCCTATTTTTCCGAAAAAACCGTTCGATCAATTTTTCTGAAAAAACAATCCCAACCTATTCTGGTATGACATAAATATGTGAAAAAAGTTTCGAGTTGATGGTTTTTCTGACCTGTATGCCGCGTATAAAATTACAAAAAAAAAAAAACGAAGCTCACTTTTTTTCGGTATATGGAATGTAAATATTCGTTACACTCATCTAACGAACAACTCAGATTAATGTTCTAGGCCTAGCTAGCTCCAATAGACTGGAGACTCTGATTGGTTAATGTTCACTAGGAGAGTTAAATACTATGACAACACTTATGGACCCTCACCGCAACTGCTACTTGAAATAACGTCCCGATTTGGCTCAAAACAAATCTCAATCTATTCGGATGTGATGCCAAACCTCCAGAAAAAGTTCCACATTGATTGGTTACTTATTGTCTGACCTGTATAGGCGATTCACAATAAAAAAAAACATGAATACAATATCAGAACTGTAATCTTCGCTACGCTCATCTAATAATTGTATTTATTTCATTTATTTATATTGAGTTCAACGACGCACTGTACTGATGTAGATCTATTGGCGTTGGTGAATGATATAGGCCTATCAGATGATGGGATGATGATATAACAGGTGATTTTAGTAGGTGTTTTTGGATAGTGGGGAACCGGCACAGTAGCTGAGTGGTTAGCTCACTTGCTTCGTGTGATCCGGGAGGTGAAGGGACATATCGGACCCGGTTCGATCCCCGCCACCGTCCATCTTCACAGGGGTTTTTGACCGTTTTTCGTGGTTTCCCTCTGTAGTCTAGGCTAATGCCGAGATGATTCCCACAATATAGGCCACGACTACTTCCTTCCCACTATCCTTCCCATTACTTATAAGACCTTCATCTCATCATCCCACCATCTCATTAATCATTCATTCGACGCCAATAGATCTCAGTCATCATTACAGTGTGTCGTTAAACCCAATTTAATTGAAAAAAAATGAAAAATTGAATAGTGGCAAGGTGTCGGTCGTGGCCTGTTGTTAAGAAACCATCCCCGTATTGACCTGAACGATAGAGACAAACCACGAAAATAATCTGTCAGGATCGTCGACCATGGCAGGAATCGAACCCCGGTATCCTGAATGACGGTTCAGTGTGCTAGTCACTCGACCACTCGTCTCAATCTAATGAATTAGTGTGAATTATACACTATGATGTCGTATCAGTTATCACTTGTGTGTGTATGATATATGTTGTAACTTTACTACTTTGTCAATATTATGTTCGTGTTATCTCGTGTAGTGTTAACAGAGTAGTAGTAAAACATATGTGCAATATTTACTAGGCAAACGCAACATATGCGTTGTGAGATGAGCGAGATATCCGAATAAGGTATAAAAGTCGTTGAAGTAGTTCTACCCTTGCTACTTTATCGACTCTGGTATTCTACACAACTTGATATCTGAATAAGCTATAAAAGTCTTTAAAGTAGTTCCACTCTTGCCACTTCATTGACTTTGGTATTCTACACACCTTGACACATATAAAAAATACTTCATTGTTGGTCAACTCTTGAATCTAGAAGGCAGTGAATCTCGACAACTTAATTCTGTCACAATTTTTATGATATATTTTATGAATATTATCAGTTTTTAGATTTTTTCTTCAAAACGGCGATTGGAATTGCATACAAAATCGTGAAAATGTGTAAAATCTATGTATACACATTTAGAGAAAATTTCATCCAATTTGGAGAGATTCTCTTTTTCAACAACATTTTCCACCCAGCCAAATCTTATGAGGTTTTTAGAAACTTTCAGATGATTTTTCTCAAAATCGGTCCGACCGATTCATTCCAAAAAACAGTTCTAAGTTGGATTAGTTTGCGTGTACAAAAAAAGTTTCATGATGATCAGTCAATCCTTGCGACCTGAGAGTGCTTACAAAAAAAAAAAAAAACACACACAGACAAAGCCCTATAAGAGTGGGATGGAGACTTCGCTACGCTCATCAAAAACGCGGGAATTGCGTCGTGAGATGAGCTTATGAAAGTATAGAAATCTAGAATGAAAAATAATTGTCAGCTCGATTCACCTCTACAGACCTTGAATTACTTCAAACGCTTAAAAATCCTACCGGAATTGATTATATGTCACGGCCTTCCTGTTTTATATTTCACTGATTTCGATCGTTCTAAATTTATAGGCTTCTGTCACGTAACTAATGACAAACAATAGTTACCATAGCAGAACAGCGAACTGGTGGACTACCAAACATTCTGATTGGTCAATTACAATTGGTGGACATTGTTGTCTGTCTCTTTCAACAATGGGTGACGTCACTTAACAGTAGCCTATAGACTTCTGTCAAGTAACAAATAACAAACAATAGTTACCATAGCAACACAGTGAACTGGTGGACTACCAAACATTCTGATTGGTCAATTCCAACTGGTGGACATTGTTGTCTGTCTCTTTCAACAATGGGTGACGTCACTTAACAGTAGCCTATAGGCTTCTGTCACGTAACAAATGACAAACAATAGTTACCATAGCAACACAGTGAACTGGTGGACTACCAAACATTCTGATTGGTCAATTCCAACTAGTGGACATTGTTGTCTGTCTCTTTCAACAATGGGTGACGTCACTTGACAGTAGCCTATAGGCTTCTGTCAAGTAACAAATAACAAACAATAGTTACCATAGCAACACAGCGAACTGGTGGACTACCAAATATTCTGATTGGTCAATTCCAACTGGTGGACATTGTTGTCTGTCTCTTTCAACAATGGGTGACGTCACTTGACAGTAGCCTATAGGCTTCTGTCACGTAACAAATGACAAACAATAGTTACCATAGCAACACAGTGAACTGGTGGACTACCAAACATTCTGATTGGTCAATTCCAACTAGTGGACATTGTTGTCTGTCTCTTTCAACAATGGGTGACGTCACTTGACAGTAGCCTATAGGCTTCTGTCAAGTAACAAATAACAAACAATAGTTACCATAGCAACACAGCGAACTGGTGGACTACCAAATATTCTGATTGGTCAATTCCAACTGGTGGACATTGTTGTCTGTCTCTTTCAACAATGGGTGACGTCACTTGACAGTAGCCTATAGGCTTCTGTCAAGTAACAAATAACAAACAATAGTTACCATAGCAACACAGCGAACTGGTGGACTACCAAATATTCTGATTGGTCAATTCCAACTGGTGGACATTGTTGTCTGTCTCTTTCAACAATGGGTGACGTCACTTGACAGTAGCCTATAGGCTTCTGTCAAGTAACAAATAACAAACAATAGTTACCATAGCAACACAGCGAACTGGTGGACTACCAAATATTCTGATTGGTCAATTCCAACTGGTGGACATTGTTGTCTGTCTCTTGTAACAATGGGTGACGTCACTTGACAGAAGCCTATTGGTGATACTTGTTACTATAGATTTAATTGGTGTCCCTTTATATTCTGATCGATATGAAAATGTGTTTTAAATGCATTTTCTTTATTATTTCTCATCCGATTGTTGCAAAAATCTCTGAAAATGTGTATAATTTTTTTTTCATAATTGATGAAAATTTGAGAGCTTTTGAAGAATTCTTGTTCTCAAGTATTTTTACTCCGGGTTATTCTTATGGGTATTTTTCAAACTATGCAATTTTTTTCTGAAAAATTGTTGAACCGATTTTTCTGAAGAATGATCCCAACCTATTCTGATATGACACCAATATGTAAAAAAAAAATTAAAAATTGTAATATTTCACAAGTCGATTGTTTTTTTTTCGTGACCTGTATGCCGCGTACAAAATTAGACACAAAAAAACATAAAAAAGAAGATTTCTTTTCCAGTATATGGAATGTAAATCTCCGCTACGCTTATCTAACTAGACATTATAAGAATACGTGTTTTTTCTCGAACTTTACAACTTCGAATTGCGTGACATTCAAATTAAACAAACGAAGCATATATACGTTATATAAATGGCGACTGAGACGTGTGGTCGAGTGGCTAATACGTTGAGCCGTCATTCAGGAGCCTGAGGTTCGATTCCTGACATGGTCGACCATCCTGACAAAGTTTTTCCATGGTTTCTCTCTGTTGTCCTGGTTCCTTAACAACAGACCACGACCGACTCCTTTCCACTATCCCCAAACACCTAATAGAAAATCAACCTTTCATCTAAACTTCCTATCATCTCATTCATCATTCAACGACGCCAATAGATCTTGGTCAACAGTGCGTCGTTGAACCCAATCAAATGAATGATAATACATAAACTGTAGGATTGGTGAGATATTTGTATGAAATGTACTCGAATGTAGTTGAATACACCTTGATTTTGAAACCATTTTTAGGCTTCTGTCAATTGTGACGTCACCCATTGTTGCAAGAGACAAACAACAATGTCCACCAGTTGGAATTGACCAATCAGAATGTTTCGTAGTCCACCAATTCGCTGTATTGCTATGGTAACGATTGTTTGTCATTTGTTACTTGACAGAAGCCTATATATATTTATAAGTTTATACATAAACGTGTATTTTTTCTTCAAACCGGCTGATTCGCTATATATAGGCTATATGTAAGAAATGTTTCATACTAGGAAAACGCTAAATACGCGTTGTTGGACGAGCGGAAAGTAATAGTATGTCGACTTCTTTGCCAAACTTTTTCCTAAATTCGCCAATTGGGTGACATTTAAGTTATAAATGGGTAAAAACTGCTTCGAGTGGTACCAATTTAGCACATTTCATGTTTTTTCTTCAAAATGGCTGACTCGATCAAGCTGAGAATTTCCAGAAATGTGTATCAAAATGTAATCCTACTTCACACAAAATTTCATTTTTTTCGAAAATGAAAAATATTTTTATTTTTTTCCCGCCGTGTTATTCTAACGGGTATTTTCGAAATTTCGAAAATTCATAAAAAAAAAGTTACCACCCGATAATGCCACAAAACTATACAGATCTAAGTTAGATGAGGAACCATGACAAAAAAAGTTTGAAGTTGATAGCTGTAGCCGTTTGACCTGTGGAGAACCGACAAAAAAACACGAAAAAAAAAAAACATCAAAACGAACACCAATTTTTTTCAGTATGTCAAATTGAATCCTCGCTAAAGCTCGTCTAAAAACTACAATTCTTCGATTGGCGTGTCCACAAAAAGTGTCTATGATCAACAACCGATTACAATTAAAGGTAAAAAGAGTTACAAAAGTTGGGTAATTAACGCCCATCATATAAATTAACAGCCACGGCCTCTAATGTAAACCTATTGTAAGGTGACTACATTGTCAATGTATCTATTATCTCTGTAAAAAACAACAACAGGGAAGTAGTAAAAGTAAAACAACGTGCAATATTTACTAATACTATTATAGGTCTAACACATGGGTTTTTCTAACGACTGTGCCACTTTGAAACAATAAGCATACATGTTATTGACTTACTTAAGCCTCGTTCACAATTGAAATAGTGATTATGGAATATGAAACATGGTTAAGTGTATAGTGACGTAGGTGGGCCACAATAGACGTTTATTTCAACTCTAGGTTCGTCAGTAGTTTTTAAATGTCGATGTTTTATAACTAGGAAAACGTGGGATGCGCGTTGTGAGATGAGCTTAGAAGTATGGAAATATAGAATGAAAAATATTTCGTCAGATCTGTCCACATTTACGGACCTTGAATTACTTCAAACGTTCAAAAACCTTACCTGCAACTTGTTGATATTTATAGTGCTGCAACCTGTCGCAGATACACTTTGCAAAACCAAATGATCTAAATATTCAATAAAATGTACACTTTTATTGCGTTTTCTTTGTTATTTCTCATTTGATTGTTGCAAAAATCTCGGAAAAGGTGTATAATAATATTGTTCATATTCGGTGAAAATTTGAGAACTTTTAAAGAATTCTTGTTTTTCAAGTATTTTTCCTCCGCGTTATTCTTAGGAGGATTTTTCAAACTTTCCGATTTTTTCCGGAAAAATCATTCGACCGATTCCTCCCCTCTGAATAACAATCCCAACCTATTCTGGTATGACACCAACGTTCAGAAAAAGTTTCAAGTTGATTGATTCATTCCTCTGACCTGTATGCCGCGTACATAATTACAAAAAAAAAAAAAAACATAAAAACGAAGCCCATTTTTTTTCAGGGTGTGAAATGGAAAGCTTCGCTACGCTCATCTAATAAATGACATTGAAATCTGTTACATATTATCAATTATATAAGACTATAATGTCTGTGTAATGAGGAAAACAATACATGTATAAACTCATTAAACCTACAGATGAATGCATATACGTACTAGAATAAATTGACGCAAGACTCACATTAGCCGAAACCTGTGTGGGGGGAAAGGAGGAAAAGAAATGTACCAGTCTAAAGTATCCAAGAGGGGAGAACTACAAATAATAAATAACTAAAATAACAGAAATAACAAAACAACGGATACGAACAAGAACAATGATACGTATGTGGTATGTGGTATGTGGTATGTGGTTATTCAAGCAAAACATTAAAATGGCTTGATGGTAAAATAGTAGAGACAATAATAACAATTATGCTCATAAGTATAGTTATTCGAGAGTTATTGTAATGTGATTTGATTTGTAATTTAATAGGATTTTATAAAACCCAAACTTCATAATCACTTCATTAGATGAGCGTAGCGAATATTTCTATTTCATATGCCGAAAAAAAATGAGCTTCGTTTTTATGTTTTTTTTTGGGGGGGGGAATTTGGTGCGCGGGCATACAGGTCAGAAAAAAAACAATCAATTTGAAACTTTCTCTACATATTGGTGTCACGCCAGAATAAGTTGGGACAGTTTTTCAGGAAACGGTTCAATTGTTTTTCCGAAAAAAATATCGGAAAGTTTATAAATGAAACCCGGAGGAAAAATACTTGGAAAAAAAATCTTCAAAAGTTCTAAGTTTTCACCGAATATGATTTTTTTTTTAATAACATCGAAACTTGATACAAAATCATTGTTCCCCAATTAAGGCTGTGGATGAAAGATAGGATCGTTTGGACGGGGCATCACAAGAAATAAACTATCATACACATTTTCACTAATTTTTGCAACAATCGGATGAGAAATAACGAAGAAAACGCATTTAAAACGCGTTTTCACATGAATCAAATCAACGAAATCTAAAGCAACAAGTGTCACCAATTATTTTAAAACGATTGAAATGTGTGAAGTATGAAACAGGAAGGCCGCGACATAATTGTTTCCGGTATGATTTTTAATCGTTTGAAATGATTCAAGGTCTGTAGATCTAGATGACACATTATTTTTCATTCTTCATTAACATACTTCTAAGCTCATCTCACAAAATCCCGCGTTTTTACTGAGACGTTTGGCCGAGTGGTTAACACACTGAACCATCATTCAGGAAACCGGGGTTCGATTCCCGACCATCCTGACAGTGTTTCAGTGACATGCTCACACATATGACAGTGGTTTCCCTCTATCGTTCACAAAATACAATATAAAACATGCAACAGGCCATTGCAAGATTGCTATAACCGAGATGCGTGGCCGAGTGGTAACACACTGAACAGTCATTCGGAAGACCGGGGTTCGATTCCCTCCATGGTCGACCATCCTGACAAGGACTTTTCGTGGTTTCCCTCTGCCGTTCAGGTCAATACTTGTATGGTTTCTTAACAACAGGCCACGACCGACTCCTTCCCACTATCCAAAAACACCCAATAAAATAACCTTTCATCTCATCATCTCGTATATCATTCACCGACGCCAATAGATCGTAGCCAGTATAGTGCGTCGTTAAACTCAACCCTAGATGTTCGTAGAGCTCGATCAAACCTCAAGTCTTTATACAAAGCTGTGTCGAAACAACCCGCATGGCTGGCTGTAACATCCCGGCTAACTGAACCTATCTTCGTTAGACGAAATGACCACAACCTCAAGATGAACCTACCAAGACATGACACCAACATAGGCCTCCAATCTTTTCTTGGT
>OZ023338.1:6865693-6868905 GCA_964007535.1 Brachyptera risi | reverse complement strand
TGATATATATATATATATTATATAATATATATATATATTATATATATATATATATATATATATAATATATATATATATATATATATAATATATATATATATATATATATTAATATATATATATATATATATATATATATATATATATATATATATATATATATATATATATATATATATATATATATATTATATATATATATATATATATATATATATATAATATATATTATATATATATATATATATATATATATATATATATATATATATATATATATATATATATATATATATATATATATATATATATATATATATATATTACTGTATTATTATTATTTAAATACTATTATTTAGTCAAACCAGTTTTAAGAACGTGTATTGTTCCAGGGTTTATGTCCTTACTGTGTAACATTCGTCCCAACAACGACCTTGGTCATCCGATGTGTGACAATCTGCGCCAGGGCAACTGGATGATCGGTAAGTCAACCAATCCGAGTCTCACGATAGCGGCATGTGTTCACCAGGCCAATTGAAAGGATTAATTGTTAAGGCCAAAATGATTCGACCAATGCTTGAGTATTGTGGTTCAGTCTGGGATCCGCATGAAGTTGGACTAATAGAGGATGTGGAGAACGTCCAAAAGGTTGCTGCAAGAAGGGTATTGGGGAGAGAGAAGCGCTGGAAGATTATCAGGAACGATAAGGATGTGGTGGAAAAAGTTATAGAAAGACATAGTAAGATGATTGAGGAAATGGATGGGAAAATTTGGCAAAACAAAGACAAATAGATAGAATGTGCAATTTTGTTAGAGTCAAGAATAAATATACAGGATGGGAGGAATTGAGCAATAGATGTGGAAAGGGTATTAAAAAGATGTACAAGGGGGAGGGGGTAATCCAAAGAATGACACATGAATGGAATGAATTGGAAGAAGATTTAAAGAATATAACGAAGATCAGTGATTTAAGAATTGAGTTAAGAAAAAATGACAATGTATAATTTTTATTAATGTCTAACCTCCATTACGTCATGGTCATGAAAAAACTATGATTTTTGTCGGTCGATTCGTTTTGATGTGCTCGATAATAATATCCAAACAGATGATAGACTAACCGGGATAAATTTTCAGTTATAAATATCACTTCAAATACTGGATGTTTCCCTATCATTCAACACGCAACCTTCAAATTTCATGCGTTTTTATTATTCAACAGATCATTGAAATATAAATTATGGTAATTTTCAAATTAAAATTCAACTCGATGTAAACACAATGAAAATTTTACGTCCACATTACATATATACAAAAAATTTGTCTAAAAACATGAACACAAATATCACCTGTGATTTTTTTTAGGTGATTAAAATTTTTCGTGGCTAGGTTTACAATAAGAAACACAACTGCATCTTTCAAAAGCAATACATCTATGAAGTTCCAGTGAGATTATGTAATTACCGACGTTTTTACAATCATTCCGTTTCTAAACAACCTTTTTTCATGCCACACGTATATTGAATTGATGACACGTCGCTATTACTCAAGGTAAGCTGTTGGTCTGTGTTTGTAGATTACGTGAGCGAACGTTTTGAAGCGCAACAGCGGCACGGAGCAGCTGGGACGTTGGCTGGAGAAGAGTTTCGCTCCGTTGAAAACCATCCCGCGCTACCTGGTGCCCGGTTATTTTGACGTGATCGCCACCGGCGTCTATCAGCTGTTGTTGGAAGCTACGTGGGATCTGATGGCTGAGTAAGATACATTATCTCGTAGCGGAGAAAAAATTGTAAATCCATTCACTATCGAGCTTGACCGTAAGCTTGGTAACTTGTTGTTGTTGTTTTATTGATATTTCATCTGGAAAAGTCACATGATATTTATTCTACAATATTTATTCATTTATTTATTATTTATTCATTCATTATTTATTCATCCATCTAATATATCAGCGATATAGGAATGTAGCATTATTGGAATAGATCAAATCTAGAGATGTCGCAAGGATACAGTACCGTACCGTACCATATATATTTCTGGTATTCTTCATGTTTGATGGTATTTCGATTTCTAAATCCCTAGGTATATTCAAATTATCATACAAAAAACAACTTTTAGTGAAGCAAAATTCTGAGATAGTTTTAAAAAATCATGTTTAATTTAGTTCTAGTCTGTCAGCTCTTCCTGTTCTTTTTTTTGTTTTCCTTTTCCATTTGTAAATTTATAGTTCTTTTTATTACATCATTATTCGCATTCTAGTTATTATACTCATAAGGTTAGGTGGAAGAGCAGAAACTCATGTATCTGAACCTCGCCATTTCATTTTTGTTAAATAATCATCTCATTTTATAATTTTTATATGTAAATTGTTATTTCTGTGTTTCTTTTGTCAACTAGGCCTACTCAAAAATGAATAAAGACTTATTATTATTATTTATTTAACATTGTATTTAAGTTTAACTATTTTTCACTTTTAAATTAGGGATGTCAGCGGGAGGTTTTTCTTATCCGGGTACCCGTCTTCATTACCCAACTCCTACCCGAGTTTGATGAAATTTGATTACCCAGCGGGTAATTGTTTGATCCCGGGTTTCACTTGAAAATGGACCCACCCGGGGTATCTGCTAACATCCCGGCTATAAATGTATTTTTCGAGGGACCAGGAAAACCAAATCATCCAACCAGGAAAATTTAATGTTTATATGGGAATAGGACTGGACAAAATAGATGATAGAAGTGAAAGAACGATTGATTTCGGAGCAATGCATAGTGGTTTCACTAGTGGTCAAACCACTACACTTCGTTCCCAGATCCGTTGTTTTCCTGTTTTTATCCTTTTTTTTCATCTTTTCCCTTTTTTTTCATTACCAAACATTTTTCCTTGGATTGTTTTCGTGTATGGATGTATTAATTTTCATCATTTCTCGAATAACAGTGGCTAGAATAATGGAACAGCTGTATATATGCTAGTGATGTCATCGATTCTAAAAATCGGGAATCGATTCTCTGAACTCCAGAATCGATTAAAAATTGATTTTGAAAAAAAAAGTCAATTCTTAAAAAAAAGTTGTGTAATTTCAACCTATTTTTTTCAACCTTCCCGTGGCGTTTTGTGAAAAATGGCTGCTAGAGACTTCTTTGAACTGTACTGTACCATTCGGGGTATTTTCCGTCAACGTTCGGCTGTCAGACGTACCGGTAACCGAAGGGATAGC
>OZ023338.1:6755693-6860693 GCA_964007535.1 Brachyptera risi | reverse complement strand
AAAGGGGTGCGAAAAAATGAATAATACAAGCAGGAAAACGATGGATCCGGGAACGATGCATGGAGATTTCACCGTATTATGTATTTTTTCTTAAAAATAACTAGTTGAATATTAAATGTGGTGTTTTAGTCACAAATAATCTATTGTTGTTGTTTGTGTTGTCAGGTTTGCCTCACTTCACCACGGGCTACATGCGGAACTGGGGCCGTGACACGTTCATAGCTCTACGTGGCCTGTTCCTGCTCACCGGCCGCTACCAGGAGGCAAGGTGAGCGGCGTCAACTTGACAGATCACTCGTCAAGTTGACGGATTACCCCGTCAACTTGACAGATCACTCTGTCAACTTTACAGATCACTCCGTCAACTTGACATATTACCCCGTCAACTCGACAGATCATCCCGTCAACTTGACAGATCACCCCGTCAACTTGACAGTTTACCCCGTCAACTTGACATATTACCCCGTCAACTTGACAGATCACCCCGTCAACTTGACAGATCACTTGACAGATTACTCCAGACATATTGACAGACATATTACCCCGTCAACTTGACAGATCACCCCATCAATTTGACAGACGACTCGTCAACTTGACAGATCACTAGTCAACTGACAGATCACTTGTCCACTTGACAGATCACTTGTCCACTTGACAGATCACTCGTCAACTTGACAGATTACTCGTCAACTTGTCAGGCTTGAGTTAAACGTCATATGAGAGATGTTTTATGGTTAGGCATTGCAGCAATTATTATAGAACAAATTGAAGAGAACAGATATTGACGGAAAATTTTAGTCTGAAAAAAATCCATCAGGCTCTAGATGTATGTTGATCTTGAGTAAAATTTTCAAATAATGAACATTTTTTCCCCAAAAAACCAACTTCATGTGAGCAGGGAGGTGAGAAGCATATCTGACCTCGGTTCGATCCCCGCCACCGTCCATCTTTACAGGAGTTTTTCATGGTTTCGTTTTGTATCAAATGCCGGATGCTTTCTACGATATCGGTTACAACATCTTCCTTCCCATTACCTATAAGAAACCTTCATTTCATCCTCCCATCAATCAATCAATGAAAAATGAAAAAATAACCTCTCATCTCATCATCCCACCATCTCATTCATCATCCACCAATGCCAATAGATCATAGCCATCAGTATAGTGCGTCGTTAAAACCCAATATAAAATTTAAAAAAAAAAAAAATCAATGAAAGTTGGAAATAGAAAAACGATGCATCTAGGAAAAGTTTGGCTACACAGTAAACCCTGATTAATTCAAAATGCAAGGGACCTCAAAAAAAAATTCAATTCATAAAAATTTGGATCAAGAGGCCGCAGGCGCTCTACACGGGCTCGTTGTTCGCTCGCTTCAAACGCGAGTTTAACATGCATCCTACACATAACATAACACACATAACAACAACATAACATGCACCCATAGACTAGCCCGCTGAACTCATATTCACATAAACGCCATTAATTCCCTAGCTCACACTTTTGATATATTTCACATTTTATATTTTTTTTCGGTATTCAAAAATATATATATAGGTTTTCGCATTTTTAAAATTTTTCATTTTCCATTTTAATTTTGAAGAATTTGAAAAATGACAAATTTTTTGTTCAAAATTCTGTAAATGCGATGACCTCCGTTTTTCAATTATCAACAGAATGCAAAAACAATCATATTGATATCTGAAAAATTACGGCCGTGAGAGTTTGCGGTGTGAAATACGGTACAAGCCCCTGCAGCCTCTTAACCAAAAAACTCCTTTTCCACGAAAATCATCACACATCCTTGTTAGAATTGAAGCAATTCCATATTGCGCATAAGAGAAAGCTATGCGACCGGCCGGGACAACGTAATAGACCAAGTGATTATGTTTATTCTATCATTACAATACATCGCTAAGCCCAATATAAATAAATCAAATCATCGTTAACCTCGCCTGACATTTCAGATACCACATCCTCGGCTACGCCGGCTGTCTCCGCCACGGTCTCATCCCTAACCTGTTGGACGGCGGCAAGAACGCGCGGTTCAACTGCCGCGACGCCGTCTGGTGGTGGCTGTACACGATACAAGCGTACGTCGAACTGGCGCCCAACGGTGACGCCATCTTCAAGGACAAGGTCGCGAGGATATTCCCTACGGACTCATCGCCTCCGGCGTTGAAGAACCAACAGGTAATAGTTACTGTCTCAGGTTATAAATGGAGTCAATGTTCAGTGTTGTGAGGTGACCATCGATTATAGTTAAACGATTCCCCGATGCATCGTTCTTCCATTTCCTACATCAATTCATTTCCACCTTACTCCATTACCTTACTCGCGAGCGATCCTTATAAGATGGAGCACGAGAAAGAAGTTGAGGCTGTGCAAAGGAGGTCAGCTAGACATGTGACCAATAAAATACGAAGATGGAGATGTAATATGGTCAGGAGTAAAGTTAATGACTTGACGAATCCAAAAAGAGTATATATATATAGGTATATAGGTTGTTTATTATTATCATCATTCATTTACATAAAACATAAGGTTCACTTGTCCACAAAGCCTAGCACAAGGCTTATCTGTGGATTATACAGAGAATAATAAAACGAAGAAAGAAAACACTACATTTGTATATGAAAAATAACATTGCGCTTAATTAAATTAGTAAGATAGAATAATGGGGAATCAGTAAGTGAGATTATAAGCAAGCTGGAATGGCTGGATGGGATGGAATGAGTCTGAAGCAAAGAAGGAAGACAGGTAGATTCTGTAACCTGTACAGAGTTAGTAACAGAGTTAGTAATAGGGGAGAGACTGGACAAACCAGATTATCTGGGCAGAGCAGACCATGAATTCAAAATTGAGCTCAAAGAAGCTTCAAAAAACATTGAAAAATTCTCATTCTTGAACAGAAACTGATCATGAACTGTTTCTCAAAACTGTAAAATCATTGAGAGTAGAGTTGGGATAAGATGAGTTTGTATATTTATTTATTTATTTTATTTATTTATTATAGATTATAGCTTTGGACCATTGGTCCAGGGGCAGTTGATTTAAATACTATGGTCCATAATTTCAACAATGTCAATATACAATTAAATACAGTTTATAAAAAAAAATCTGAGTAAACTAAAAGGTGTAAAACAAAAGAGTAGAAGGTGTCATATTGGAATGTAACACTATAGATTTGATAAAATAGTATTATATATATTATATATATATTATATATATTGATTCTTTACAGGTAGGCCTATTAGTATCCCGTAATAAGATCTTTACCACATGTGATTGATTTCACAAACTGTAAATAAATGAATAACTGAACTGAAATCCCATATAACCAGTGTTGAAGTTTCCTACGTGTTTCTGGTCCCTTGAAAAGCGGTAGATAAAAGTTTCACTGTAATAGGATTTTCTATGAAGGTCAATCATACGATAATCAACTATTTTATGGCTAAAAATAACCAATCATAATCTATTATTATTATTATTATTTAACTCTTGCAAATGCACATAAATGCGCGGTGGCAAGTTCCCTAAGTACCCCTATCCCACCATCTCCTTAACCCTCTGACGGAATAAATTTAACCTGATTTCATCCCCTTCAAAAACATTTCTACTAAGCCCATTCCAGTCCCTACCTGTCCTATTTAAGAAAGAGAATTTACCGACATCTAATGTAGCCCCCTTTATGACTACCCCTCTATCATGACCCCGCCTACCTCCATACCCTGACTTATTTCTTTTTATCAACTCATGCAGCTCCCCCCACCCCCCCTCTCCCTCCATTACCCTGAATAAATTACATAAACGATCCTCCTTCCTCCGTATTTCCAATTTCTGCCACCCCAGGTCTCTCATCATCTCAGTTGGACTCTCCAACATTCTTACCCTCTCCCCCCTTTCATTCTCATCCCATTTCCACCTCCTAACCCTACCTGTAACCCTTCTCACAGCAATCCTTTGAACCCTTTCCACATCCCTTATCTCACCTAATCTATAAGGATCCCAAACTGAACTAGCATATTCTACCATGGACGCACTAACGAGAAATATGCTTTTTCCTTAATCTCCATACCTGCCCCCCTAAGTTGCCTCATTACAAAGTTTAGTGCATTTATACTCTTTTTTACTATTCTCTCAATCTGACTCCCCCACCCTAGATGCCTATCAAATACCACCCCCAAATACTTGTAGTTTTCCACCAACTCCAGCGTCTTCCCTCCTACCTCATACACTACATCTGTCCTTATGTTTCTCTTACCGAATGTGACTAACTTGCACTTTCCTGTATTCAACCCCATCTTGTTTGACTGAACCCAGAGTCGATAAAGCAGTTCTACCTCCTGTAGAGGTCGTCCGACTAGTGTAGTTTACCGTGTTACAACTTGGCGCGCTGACTATACTTATTACCGCTTAGAAGTGAAGTTTACAACAAAAGATTTTGGAATATACCAACTCAAGAATCTGTGAATGTTTGGTAAATTTTGTTTCACAATGAAATACGATTGGTGTTGTGCTGGATGCTGTCAACCACGTCTTTTGAATGTCGACAGTGGACATTTTAAATACATGTGTAGGCCTAATTGTAAACACGGTTTTTAAAATCGTTGGTTCTAAGTGATGATGAAGTTCTCGAAAAACGATCAGGAAATACTCATTGCATTGAAATGCGCTCCATCAGGACTCGTTGCTAATCGTTATTACCTGGATTTACGCCTCGACGACAAATATTATTGCGGACTGAGTCGACAATTTCTCGAGTGTTGACTTGAGACTGCCAGATCACCAAGAATCTAATTCCTACTGGTGAGTAAATATTCACGCTAGCCTACTTCAATTATGTAACGTTGATATCTGATGATCAGGAGGGAGAAGACAATATTATTCAACATCTGAGAGGCTATACATTTATTATCCTAGTGAGCCTATAGTACTAGTAGGCCTACCTAGGCCTAGCTAGAGAGGCTGGACTAGATAGTATAGCCTAGGCTCACTCTACTAGGCCCTAGCTAGTAGTATGGATTGGCATTGTTAGAGCAATTTCTAGGCCTACATGACATAACTTAGATGAACTAAGGCATGGAATTAGTAGTAGGCCTGGTAAGCCTATGACAAACTCAATGACCTAGACCTAGGCCTACGTTTTGTTTGTAACTAGCAAATCAGTGGGCAGTCTCAGCATAAGTTCAGCTTTGCTTTGAAGTCAAGTCGAGTGAAAGTTTGAGTTCGCCACAAGACAGATTTTTGTAAACATTATAAATCCCTTACCTACTCATTCTTAGATCTTAGAGCTCGATCTTACTAGACTTGCAATGCTATTGCCTACAATAGAATATTCTTGTGTGATATTTTTCCAAATCCAATGTGAATGTAGTTCTGATTACACAAAGTTGATCCTTGGATCAGGTTGACTCCGCCTATTGTTATGTGATGTTTTCAAATATTGAAATTAAAGGAATATTACACATCTAGTGAATCAATCTGTATTTATTCGTTCTAGGACAACAATCGGAACTTGGCTTCCAGACCATACTCTTACTACTACAGCAGCAAACCAAGAATATAGGAAGCGAACGGCGAACCTTTGCTCAGTGCCGAAAATATATTCAATTGTTGGAATTATTGAAAGATCACAGCTACACTCTTCGTAGATGTTCATTGCTCTTACTCCTCGCAATAGTAATTCAAGATCGCATAATATTCTGTCAGTTCACTGTGTTTCTTCGGTGTATACTATTTTTATGGCGATGTAATAAATTGAGTGCATTATCTATTATGATATGAGTGTAAATATGTTGTTTATAGCCTCCTCTTACTCGCATCATGTCCTACTCCCTATCAATTCAATCACAGGTGCCAAGAGATGACAATCTATTGTAATTTCAGGAATTCAAATAATTTTGGTCCCTCATTGGGTTAGTTCAAGATTGACATTCTACATTATTTAGGCTCGATCCTATACACACATTCCTCCTTTTGGTCTGGGCCTACTCCTAGCCCAATCCTGCTTTTTTTATTCACATGTTCAGACCAAGACTATCTATTTTATTCCATTCAAATGTTTGTAGTCAGGTCATTTGTGTGTATGTATACATTGATAAGTGAATACATCTATTGCCCAAACTCATATCGATTCCAGTCAAAACTAGATGGATTGAGGACATTAGGATACATAATACTTTTGTTTTGACACTATCATGTGCATTTTATTGCCGAACTGTAGGAAATCATCTAGGCCAGGGCGCTAGGCCTGAATTAGCTACGGGTAAGCCTACTGGTATTGATGTACTGGATAGTGAGCTACAAATGTTGGAGAATGTTTCTAAAATATATCTAATTTTTCACTGAAGCCTGTGGCTGGTACCATAGAGAAAGTAGTCTCTAGATTGGCAATGCAAATATCTGCTGGTGATAGGCCCTACTGATTTTATAATATTCGAGTTAAATTTTTTGCTGAAAGTGACAGTTGACAAGTTAAGTTGTTTGATCATTTTCAGTTTCTTAGGTTATTGTTTTCTGACTCGACATGTTTTAATAGCTGCTTAGACTTGTATATTGAAATTAAAAGTATTTCTATCATGTTAACATTACCGGTATCTAAACGTGTTGGATAAAACTTTGAAACCAGCAGCGAAATTCACCTTCAAGTTCTATTTTATTGATCATTAAGAAGTAAATTGAATTTTCGTGACAGATCAGCTGTATCATGAATGAGGCTTCATTGATCAAAAATGCAAATACAACCAGAAGTTCACGAAGAATGATGCTTACTTGAGATCTCCGGTAATAAGTATAGTCAGCGCTCCCGGTGGCAATTTAATTTTAGCACAACTATTAGCATTGCCAGCATAGGGAGTCGAACGACCTCTACAGGAGGTAGAACTGCTTTATCGACTCTGACTGAACCCAACGATTAATTGCCGCTAAATCTACCTGAAGAGCTACTACATCCTCATCTGTAATGATTTCCCTATATAACACACAATCATCTGCAAATAACCTTATTTTCGAATCAACAACACTAGTCAGATCATCTATATATAAATCAAACAATAAGGGACCCAACACACTACCCTGTGGAACTCCTGACGTAACCTTAGTCTCACTTGAAACCTCTGAACCCACCCGAACTCTTTGCACTCTATCCTGAAGAAAGTTTCCAATCCAATTAACCAACCCAGCATTCCCAACGGACATTTTTAACTTCCCTAATAATATATTGTGATCTACCTTATCAAAAGCCTTCTCGAAATCTAAAAACACTGCATCAACACGTCCCCCCCTATCAACTACCCCAGCCAACTCTTCTGCAAAACCTAACAACTGCGTCTCACATGAATAACCCTTCCTAAACCCATGCTGCACTTCTGAAATACTCCTTCTTTCATCTACCTTCTCCACTACTCTATTATTTGAATAATCGTGGAAATAATTGTCAAAAATAGCAATACAATAATTTTAAATCGAATACTGTATCAAGATATTTGATAAGAACAATAATAGGAACAATTACGTATAAAATGCAAATCCAGTAAATCCTTGTCAATTCAAACTTTGATAACTCAAATTATGTTGTAATTCAAACAATATTTTTTTTTTTTTTTATTTTTTTTTTTATTGTAGTTAGCAAGAATACACTTGATTACAACGTCAGTAAAATTAATGTAATAGTGAGATCAGTCAATAATTAAAAGATCACAGTCAAGATTAGACACATCGTCTCAAGAAAGAAGTACATATACAGATTACAGTATAAAAGACAAATATAATTTGAATAGTTCTGGTACCTACACAGTTTTGGCCCTTGACCTTAGTGTTAGATAAATTCATTGTTCAAATTCTTATAATAAGAATTAATTTATAATACTACGGTAATTTTTTTTTTTTTTTTTTTTTTTTATTCACACATTTTTAGTACAAATTATAAAATCAGGAACTCTGCTACTAAATATCCTACAAAGCCTCTGATGAGACTTGTCTGTAGGCAAGTATTAACATACTACATAGAGTGAACATGATACGTAACTTCATGTGTTATTACCACTTATTACACAAACTTGAACATATTAAACATTTTACCCGTAATTGAAATTGTAACATAGCACTGAAATGGAAATAAAAGGTTCATTCTTAACAAATAATTCGAAAATTCTTCTACTTGGTTCAATTTCTAAATAAAAAAACATCCATTGATTACTACAAGGCCTACTAATAATATATTAGCCCTATATTGCCTTTTTTGCAGTTATTGGTAGGATCGCCCTTGTGGTGCCCCGTCCAAACGATCCCATCTTTCATCCACAGCCTTATTTGGGAAACAATGATTTTGTATCAAGTTTCGATGTTATTAAAAAAAAAAAAAAAAAAAAAAAAATGTATCACCTATTATTATCATTATTACTTATCTTCATCTTTATTATAACGTTGATATTACTATAACTCAAAAATGAAGATAATTTTATTGTTATTATTATTCAAAATGGGTATTTCTGAGTCCATTGAGTTTCGAATCAAACTGAATTTACTTCACTATATAGTGATCAGGGTATCGGCCCGTGCCCACATGATGTATAGATCTAAGTGGACAACCAATAAGCCACGCCTCTAACCAGTCGTCGATTGTCTCGATTCCAGGAGCAGCCACTGCACGACGTCATCCAAGAGGCGCTGAGCGTCCACTTCCAGGGACTCGTGTTCCGGGAACGGAATGCCGGAAGAGCTATCGACGCGCACATGACCGACCAGGGATTCAACAACCAGATCGGAGTACATCCGGACACAGGTTCGTTCTCTCCGGACTTTTTTCATCTTTCGAATACTAGGATAATGCAGCGTATTCGTTTTTAGATGAGCACGACAATTATTTATTGTTTCTATGAGGGTTGCCAGTTGAAATCATTTTCATGATCGATGACGATTGATTCATAATTGGATTCATACTGATTATCAAATGAAAAAATATTGATTACCGGTATTTCAGATAACATTCGATAATGAACTTTGAATTTTTTTTATTGAATGTATTGATATTTCCTGGTTCTACTTCGTTTTCTTTTGTAGTAGAACCAATGTAGAAAAGTAAATATGACAATTTTGGAGAAAGTGACTTGTAAGAAAATTTTAAATTTTCATTAGCGGAAGTATTGACCAATTGCATACGAAAAAATAGTTGTCGCTGTAGTGTTTCATTGCATAGCAATCGTGCAAATTAAAAATAAATATTGACAAATTGACTATATCAATCGATACTGAAGAAAACACGTTCAGTCAATGTGTACAGTGAAACCTCTATCTATCGTTTATCAAGGGACCAGGAAAAATGAACCATCCATGCAGGAAAACAATCCATGCAGGAAAATTTATCATTAGTTATACGGGAGTGGGGTTCGACAAAATGAATGATAGAAGCCGGAAAACGATGGATGCGGTAACGATGCATAGAGGTTTCACTGCAATAACCAAAGTTCATGAAGATCGGTTCACTAGTTTATTAGATACGATTAGTTGAGTTATCGTTAAAATTATGAAATTCTTCTTTTTTTTTTTTAATAACATCGAAACTTGATACAAATTCATTGTTCCCCAATTAAGGCTATGGACGAAAAGTAGGATCGTTTGGACGGGGCACCACAAGGACGATCTTACCATCCCATTACACCCATTGAAGAACATTGAACCCAAGTGAAGAAATTTCTATTTGTCCACTCATTTTACTCTGTACAAGATTTCCTTAACTACCGCCAGGCTCTGGACTAGACATTATTACGCCTATCTGTATTATTCATTGCATTTTTATTGTTATCTTGTATTCATATGATATGTTGTTTTTTATATTGTTTTTTTTACTCAATGCTGACATTTACCATACTGTATCATGTATAGTCGCTGGTAATAAATTATTATTATTATTATTATTATTATTACCTACCAAATTAGTGAAATTAATTACCGCTTTGGGGATAGTTTTCGATCAGAAAAGTATCGGCTTGAGGGGCTAACAAGATGACGTTTGTTGACAGGTTTCGTGTTCGGCGGCAACGCAAACAACTGCGGCACGTGGATGGACAAGATGGGTTCGTCGGAGAAGGCCAACACCCGCGGCAAGCCGGCGTCGCCGCGAGACGGTAGCGCCGTGGAACTGGTCGGGCTGAGTAAAGCTGCGCTCAAGTTCCTCGCCTCCTGCCACGAGCAGGGACGCTACCCGCATAACGCAGTCACCAGGACTAATAAAGACGGTAACTACGCTTCTATCAGCTTCTATCCTAGACAGGGCTTAATTTGTAGATGAAAAGGAAGCGGAACGCACTTAAAAATGAAGCCGTCCCTCAAAGACCCCCTTTCTCTTCCACCACCACTACAAAAGTCTATACTGAAAAAAGTCAACGAATTAAGAAATTCGTGAAATAAGAAATTCAAAAAATGCATCTACCTTCAGATAAAAATGATGCAAATTAATCAAAGGTGACCTGTTAATCCCTGAACAATATGAAAAAAGTGGTTTTTGGGATCTTATAAAGTAGTATGGAATTTATTGACAACCAGGACTATCAATGATCAATACAGTGGAACCTCATTTATATGTTTTTCATGGGACCAGACTAAAAAAGTGTAAAGGCCCGTTTTCATGGCAGGCGGCAGGCGTTTTTTAACCGTCTGCCGCTTGCCGCCTGCCGCGAGCTATGAAAACGGTCCTTAATAATGTCAAAAACTTATTGATGAAACTATTTAACATGTGAAGCATATAGGTTGGGTCAAAAAGTAAAACTTATAAATGTAATAAATGTATAAACGATGAACTTATAACTGAGGTTCTACTGTAAATGGATGAAAATATCGTTCAAAGTTGCGATTTTGTTTCTAATCGTAAACGTCACCCTGAAAAATCATGATTCGAAAAGAAATTAAATCAAATAATATTGATCGCCATATTCCTCCGAAACGACCGTAGGCTCCAAGACCACGTGGACGCTCCGCGAGTGGGAACAGAAAATCGCCGCCAACTTCGAGGCTTGTTTCTACGTCAACGGCACACCGATCGCCAACGAGCGACGCGTCGACCTGATCCATCGACGCGGTATCTACAAGGACACGTTCAACTCCGTTCAGCCGTGGACAGACTTCCAGCTGCGGCCGAACTTCCCCATCGCTATGGTGGCGGTGAGTGTGGTGTGGTGGGACCACAGCCTTCTTTAATCAGATCATTCTTCTCTGATACTGCCCTTTCACTCGGGGTATGCTTCCCGTGTTAAACGATGTCCAATTATTTTATTTCACAAAATCGCCGATGGTGCCGTTGTTTCCAGACCATGACGTCACTTTCCAAAGATGTTCAAGCATATCACTCTTTTTGACATGTCTTATCTGCGAAGATATGAACAACTTTGGGTATTCTTACGAGAATTTAAATTACGCGCGCATTCAATTGGACCGTGACTGTGATTTTACTAACTTTGTTATGACAATAATATGAAGGATTTTATTCAATTATATTGCGGAATATCATCAGGACAAGTTCTTGAATGATGCTTATTGCTTGGGATAACATATACATCGTTCAAGTTTGAACCTCGGTAAGTCTGAAACCTCTTGTTGAGATGTACATATGACATAACCTCTATATCGTAGCAGGAAATTGAAAGATTATGATAGAATGACATTTGTTCAAAGTTGAAATTTTAGATACCAGAGTGCAGTACATACCAGACCATGACGTCATTTTTCCCTGCGCGAGCAAATATGCGCGAACCCGTCAAAATAGCCTGAGTGAAAGGGCAGTATAAGAAAAGAAAGAATAAAGAAGGCTGTGGGTGGGACGGTAGACTTTTAAGAGTCCACGGGAGTCGATTTAGCAAAATATCAGTTTTTTGGTGATAACTTTTGAACGGTATGAGATATCAAAATTCTAGTATTCAAGAAACACAGATAATTATAGGCCTAATAGCTTCAAGATGATATACACGATAACTATTCAAGTCATGTTGCATAATTGTCAAGCAAAATAATTGTAAAGTATACAGCTAAAAAAAAAAATTGACGCTTTGACAGTTATGCGACATGACTTGAATAGTCATAACTTATATTATCTTGGAGCTATTATAGCTATCTGTGTTTTTCACGGATTAGAATTTCGATATCTTATACAGTTCAAAAGTTATCACCAAAAAACTGATATTTCGCAAAATCGACTCCATGTATGTTTAACACTTTTTCGTGCAATACGTAAGCAGACCTTAGTTTTAGTTATATGAATTGTTTTTAGTTAGTTAGTTAGTGTAGGTTAAAGTTAGTGTAAACTAGTAAGTGTTAGTTAGTTGAAGACGCGTCGATCCCATCACTATGGTGGCGGTGAGTGTGGTGAGGCGGCGTGGTAGACTTAACGTACTTTCGTATATTACGGAACCAGAACTTGGTTTTAGTTATATGAATTGTTTTTAGTTACATTGGAATCTCTATGCATCGTTCCCGGATCCATCGTTTTCCTGCTTGTATCATTCATTTTTTCTCGCCCCACTCCCATATAATCAATGCTAAATTCTCCTGGATGGATTGTTTTCCTGTATGGATGGTTTAATTTACCTGGTCCCTTGAAAAACGATGTATAGAGGTTTCACTGTAGTTGGTTAGTTAGTGTAGGTTGAATACGTATATGAATTGGGTGAAAGGGAAGAAAGAACTGCAGCTTACCAAGATTTATGAGTAGAGAAAGGCCTACTCATAGCGGAGCGCTCATTGATAGAACACATAGAGATGAAAAGTACACACGAGATTCTGACGTTTCGGCTATTGCCTTATACGAAACGTCAGAATCTCGTGTGTAGTTTTCATTTCATCTCTGTGTGTTCTATCAACGGGCTCTCCACCATGAGTAGGCCTTTCTCTACTCATAAATCTTGGTAAGCTGCTGTTCTCTCTTTCCCTTTCACCCAATTCATATATTCAGCCTCAGGCTTTTTTCCTATACACACCAATCCATTTGACACTGTTATAACTTGGTATACAATGTTGGAACCTCGCATATTTAGTATTTTCTTTTGTAGGTCTATTGAATAAAGACATTATTATTATTATTATTTCATTTTCATTTCATTATTTCATATCATTCATTCATTTTTTATATTGTTTCATTGTTTCATAAAATAAACCCGATTTTTGTCCAAGTTATTAATTTTATTTTTCATACAACAGATAAGCCTTTTTGGCTTTGTGGAAGAGCGTGTCAATTAATCTTGTATGTACGTATTATTTGAATCTAATGAAAAAAATATCATTATTATCCCTCCAGGCCCCCGAGATGTTTGACCCGGTGCATGCGTGGGCAGCGCTCAAGAAGGCGGAGGAGCTGCTGCTGGGACCGCTGGGGATGCGAACTCTGGACCCCGCCGACTGGAGCTACGACGGGGACTACGAGAACTCCAACGACTCAGAAGACCCGAAGCTGGCTCACGGTTTCAACTATCACCAGGGACCGGTAAGATCGAGCGGTCCCAGCACGGGATGCTGTAAAAGCAGCAGTCACAGATTTGTATTTAAATTGGGAAATATGTTCGAAGTGGCCACTCAAGGTTAAGAATAGGGGTGTGCGAATCTATGTTTTAAGAATCAAATCCGAATCCACTTTCAGATTCGGATTCGGTCCAACATCAAAGATTCGAAAATTTCGAATTTCAAAAACGTGCAACATTGCATTCTCCATTCTCAAGATCGATTGCTGTAATGGTTAGACTTGTGCTGCATAAACTGTTTCATGCAGGGGTAATTATGAGAATCCTGGATTATAAGACTTTCACTTCCTGGATCAAGTGTAACTTGATCAGCAGTGTTGTTTGTCCCATTATTACTCTTCACAATGCATCTTTAAAAGATTCGGATTCGGTAATTTTGATGAAGATTCAGTTCGGATTCGATTCGAAATAAAAAACATGGATTGGCACACGACTAGTTAATGATATTGTTTATTTTGTCACTCAGATCCATATTACATAATAATTCATTATTTTGTAGGGATGTATTTTCCCTACAATATAATCAATCAAAATTTGTGGTAATATAGGGCCTAATAATTATTATATTGATAATATACAATAATTATTTATTCAACTATGTAGGCATTTACTACTTATTTTGGGATATGTTGGGAGAAAAATTCAAATAAATTGTGTTGTTTTGGAGGGGTGTAGTGTCAAGGTTTAAAGGGTGTTAAAGAGTGTTGAATGGTTGTTTAGGGTTCAAAGGGTGTAGTGTCAAGGTTTAAAGGGTGTTAAAGAGTGTTGAAGGGTTGTTTAGGGTTCAAAGGGTGTTTCAAGTAGATTTTTTTTCAAATTGTTCACTAAAGTTTATTTTGGTTTCAATTTTATTTACTATTGATTCATTTATAAGCAGAAATGAATGATATTGATAAAAGCGGGAAAATGATAGATCCGGTAACAGTGCATCGAGGTTTCACTTTTAAGGTTTTCTCAGGTGGTTCACTTTCTAGGTCGATGAATTGATGAAAACTTCTAATTTAAAGTCTTGAGCCACAATTTATAACCCAGCTGAGACATAGTTTTAATATTACGAAGATATGCTGGCATAGCATTCAGTAAAGTCGGTACAGATATTTCAGAAGTCGTTTACCATAATTGTTTAATAATTTTCAATTTTTTTTAAAGAGACTTAGTTCAAAGTGGAAGATATCAACATTCGCGTGTTTTGTTTACTCTTAATACCAATGCTGATAATGTCCGGATATATATCACAGAAATGGTTTTTACTTATAATGTGTTCCGGACTTTCGGAAACTGGAAGACTTTTATCTGCGGCGAAAAGTTATGGTCCCCGACAGCGCAGCCCTGGTGTTGAAGTTCATTAGTTTCAAATATTTAAAATGGGGTGGTAAGATCGCCCTTGTGGTGCCCCGTCCAAACGATCCTACTTTTCATCCTTAGCCTTAATTGGGGAACAATGATTTTGTATCAAGTTTCGATGTTATTAAAAAAAAAAAAAAAAAAAAATTTCATATTTGTATAATGATAATAATTATAATGATAATAATAGGAGTGGGTATGGCCAATCGGTTTCTTCCTGCGGGCACGCCTCCACTTCGCTCGCGAGGTCGGCGGAGAGGCGGAGCTACGGCGCACGGCCAGCGACACGCGCCGCATCCTGTCGCGCCACCTGGCCACCATACAGTCGGATCCGTGGCGGGGACTGCCGGAGCTGACCAATAAGAACGGAGCGTACTGCAAGGACAGCTGTCGAACGCAGGCTTGGAGCATGGGCTGCGTCTTAGAGGTACGCAGCAAAAATTATTTCTCGTTCATTTCATCTTATTATCTTATTCATCATACACTGAAGCCAATTCGTGGTTAAAAGCAAAGTGGCTGACATCTGGTGGCGTTTTAGTGAACTGGGTGAAGACAGATACTTTCAAATTATATACAATATTAATCAACGTGTGATTACAATATTAAAAACGAAATTAAAACCTATAAAATTATTAATTTTCAAAATTACAATATTAATTACAAATATTATGAGTGTAAGCATACAACAACATGACATCTAGGCCTAACTGCTTCCGGACGGCCATTCGCCCACTTCGACAGTGCCGCCGCCTGGTTAGCTTTTAATCACGAATAGATCTTAGTTATCGTTGGTGCATTATTAACCACTTGATGGCCGCTGGCGCAAATACACGTCCGCAGAGATCGTGCTGCCCAAGCCGCTGGCGCCTATTCCCGTCCTCACACATTCCAAAACGTTTCATTTTATATCTTGACAAAATGACGTCATATTGTCATGCGACTTGTACTGACATTTGGGAGATAGATTGTGAATTGAGTTTACCCCAAGTTTTTGTCGATAGAATACGGTTATGTTTTGGAAAATTATGAACTTTGTGTGTTTTTATTAGACGTGTTTGTGTTTATTTGTTCAGGTCCTCCACGACTTGAACCAGCTGGAAGAACGCGAGCCGATCGTGATGAACCACGCGGACGACTGACTCCACCTAGCGTGTGTTACCGCCAGTACAACGACACACGCGATCAACGCTGTCTACAGCGACCTCTACTTCAAATACAAACACCCGCTCGACGCTATCCTGCTGCCACCTAGCGGCTACGTCGCTCAACCACTGCCGCATTATATGCCCGTATCGATGACGAGAGAGGAACGTTACCTGTATTCGCCGCGAGCTGTCATCGCAGCGGAACATCACGCTTACCACCGAGATTTTACGAAAAGTAAGGTTAAACCCGACAATGTTCCTATGATCAATTATTCTCTTCCTTCCGAGATGATTTTCTACGACGTCTACCGTAGAAATATCGAGTATTTCAAATATATCGATGGTTACGGCAATCGTAACGATCTACTGGATAAATCGTCTCGGATTTCTTTCGCCAGCGATTCCGGAATTTTACCGACGGATTTCGTTTTGTCCGTCGATAATTTACCGTCGACTAGTTCCAGCGGGGGGGATCGGTCGGGGAGGTTCGTGCCGTCGAAGGGCGTGCCGCGATGCTATTCGATTCAAGACACAAAGTTTTGGGATCTGGAGAACTCGAAATTGGACGTGGAGAAATCGTACGAGGAAGTAGCGATGCATCGAATCGATGAGTATCCGACGGGCGACCTGCCGACCTTGGTCTACTTCGAGCCGCTCATCGACGAAGGCCAACGGAAGAAGAAGAAGAGGAAGAAATTGAGCTATTCAGAGCAACAGAAAGTGACAAGGATTATGATTGGTTATACTTTAGGATTTTTTGTTCTCGCGATCGCGACCTTCTACGTCGTTTACTTCTTTTAGTCAGATATCGATTGGCGGATATCAAAACGCGATAGTTTCGATTGGTCTAGTTCTAGAAATACTAGCGGCTTACTTAGTTTAGTTTGTCAGGGAACTGTGTGACAAAACTCTAGTAAAAGTAGGCTTAGTATTAATCTAGTTTTTATTATGAATTTAAATCGTAAAGTTCTTTGCATCTAAATCTCATGAGTATTAGGGCAGCTTCATTAATTGTCAATAATGGCCTTTATCAAAAACAACACCAATTGTAGATCTTTTGTAGGTGGTTCGGATTTTAAGTACGGTACCGATAGATTGGGCCGTCCTGCAAATAATCCATAGAACTTTCAATTTCAATCATTTTATCCATCATTCTACTCTATGCGGTGCCTAAAAAAGCATTGATTACAACTGTACAAAATGAAAAAAAGTCTTGACATTTTCTAAAGTTTTAAAATAATTCTATCCTAATTCAAGATATAGATATATATATATAACTACAGTAGAACGTCGGTTATACGACTTTGAGGGGACTGAGGAAAATAATCGTATTAATGGAAAATCGTATAAATGATTGATGGATTATATTCAATGTTTCAACAACTAGTCACATTTTATCAACATTGATACACCCATATGTAGTATAAATGTGTCAATATACATGGTAATAATTATTCAGTCAGTGGAACTCACACTAAGCAGGGTTTGCTTAAAGTTATCTTTCATTACTACTTGAAAAAGTCCGTCATAACTCTCTGTTTAGAAGCTTTAGTCTTCACTCGGTACAATAAGTTGCACATCTTTGACAGCAACAGCTGTTCTGTTTCACTCAATACGCTATTCAACAAGTAGGACTGCATACATTCGAACCCAGCCACTGCAGCATTGAAAGTGGGAGGGGCTACCTCAACTCTCTCTCTCTCTCTCTCTCTCTCTCTCTCTCTCTCTCTCTCTCTCTCCAAGTCGCTTCGACGCGTCTAATTGGTCTACTGAAATGACGCGATGTCACTCACAATGATTGACTGGTTTTTCAAGTTTTGCACTCAAAGCTTGGGTTTTTACGGCTTTTATGATGAACATCCGATGGAAACATCTGACTGGGATTATTGAAAAATGCAGGAAGGGACCAGAAATTGAGGCGTATATACGAAAAGTCGTAAATAAATGAGTTGTATAACAGAATAAATTTAACATGTAGTCTTATGGAGAATGGTCGGGCCCACCTAAAAAAGTCGTACAAGTGTAAAAAACGTATATATGAGAAACGTAGAACCGACGCTCTACTGTATTTAGCAGGCTGAACAATTTTACACTCTCAATAGTTTACTTCGTTTAGTGACAAAAAGAGATGAATCTTTGATAGCGAGCCAGTGACTGATGCTTGGCTTGTACGAACGAATGGCTCACGGCAGCCATTTTGTTCCCAGCACGATGTTTGAATTGTCGATAGCCAAAAGTACGAAGCAATAACTTACTGTAACACTTTGAGTTATGACGTCGTAGGCAATTCGGCATATTGTTACTACGTATACCGGGATGCCGCGTTTTAGAACATTGCCTTGAACGTTACAATAAACCGTAGACTCATCTCTCCGAGTCACGTACGTTACGTATAATATACATTTTTAATACAACTTCTTAATCATATTCTCGAATGAAAAATCTAAGTAAGCTGCGGGATTCATACACTAGAACTAGTTACCCAATTCTGATTTCTTAACTTATAGACTAACAAATCTCTACTTTTTTCTTTCTCAACGTTTGACGTTGTTCGGTCTACAACACTGCAACGTTCAATTATTCTCGATCGTTACGTTTAATAGTATAATCGACACTTCTTTGTTCCTTCTCTATTCTCTGTTTGGTGACGGTCTCGTCCATCTTCTTTCTTCTTCTAACTGCGTACTTTTAGTCTATACGACGGAACTAGGCTGAATTTAAAATAAAATGTCTTCCAAGTTGAAGAAAAAATGCTGGTCGTTCAATAAAAACATTGACGTTTTCAAATATATCATTAGGGGTTGTTGGTTTTATTAATCTTGGATTAGCAAAAGTTGGTATTAAAGTTGTTGATCAACTTGAATATTGAGTTTTTTTTATAATCGTAGGTTTAAAGTTAGTCCATGGATAAGTACTTTGGTAAAGCTGAAGAGTGAAATATTTGATGTACGTTGAATGAATAGAAAATGTTGGATATTACATCTATTAAATTTTTAAAACAGTAGTCTGTTAAATAAACTGAGTTCACGCCAAAATACACACTCTGAACTCGGCGTGTAATTGACTATGGGAACGATCTAGTTCGACTCGAACGCTTGTCCGTTCTCGAACCTAATGACCAACCAACTGCCATTTCTAAAAAGACGTGAAACTAGCAGCCAGCTAGCGTTAAATTCAGCCCGTTTCTTTCGATATAAGACGAGCCAATTAGAATCCATCAAGATATAGGACGTACTATTGCTACTAGATGTAAGCATATATTTTATTAGTTACTAGTAATTAGTGCCAAAGCAAGATTAAATATATTTTCATGCCCGTGATAAAAGTTTATATAGCACAAAATGCTAGCAAGGAAAGTTACATATATATAAATGTTGTTATTTTTGTTTGTTAAAATATGTATTAGTTGTTATTTTTTATAGATATTTTAGTTATATTTTGTTATGTTTTGAATTTCCAGTACGAAAGCTATAGCGATAATGTGAAGAGAATTTTTCAGACGAGATTTTGTGAAGCTTTCTATGCTAACTGAGTAGCGTTAGTACGTAGTATGTATTTCATTCAAGGTAATTAATATGTTAAAGAGTCGGTTGGAATCAATTTTTGCAAAATACCAGTTTTTTGGGCGATGACTCGAAAGAATAAAATATCAAAATTACAGAAACAGATTGTTTTTACTTTTCCACAAATTTGAAATGGTGAACGTGAGAAATATTCCACCCATATCGTAATTATGTAAATTAATTACCTGACTTTCGGAATTACCAATGTCAGAGTCGTTCTAACTGGCAATTCAAAGTTGTTATCACCATGGTTACCCTTTTATTTGCTTACATCGAGTCTTAGATAAAGGGTAACTGGACTTGGTTATACAGTGAAAACCTCTATGCATCGTTCCCGGATCCATTGTTTTCCTGCTTCTATCATTCATTTTTCTTAACCCCACTCCCATATAATCAATGTTTAATTTTCCTGGATGGATGGTTTTGTTTTCCTCGTCCCTTGAAAAACCATGGATAGAGGTTTCACTGTACTGGGCCTTATAAAATAAATTGTATAATTCTCATTAATAAAAGGAGTGTGGGGAAGGCCTGCATCTAAAATAGATTTTGAATGGAAATTAGATATAGGCCTATTTTTTGAATTTGATAATTTAATAATAAATATTACTACAGTATATCTACAATAGAATGTCACACCCCAAATATCTGACCCCCCCCCCCTCTTCCATGTCATGAATGGTCTCAGATTGACCCCCCCCCCCCCCCCCAAAAAAAAAGTGAGCCATAATGTGTAGTGACGTGAGTGTATTGTTGCCTTGGATGTATATACATCATTAGATAAGAAACATGTTGAATGCTTCTTAAAAATATGATAGGTTGGTTAGGTATTTAGGGTTTGGGTTTACTAACTTTACATTATAATGAATTGTATCGATTCTGTACGAATAATATAACTGTTTTATCTTTACTATTATTGTGTGTGTTATTACTTATTATCAACTTCTGTTCATGTCTATACAAATTTCCTTTCCTCAGCCTACATTAACTATTTTACGGTTGGTAGCAGCCACGGTGTATAATAGTTTAGGTGATGTATCGAGCTATTTCGGCTGGTACCAACGGTGCAGATAGTTCCACCAAAATCCGTGCGCAACGTCACGATGATACGAGGCCAGTGAGCCACGCTCTACGCATGCGCAAACCAAATGTACGTCATCGTTGGCGGCAAGACATCAGCTGTCAACGTCACCTGGACCACGTGACTAGCCTCGTATCACGGTGGCGTTCCAACGGATTCTGATGGAACTAAGAGCACTGTTGGTACCAGCCTTCCAACGCACGGAGATAGCCCGATACATCGCCTATACTATTATAAACCGTGGTAGCAGCATTGAATTTGTAGTGGTTGGTATCAGTGGTCGGTTTGAGTAATTGTTTCTAAAGCACTACATTAACATTTTTGATGCAAATTTGCTCCCGAGTGTGGAAACGGGACGGCGCGGTGGGCATAAACTAGAGCGTTGAAAAAAAGAGCATACGTATAGTGTCCCGCGCTTTTCGTATCAAGATTCAAATTCGTTGAAAGTTCGTTGACATTGCTGTTTCGTTTCATCCGATTCACTACATTTTATTTTACTAAGATCATTATTAGGCCTATTCATCATTATCATTTCAAAACATTCATATTGAAATCGACACAGCTGTTCCGAGAAAAACAGTATGACTTCAACCTCAAGCGGATTTTACTCGAATCCAAACTGCATCCGGCCGTTCCGCATTCAAAATGCTGCGGAGTCGAGAAAAAGTAGATTCGAGATGAAATTTTGCGTAATAGCTTCGCATCACCCCGCAGTCATCACTGATTGGATAATCATTCAAAATGGGGGTCAAACTACGAATTTGCTCCGGCAAGTGGCAGCGAATTTGGATCAAAGATGTTCATGTAAGGCCAGCTTTACTAATAAAACTAGTAAAACTATATCTCCGCTTTCAACAGGCGGACACCGCTACAATAAATAGGGAGTATGGTAGCCGTAGTTAAGGAGACCCCAATGTTTTTATAAATTCTACAAAAAAAGATGACAGTCTCTAAATAATAAATAACTTTAATATTAAATAATAACTACAGAATTCAATTAATTACAAAACACTCATCCAAATAATCATCACAATTATGAATCAACAGATACAGTAAAACATGAACAGATTTTGCGCTAAATGACCTCGCTGTCGATGCGCCTTAAAACTCTAATATTCATTCATGAACAGATTTGTTGAAACATTTTTTTATATGTTGAAAATAAAATACTGAACATTGACACAGTTCGACTGGAGCATAAACGTACGGTTGATAGACGTAGAACACAAATGTCATGATGATAAGGTACGTATAATATATTGACGAGTGAATAGTCTTGATCAGTTAGTTTTCTATTCGAATCAATGCGTAAGTCAGCGTTTTCGAGCTCGCGTAACGTCGCGTGGGCTCCAGAGTATCCGGTCTCTGGTTGCTTGGCTATTAAGGCCTGGTTCACAATTGAAATAAGGAATAGTGATTATGAAATAGCAATAGTTTTATAGTGTATAGTGACATAGGTGGGCCACAATAGCCTCTTATTTCAATGGTTCACTTCATCATTATTTTGCCTTGAACGGTTTTAATTTTAGTGGCAGTGACAACAACCAAGGCCCTCCAGATTATTCCATTATTATTATATTTTTCTTTTAAAATGTCATTTTGACATTTATTCCTTGAGAATGTCTGATTTGAGTCTCAGAGAAAAATAAAATACCCAAAATACATAACAATAAGTCACTTGACTACAGTAGTAATATCATCTGATTGGTCAGAATTTGGTTTGTCATAACGGTTATAAGGAATAAGTCATGACTCATGAGAAATGGATTTTTTTCATTTCTTATGACTTATGACCTAATCAGTATAATCAGTTTCTTATTGTGAACGGTTACATGGAAACGCCATCATCCATTTCGCTTAAACACTATACCATATTCCATAATCACTATTTCCATTGTGAACCAGACTTAAGGTACGTTTACTCTCGTGCTTTGTGCTACGTGCCACATGCCACTTCAACAAGCATGGACCAATCGGGGAGCGAGTTTCTCCGGGTTGCATGAACACTCGCTAGACATTCCGAGAGACTGACTCGATTCATTTTTTTTTATGCCACAATGCAACTGGAAGTTTTGTTTACTTGTCTGAACTGTCAGGCCCAACGTGTCGACTGCTATTCACAAACCGGTCTGCACGAGATAATATATCAGTTTTCGGCAGTGTTACATTTGGTTAATTAATGGCTCAACAGTATTAAGAAGCTCATATAGTTTGATTCGATACATTTGATGGAAGTTCAACGAATTTTTCGTGGTAACATGACCATAATTTGAAGTTTGTTTGGGGCATCGTCACAGCGCTCGACAGTAAACGTGAATAAATATGAATAAAATTTGTGGAAAATTCACTAGTCAAGGTCATTATGTATCAATAGATGTGTACCTTGAATGTACTTTTCAAAACTGTACGAATAATTATACTGTACAAGTTGATATACTTGTATCTACAAAAGAAGAAGGTTCCGAGCGATCAAGTTTCGATGTAGATTAAAAAAACAAAAAACAATGGCCGTGTTTGGTATTCTTTAGATTTATCGATTCGTCATTTGTTGATCCTGAATTAGCATGCCTGCCATAAAACGCCAAGCGTGGCTACACTGGAACGCAATACATCCACGAGTCACGAGGAAGTTGATGTAGCCTGCCTCAGCGTTGTTCTCCTCTCTTCGCCTTCGTCGATACAATTACATTTATTTTGGCCACATTTTTGCGAAGTAACTGTTTAATTGTCACAACCGGAGCGATGCTAATCCTGTTGTAGTTCTTGTTATGCTGGCTTAACAGGAATTGGAGCTTCGATAGATTTGAGGTCATTGTCGACGGTACCGACTTTGAGGTTATGATTCTTGACAAGCGGATCTTCGTCAGCATCCTGTGTTTTCTTGAACAGTAGTTGTTTTTGACTAGAAATAAATAACAAAACATAATGTATTCTTGTTGCTACATAATGTGACAATGCAACACTTTCTTCCTAGTTATTCCCTTTCCCCTTTATATTTCATCCTGTTCACTTATTTTCCAAACCACATATTGATCGTAGACCTAATATTGAATTGATTAACTTTAAATTGCTAAAAACTTGAATTTTGTATAATCAATTAATCATCTAATGTTTATTTCAATACTGGGTACGGTAGGCCTATATTTGAGAAAAAAAGATTAAGGTATCTTATTAGTTTTTCATTTACAGTGAAATATCTATCCATTGTTTTTCATGGAGGATCAGGAGGAATAAACCATTCATTCACAAAAGCATTCCATCCACGGAAATTCAACAATGGTTATATGGGAGTAGAATGGGATAATATGAATGACAGAACAGGGAAAACAAAGGATCCAGGAACGACGCATAGAGGTTGCACTGTATTTCATCACAATTATTTTGGAAAAAAAGTTCACAAAATTCTTTCTACAGTCAAGACGTGAGACAAAAAAACTGATTACGACCGTATTTCGGTGGGCCTACAGTATCTTCAATAGCGTTAACCACGATTAGATACTTGGTGACGTTAATATCAGCACTGCGATTCCCGTTCTCGATCCTTAACTTAACAATCTTTAACTTTTAACAATTCATATCGTTAGAGTTAAAGACTAGATCTCTAAAGATCGAGTCCCGTTCTCCAATCTTTAACGTTATAGATTGTTAACATTGCTTGTTGAAATGATGACGTATTTTCCAGTCGACGTCATCGATGGCACATAATTAGCCAATAGAAAAAAATTATGCATCATTCGAATCTAGAGAGCGTATACAGGATTAATAGAACCTCTCGATCTAGAAGGCACTGGAGCTCTTGTCAATTTCAACTTCTCTCATTTCATTGTTGCGACTTTGATTTTCTTCAAAATATACTGAATGGGAATCATTCATGGGTATTTATTCATTCAGTTTTGAAAAGTATAAACTAGCCCAAACATAATCCAAAGAGGGTGAATGACTATCGTCACAATCAACTGACAGAAGGAAGGAGAAACGGTTTCGTCCCCATCCCACTTTTGGCATCAAAAAAGAAGGTGAAAAACTAAATGATTCTGTAAGTGATGACTATACTTTTCACTCTTCAATTCACGCACAACAATTCAAAATCATTCACCAAGCTGTAAAATGTTCATGTTATTTAATATTAATTGATAATATTTTCGAATTATTAGATGAACGCCATTTTATGCATTCTTTAAAAACTTAACGATAGGGATCTTATAGATCTATAAGGAAATGTCAATTAACGATCACCCTGAAGACCGTCATCTTTAAAAGTGGAAATGGAATCACACTTTAGATATTACCAATCTTTAGTGATGTACAGATCTTTAAATCAGTACTTACAGATTGTTAAGTTAAGGATTGGAGAACGGGAATCGCACTGCAGAGCCACATTGAATTTTTAAATTTATAATGTAAATTTCAATGGCATAGAGGCCTATTATAATCAAGAAGACCGTTTTCGGACATTGTCCCAATGTATCTAAAAATAGAATTGTGGTAATGCCATTCTACTCACTTTTCCCTCTGAGTTTTCCACTTGTACTGCCAGTACCGCACTTCCTCCATGGAAGTTCCCGACAACATGAGTACCCCCAGCGAGATACCCCCTGCCACGGCTCCCAGCGCCGCTCCCAATCCGCCTCCCACCGCAATACCGCGCAAGCCGAGATTGAACTTATACGCGGCCCCGGTCAGACCGCCTGCGATCACGTACTCGAGTATACTGGACTTGCCGCGATACACCGATACCGCAGTTGTCACCAATCTGAAAACGTCAAACTTGAGCAATAACAATTACAGAATGTATTACTGTATGTATATTGGGTTTTAACGACGCACTATACTGATGGCTACGATCTATTGGCGTTGGTGGATGATGAATGCTCATGATGGGATGGTGAGATGAAGGGTAATTTTATTAGGTGTTTTGGATGGTGGGTATTACTCCTTGTATTATTTTTATTATGATAGATAGTGTTAACGGTACTTATTTTTCTTCTAGAAGGAACCTAATTCTACAGGCAGGTTCAGGTATCAGGTTTGTTCAACACACAAAACTTCTTTAGTTTAAACTCTATTTAATATGGAATACGATTAAGAATTAAGATTAATGTAGGCTTGGACCTTGTTTCCCATTTGAGACCTTGGCCTACTCAGGTAGCCTAGTGCTCTTAAAAACTACCCCATTTCTCCTTCTGCTTCCATCCAGAAGACCTACAGCGCATTCTAGCGGCAGGTTGGGAGTTAAGGTACGTTCATAGAGCCACGGCAGCACGAATTTGTCGGGCCGTCAAAATGAATGAGCCAATCACAGACTCGCCGGGCTTGTCGTTCACTGTGGCCTTGAAAGTTGGTTGAAGTTGAACTTTTTGCCGGCCGACAGACTTGCCATGATGACGTAGATGATATCACGGCCACGCTTATACTCAAATGTTTGTTTTGCGTACGGACTATTGACTGTCAAGCTACATCACCTTCGACGTTACCATGATTATCGCATCGATTCTTCGATATATAATTGCCTTAAGGCCGCAATATAATCGATCATTTGCCGTGGTAGTTTGAACGGTACAATTCATTTGATGTCCTATGGCACCCGACAAGATTGCCGGCCAGTAAAAATGCCGTGGCTCTATGAATATACCTTTACTACAAATTACTCTCGGGTAAGGTCAGTTATTTAGACGCATGGATATATATCCATAAATTGCAAGCAGTATTTTAATTTACATACCGGTACTGTAGCTATATCAATCCTGAGTTTGGTATTATGGTTGTGACTAACCTGATTTGTTTCATACAATTTAACGTGGAAATTAAAGATGATAGCGCTTCGAGAATAGGTATAGGAACATGGCAGAGGTGATAATCGTACTTTTTCAAATAGTTGGCAGCAGCTACAACAACCTACTAAGTCAAAAAATGAAATTTCGCCGAATCGACTACCGGTACCACTCCCACACACTCTTAAGATAAATATATATGTCTTTGTGCACTGGTTAGGCCCTGGACACTTACACATAGCAACCACTGAACGCTCCTAACCGCCAGCCCCACTGGAATGCACCTTTACCAAAGTTCACTGTCACTGCATCTTGAAGTTTTTTCTACAGACAGAGAAAATAACACGTTGTTAATTACGCTACACAACCACAAATTGATACCTTATGGATTCAGACCCATTTCTAAACACCATTTACCACGTTGCTAAATTGGCATTGATTCAACGCTATCGGCCTAGGCCTAAGTGTGACCTTGTCTGAAATTTGCCAACATGAAAAATACCTTTGCTTCTAGATGACTAGTGAATACTGTGGCTTGATTGCTTTCCATGAAGTTCAAATATGCAGCTCTTGAACGAATTACGCCACCAATGCATCCTCCCGAGAAGAGACCGAGGAAACTAGCTTGATAAACTGCATTCAGCTCTGGACTAACTGTACCAAACTCACTGAAACAAGAAACAGAAATTAGAGCAGACTCAACATACTATTATATTTTCAACAAAAAGAGAACATTTGATATTCATTATTCTAATGCTCGGTCCAGAGTTGAAACAGCAAGCTTACTCTATGCTGAACATCATATGTATTCGATCCCAGCCAGTTTCATCATCATTTTGTTGTTGAGTATAATATGACTGTGCGGTTTTAGAATCTTTAGATATTTTATCATGATCTATTATTGGAAGAGGTAATAATCCTAATATGTACGGCGACTTCTGAAATACACTACGAAACATTGCACCTGATTTTGAGGTTAGTAAGTACAAGGTTAGAAAATGTCACGGCCCACCGGGGCGAGCACAGCTGATCAAGTTGTGACATTTTCTCCCGCCAGACTGCAGTCATGTTCTATTCTTCATTGATCGTGAGCTATTGGTCAATTTCAAATTCTGTAATTTTTCAACTGTCAAGTTTTGTGTGCAAGCATTGCGTGTAAGCAAGACCGTTACACTTCAGAAATATTCATTCATTAATCATTAAATTCACTTGCAAATGTGATGTGAGCCTGTTGATAAGTTCATGCTTTTTGATAGGCCATAGGCAGCTAGGATTTGGCCAAAGATAGTATTTCCTTAGGCCCTAGCTGTATTTCCTCTAGTGACAGTTTTCATTTGTTCAAAAGGTGAGTTTAGGCCTAGGTGCAGTTTTGTTCAGGCATTAAGTTTGTAGGCCTAGGCCTACTCTGAAGGTCCATACGTAGGATAGTCTTCGTCTTTACTCAATGATATTATCATAGGTCTAGGCCTATTTCTGGAATTCTGGTTAATTTGGGTCAATGACCTAGACCGAGGGACCTGGGCCAAGTCACAGTGGATTGCCCTAGGCCTAGGCCTTGGAAGTGTTCATGGTCTCGCCTAGCCTAGTTTGTAGGCTTATCATCCAAGTCTAGACCTATACAACCCCAAGTTTCTGTACTATAAAACTTTTGTTTTCAGCATTTGGTTGTGTCAATAGCTGCAGGATGGACGGAAGTCCAGGTATGATAATTTCATAAATCACTACAATAGTTGACTAGGCCTAGGGCCTAGTTTAAAGGCATTGAGTAGGCCTATAGCCTAGTATTGTATGGTATTGTTAAACTACTTGACCTACTGTTTAACATTGCTGTCAAAGCATCTGTTTATATTGTTTACATGAGGCTGTGCCAGGTCATTGATTTTGAACTTGTTCCTTACTTTGTTTATGTGGGTCCTATACATTATTATATGTCATCCACTATATTTATATTCATTACTCCTTGATGCACCAGTCAAGCTATCTCAAGGCTCATGTTAGTTGCTCTGTGTTTACTCTTCTCACTCACAATATTATGACTTGTTCATAATGTTGGCCTACCTATGCAAAGATCACAAATTTATTTTTCATTGGTGTTTTTTTTTCTACTTCTAGAACAAAAATATCTTCTGTGATAGTATATTCTGGTTCATTATCGTGAATAATAGTCTATTGTATTTTAAAAAAAAAATCATTCAAAAAATTACCACTCAATTCTTCAACCATATTTACATCTTCTTATAAAAATTAAAATAAAAATACAAAAAATTAAAATAAAAATATGAAAATAAAAAATTAATAAAAAAATAAAAATATAAAAAATATAAAAATTAAAAATATAGGCTACTGACTATAATATTCTTATTTTCTCCCACAGTCAAGTCTTATTCCTTGGGAACTTCGTGGATTTTTTTTACTGTTGAGTGTATTAGGACTAGGCCTAGATGTAAAAAATTTATAATAATGAAAAAATATTTGCTTGCCATTTAAGGCTTTAGGCTGTAAGGATGAAATGTTGAGCCTGTTTCAAGTGTTTTTATTACGGTACTGGACATACATTATCGTGGTCTCACCATTGAAGAATGTATCCATAGGCCTATACTAGACAACATCCAATTAATTCATGATAATTATTTTTCAGATAATATGATGAACTTCATGGGCTCGCCCTCTGAAGAACTTATCCCTGCTCCAGTATCTCTATTCCAGCCTCTCCTGCCGCCTCCGGCATTCGTTCCAGGCACTGTCGGGCCAACGGACAACAACAACCCGTTTGATTTACTCTCACATCAAACTGATTGCAACGTAACCAACGATCCATTTGAATCCATCTTCAACACAGTTTGTTCGTATAAAAATCCTCCGCACCCTGCAAGCGGCAAGGGAAACAGTGTCGATTCACATTCCAGCGATGTATCCAAACCGTCAATCATGGAGAGTTCTATTTTGAACATGTCAAATTTTAATGACTCTTTGAATGTCGGAGTACCAGGTCTACATGTTGAGACGACAATTGAAAAGATTCTGGAGCCCGTCGAGTTAGAAAAGGAAGATTCTGCCAAGACTTTCTCGTTTTGTTCGTCGAGTGCTATGAATCGTGGATTTCTGCAAAGTACGCCAGATGCTATCTCGACGTTGAGCGGTGCAAGTAACGGCAGCACCCAGTCGGTGCCAGTTACCTTCTCGATGATTCGACGTGAGAGTCTGAATGTCTCGTTCAGGTTGGACGCGATGGCGGCTAAGGCTAGGTCGGCGTCGTTACCTGTTTCTGCGTTGACAGGTAATGCTGGCGGTAAGTAGGACAGGCTTCTCGGCAATTTGTAAAGGATTGATTGTCGTAAAATTGAAAGTTGGATGTCGGGAGATGTAAATCTTTAGTCACATGTTGAAATTTCCATTCATTTTATTCTTTGCAATTTTATTCATTTCATTTTCAATATTATGCATTGGGTAGGAATACCCGTTTTATTGTTAATTGAATTTTTAAGAGCTAAGAAATAAAATCTCACATCTGGATAAACCATGCGTAGGCCCTACTTCCTGTGCATGCGTTGGGCAAGTCCAGTGCTCAAGTTTAGTTGCAATGTGTGTCCTCGGACCCACCTAGCGGTCGGCCTACTTCCAGAATTCTAGTTACCGCCCGTATTATGTTCATTATTACGGTAGGCCTATATTAACTGTAGGCCTACTGGCTTTTGTATTGCAAAAATAGTACCGGTAGCTTTAAAATATTTCAATTGCTTTAGGCAGCTCTGTATTTATCGTTAATGTCTTCTGCATCATCTTTCTAGGAACAGATATTTTTCTAATTTTTGCGAGAAATTTTATCTACGAGTTGGACTTCTACTCGAACTAGATGAAAGCAAACTGACAAAAATTGATGAAGAAATTAGGCAATACAGTGAAACCTCTATCCATCGTTTTTCAAGGGACCAGGAAAATGAAATCATTCATGTAGAAAAACGATCCATCCAGGAAAATTTAACATTGATTATGGGAGTGAGGTTCAAGAGAATGAATGATAGAAGCGGGAAAACGATGGATCCGGGAACGATGCATCGAGGTTTCACTGTATATATAAAAGCGTAGGCCAATTAAAAACAAGACTATCAATTTCTTGCACCACTAATTAATTTAACTCTGATGAAGTTTGTTTAAAAAATGAACAGCTCTCGAAGTAGGCCTGACCTGGGAACATCGTGGAATTTCTTACTCCGTCCTAAAAAAATATTGTGTGTAGGCCTGTAGGAGAATAGAGGTTGGATAGGCCTATATGAATTTAGTAAAAGTGAAAAGAAGAACGCCAGCTTACCAAGGTTCATAAGTAGAGATACTCGTAGTGGAGAGTCCGTTGATATAACGCCTCTAATGATTGTTTATAATCGCTATATTTAACCATCTGTGTTCTATCAACGGGCTCTCCACTATCATACTATGAGTACACTATTTCTACTCAAGTACTCATAAACCTTGGTAAGCTGCTGTTCTTTCTTTCCCTTTTACCCAATTTGTACATCATAATCTCTGGATAATAGTAGCACCCTTCAAATAGCCCCGCTGTTGGTGTGGTCGTTGGGCAAACAGTGATAAGAGATACTGTATATGTAATTTCTAATTAGTCACATGTAATGTGTCACATAATACAAAACTTGTGTATATTTTTTAAAATTTACTATTTTTAAGTGCTAGGCCTACTTGAAATTGTCTTTTACGTTATCAGATTAATTTTATTATTCTCAGGTTAATATTATCATCAAGTTTGTTGCCATTCATGCGAGCCTAATAGTCTCTCTCTTTGTCAGGTTATGTCAGCAGCGATGACGATGATATAGATTACTTCCTAATGAAGCGGCCAGAGTGGGAGACTTCGCAAATAGTACTGCCCGAATTCGACTCGGACGAGGACGACGTTTTTGTTGCTGGCACAACCGATTTGCCTTCAACCAGTAACGCTGCTTGCTCGACTAATGTGCCTTCAACCAATAACGTGATGCTACCAACCGGTAACGTACTTGGTACAAGCAATACACCGTCAACCGATAGCGTTATTCTTACAACCGATTTACCGTCCATAGTTCGTCGATATTCACTAGTTCGTTCAGCCAATAAACCTCCAGCAAGTAACGTGATTCTACCAACCGATATGCCTTCAACCAGTTCCGCTGCTCGCTCGACTAATGTGCCTTCAACCAATAACATAATTCTACCAACCGATATGCCTTCAATCAGTTATGAAGCACGTTTGACTAATGTGCCTTCAACCAATAACGTGATGCTACCAACTGATATGCCTTCAACTGGTATCATACTTGGTACAACCAATACACCGTCAACCGATAATGTTATTCTTACAACCGATATGTCGTCGATAGTTCGTCGATATTCACTAGTTCGTTCAGCCAATGTACCTCCAGCAAGTAACGTGATTCATACAATCAATATGCCTTCAGCCAGCAACGTTGCTGGTGCAGTCAATGTTGCTGCAACCGATGAGGGAGGTGCCGTTCAGGTTGAAGAGGACGTCGTAACGAAGGTTATCTGCCAAACCGAGACTTTGACCGTCATCGATGCCATCCCACCTTTATCGCAGGTAAGTAACTCGTTATAGATGTTCTCAGCCTTGGGTAACTCATCCCTGATACTTCTTCTGCCTTTCATCTCACCCTTTCAACTTTTCAACTACACTGCACAGCTCCTTTAGCCCCCTCCCACACATCCAACCTCTATGAAACCCCCACCCCCACCCCTCACTTCATTTTATATTTATTGTTCCCCCCCCCCCCCCTCATTTTCACCCACCCATCTAAACAAGCAGCCTTCATCAGTTCATCACTCTCTACTCTACTGTGACCAAGGCAATGGCCGAAACGTCGGAATCTCGTGTACCTTTCATCTCTGTGTTCTATCAACGGGCTCTCCACTATGAGTAGGCCTTTCTCTACTCATAAATCTCGGTAAGCTGCTGTTCTTTCTTTCCCTTTCACCCAATTCATATATCGTTATAGATAGATGTTGGTAGTCATCTACCTAAGAATCTATATCTAAGAACCGCAAATCATCAAATCTAAAAATAGAGCCAGTGATGGTATTTATGAAAGATTTTATTCAATCTGATGAATTAAGATCGAGCCAACCGTTACTCAGTCAACTAAGGCACTGCTTTAGAAACTGAAGTCAGCGTCGGGCTTGGATTCTAGTCCTGCATAAGGCATGGGTTTCTGTAAAAGTCTTTTTCGTCATCACCTTCTCACTCCTACCCTCATATAACGTAGCTTCTGATGGGGTCATCAAGTGGAAAATAATTAATCACAGTGTAGGAGCGGGCAGACGTTCACGATAAAAGCAATCTTTCTTGTTCATGTTAATGTATCATGCTTGTGTTTGGTTGTTGATAAACGCTTGTGTGCTGTCGCAGGCCAACGTGCGCCACCTGGCTCTGCGCCGTCAGCCTCTGGTCGGCACGGAGACGGCCACGGAGGAGGAGCCGAGGCTGCGAAGACGCGTCGCGCCGCCCGCCTCCAAGGGCCCGATGAGAGCGATCATCCCTCTCGGCAGCATGACGAAGAACGTGGCCGCCAAGAAACCGGGTGAGTCGAGAGCGAGTGCGATTCGGATGAAATGTGGTTGAATAAAACACTTGATTTGATTTACAAATCAACTTTTCTATATTCTGTTTGTAGGCTTAGGCCTACATGTTATTACAGTTTCACTTGTAGCCCTACTAAGTTACATACATAATACAGTAGAACCTCTTTAGTAAGTTTCTCTTTAGTACATTTTTCACCTTGGTAAGTTTTATTTTCTGATCCCATCCATAGGCCTATGCTCCTACATTTTAAATAGTTTCTCTGGTAAGTTTTTCACTTTAGTAAGTTTTTCTGTCTGGTCCTCTGAAAAACGTACTAAAGAGGTTCCACTGTAGTGAAAAGACCTAACAGGTATAAGCCTATGAATTGGATAAAAGAGAAAGGAAGAACATCAACTTGCCGAGGTTCATAGGTAGATAGGCCGTTGAAAGAACACGGAGATGATGGAGACACGTACGAGGTTTCAATGTACAAATCAAGTCTAATGCCAATAAACTAGCACCCCTCAATGGCCTCATTTGCTTCCTACAATCATGCTGATTACATCCCATTAGAATAACACAGCGGGGAAAAAAAATGAAATTTTGCGTGAAGTTGAATTACATTCTGATACACATTTATGAAAACTTTCAGCTTGATCGGGTGAGCCATTTTGAAGAAAACCCATAAAATGTGCTGAATTGGTAACACTCGAAGCAGTTTTTACCCATTTCTGACTTAAATGTCATCCAATTGGCGAATGTAGGCAAAAGTTGGGCAAAAAAGTCGACATACTATTACTATCCGCTCGTCCAACAACGCACATGTGGCGTTTTCCTAGTATAATTAAACAATTTTTGAAAGAGGAAATACTCTTGATGAAGATGCTATGCTAAACCAACCATAAGATCAACCAGTCCATAACTCCATGAGCTATGAATGCGTGTGGGCGACCGCTTGCTCTCATCCATTCACTTTGCTCCTTCTTCCAGCCTCTCCTCCGAAGAATGCGGCCGCCCCGCTGACCCGCCCAACAGCCTCGCTCGTCGTCAGCCCGCCAGGCACCATCGGACAGCACCCGGGCACGCCGCGGGCAAGCTACAGGCACGCCACTACGAGCACGCCAATCGTCGGGGTCAACTCGTCGGTAAGTCGTCCGTACTGTGTCCAGACATGGTCAAGGTCTAGGTACGTGTTAGGGATAACATCGATTAAGAATCGGTTCTGATGTAAAACAATTCTCAAAACAAAAAATTGAATTTTCCAAAAAAAATGTTTTTTTTTCTGGTTCATTGCTGTACTTCTTTACGTCGCAATAAGTGCTCATTTCGCTGTCCATATTATTCTGTATTGTTGAGATATTACTATCTGGACAAAAGCTATCCCTTCGGTTACGTCTGACAGCCGAACGTTGACGGAAATACCCTAATGGTACAGTACAGTTCAAAGAAGTCTCTTGCAGCTATTTTTCACGTGAACGCCTTGGGAAGGTTGGAAAAAAAAGTTTCAAATTACACTACTTTTTTGGAGAATAAACTTTTTTTTTTAATTTTTAATTTTAAAAATTTTAAATTTTTTTAAAAAAAATTTTTGAAAAAAAAAATTGGAAAATCGATTTTTGATCGATTCTTGAGCATGGAGAATCGATTCCCGATTTTGAGAATCGATGTCATCCCTAGTACGTGTATCTTGAGATACCGTAGGCCTACATATTTTAGATACGTTTATATCTTGTATTTTGTTTTTCAAATACTCATTGTCACCGTAGGCCTATCTTTTCTAAACTATTAAAAGACAAGTTACATTTTTTTCCATTGATCAAAAGTGATCCGATAAAATACCGGTAGACATATCTCACTCTAGCCGCTAGCGTATAAATCCAGAATGACTCGAAACAAGTTTACAATCATCGACCGAATCGTTTTTTTGAAATATTTTGAAAGCATTTTTAGTGATAACATGATCAGTTGATCACCAATTACTAATTATTATTTAGCATTCAATATCAGATTTCAAAAATGAACATGAAATCATTTTGTCACGTGAAATGTTTTAATGAGCGAAGCATAGCTTTTATCAAAGCAACCCGTGCTAATGCCCTCCCGTGCAAGCTGCTAGAAAGTTTGCCAGACCAGACACAAATGAAAGCAATATTAGACTATGTAAGTAGATTAGGCCTTAAAATACGTTTGTCAATCCTCTAGTTTATTATCATTCATATTGTCTATTATATCATTATAGTTCATTATATTTTTACTGTATATTAATATTTATAACTTTGTTAAAGTAGAACAGAGTAGATTCCTGCAGCCACCGGAATAGTATTTAACTACAGTTAAGAGACTGTTGTTAAATGTGTTAATTTTCAAAGCTGTAAATAATGAATAAACTAAACTAACAGAAAGGGTATTTGTTGAACTTTTCACAGTTTATGTTCTGAAAAGTAAGTCAGGAACATTATTTTTTCCTTTTAGAAGTTATTGTTCATGAAGTAGTCATCCATCACATCTACGAAATGAAGCGATTTTGTGACTCGACGCGTTATAAACGAGTTTTCTGAAACCGACGTTGGGCTCAAGCTCTTGTTTTTCTCTCGTTTCCCCGCAGCCGATGATCCTGGACACGTTGACGCCCATCATGCGCCAGAAAGTCAGCGACGGAAGTTCGCCCGGCGGGGCAAGCACGTCGCCGCGCCCGTCAGGTCTACGCTACGCCCCGTCTCCCGTGAAACGCAACCCGACCGCCACGGCTACGGGGTGAGACGACGTCCAAGTGTTTCCTGTTTCTCTTTGAGTACCGGTATTCTATTGGAAAGTTCGAGTGTGTACATTGAAGATTATAAGCTGATGGAAAAAGGCATCAAACGACGTTTTTATGAAGCTGAACTGAATGAAGAGTTGCCTGGTTACTGTTTGCAATACAGTCAGCTTATAAGCATAATTTGAATAATAATAATAATAATAATAATAATAATAATAATAAATGATGGTTAGCCTATTCTGAAAACGAACATCAGAAACTTACATACATACATGTATAGTACAGTACATTAGGAGTAGGGATGACCTCGGTTCCAAAAAATCAGAACCGGATAACCGATTTACAGAACCGATTCTCCGCAGTTTTTTGGTCGAAAATGGGAGAAAACTTTCATCTAGACGCTCTCATATAGGCGCGACTTTATTCCTTGTTTTTAGGCGTCATCATATCATTCGGTTATCTTTCAGCCCGTCGACATCAACACTGACGAAACAAAGCAGTAGTAGGACACATTTTGGGTTTTACTGCGCACGGAGAAGAAAAGACAAACATATAATGAACGCGTGAACTAGTATATTATATCTACAGTCGAGCCCACATATAACGAACTTGGTTTTAACGAAATTTCGGTTTTTACGAATTAATTACCATTCCCCTTCAAATCTCCTATCCTTACAATGTTAAATAAAGACCTATAACGAAGTGATTTATATTTCAAAATTTGGTTATTACGAATTTTTTGTCACTTTACAGCATATTTTGCTCATTATTTTCAGCTATTTCCAACAAAATATTTGAAAATCGGAGCATTTTGCGTGAATTTATTTTCAGGTTACATTTATTTTGAACGGACTGTAGGCTACATCGTTGCAGCTGGTGACGTGTACAGCACGTGGTCATAACTCTTGCTGCACCCCCCTCCCTCCCCATCCCACGCACAGTGGAACGGCCCATACCCAAACATTCGCTCAACGCGCGCTAAATAATAACGTGATGGTGACATCTTCAATGACTGTGTTTATCTATTTTTTGTTTACATTCCTTCATTTCGATTCGTGATAGTGTCCTGTAACCTAGGAAATAAAACACGAGAAGTGGGGAGTGGTGGTGTTATGTGATGGCAGATGATGAGTTCTTTATGAAAGGACATTGTTGTTTTCTATTACTTTCTACAAACATACTAAGTGATGATACGATGCGATGATAATATGTCACCTAATACAGTACTATACTAGGGCCTAAGTCGTAAATGTAGGCCTATCTTTATAAATCTCTAAAATTCAAGTGCTGTTATGAAAAAGAGCAATAAATCTCTATAAAGAAATTCTGTTTTTACGAACAGATTTTTATTCCCCTTGAAATTCGTTATATGCGGGCTCGACTGTATACAATTCATATTGCGACAACACACTCGAAAAACATTCATCAATAATACATAATGTCTCAATCAACGTGATGAATAATTGAAATAATCATCACAGAAAGAATCGATTCTCTATTTCAGAATCGGTTGAACCTGGAACCGATTCCGAACCGGTTTTCGGTTAACCGAAGTTATCCCCAATTAGAAGATATAATAATCAGTGTGAATGAATTTTGAAATTAAATCAGGCCTATTCTGTTGGCATGAAAAAGAAAGAGAAATCTTCAAGTACACCTTTTAACATTCAACATCAGAAAATAACATTGAAAAAGGCAACCGTGAGGTAGTCAAATTTGGGTCAAAATCACATGTCATAAATTTCAAAACACATTTTAAAATTTCGTGCATAACGCCGAATTTCTTTGAATATCAAATTATTAAATATCGTAAAAAAGCATTTGATTTTTGTTGCTGTCAACTAAATCTAAAATGCTCACTTGTTGCCTAATACAGTGAAACATCTAACCATCGTTTTGCAAGGGTCCAGGTAAATGAACCACAGCCTTCTTCATACAGATCATTCTTCTCTGATACTGCCCTTTCACTCGGGGTATGCTTACCATGTTAATCGATGTCCAATTATTTTAGTTCATAAAATCGTCGATGGTGCCGTTGTTTCCAGACCATAACGTCACTTTCCAAAGATGTTCATGCATATCACTCTGTATGACATGTCATGTCTGCGAAGATACGAACAACTTTGGGAATTTTCGTACGAGAATTTAAACTACGCACGCATTCTATCAGGCCGTGACTTCGAGTTCACCAACTTTGTTTATGACAATAATATGAAACATTCTATTCAATAATATAATGGACCGGAATATCACCGGAACAAGTTCTTTGATGTTCATTGCGTGGCTTAACATAAATATCGTCGAAGTCTGAACCTGGGTAAGTCTATAGGCCCTAACCAAAATGAAGATATAACATAACCTCAATAACGTAGCAAGAAATTGTAAAATTGTGACTGAATGACATTGTTCGAAGTTGAAACTTTAGATACCAGGGTGCAGTACATACCAGACAATGACGTCATTATTGCCTGCGCGAACAAATATGTGCGAACCCGCCAAAATAGCCCTAGTGAAAGGGCAGTATAAGAAATTAATGATTTGAATAAAGAAGGCTGTGAAATGAACAAACCATGCAAGAAAATTTCAACATTGATTACCATTCTCGACGTCAAAATGCCCAAGTTTAATGTCGTGTAATCGTTCCTCGCAGCCCGTCCACGCCGTCGCGCCTGCACTCCGGCGTGCCCGTCATGCGGCGTAACTCCTCCTTGACGGGCATCGCGCCGCCCGCCAGCCGGATCTGTGCCCCGACCGGGCTCCCCAAGTCGAGGTCGTCCGGCAGCCTCGTAGGCAGTCCAAGGCGCGCTCCCGTCGTCGCGGCAACGACGCCGGTGCTGAACAAGCGCAGGTCTCTGCCGCCGATCAACGCGACCAAGGTGAGCGCTCTCTCCTCTGTGACCGCTGTACACATTCAGGACACATACCTAATTAATTTCGTGCTACTGCTAACTAGCTTCTGGCCAACCTCGGTAGCTCGGTCAGCTGAGGCACCGCTTCAGAAACTGAGGTTACCGTTCGGCGTTGGTTCGAGTCCCGCATAAGGCATGGGTTTTTGTAAATGTCCTTTCACTTATCATCACTTTGCATAATTTCGTTATCATCCGCTCATTCGTACCCCCGTATAACCTAGCTGTTGGTGGGGTCGTTAAGCAAACAATAATCATAATCTAACTAGCTTCAAGAGGCTAGAACTGTGATTTCGTTTCGTTAATGTTTATTAGTACCGCTACCTGTCATGGCAACATGTCTGGTGTCTGTTTATTTCCATTGTTGTTAGCATAAAATCCTAGCCCTGCTTATTTGTATTTGAATTTGTAAACATTCTTGCAGATGTGCTAGATGCACGGTGGCAAGATATTATTATTCTATTGGATCATTTTCTTGAATTCTAATAATTTCTTTGCAGTTCTTCCTTCTTCTTCCAGCTCATTCCAGTCTCTTATCGTCCTCTGGACGAAACCGTTTTTCCCTATGTTTGAGTAAACTCTCTCCACCTCCAATCTTTCTCCTCCCCTATTACTTCTTTGGATCCCCTTTCCAACTCTTCTGCCTAGTTCTTCCCATCCGGTACAGTTGTGTCTTGCTTTAAAGAAGTTGCACAGTCTAGTCCTTCGTCTCCTTGCTTCCAGGGTTTCCCATTTCAGTTGTTCAATCATTATGGTTGGTCTTTCCAGTTCTTTCTGTATCACTCCCTTACTATTCCTAATGGTCCTCCATCTCTTGACTCTCCCCAATACCCTCCTCGCAGCAACCCTCTGTACGCTCTCCACAGCCTTGATTAATCCTGTGTCCCAAGGGTCCCAGACTGAACTAGCGTACTCCAGTGTAGGTCTAATTTTAGTGTCTTGTATGCTTTGTTTTTTATTTCACTTCCTGTCCCCTTGAGCTGTCTCATAACAAAATTTAATGATCTAATCCCCTTTTTTGACAACTTTCTAATATGATCCCCCCACCCCAAGTTTTTATTCATGTATAATCCGAGATATTTATAACCGTCAACCTTCTCCAGTATGCTTTCTCCCATCCTAAATGATGTCACTTCTTCATTCTTTTTACTTCTGGAGAATTCGACTACCTTACATTTTTCTACATTAAGTCCCATTAGGTTTGTATTGACCCAGTCATTGATTGTATCTAAATCACTTTGTAGTTGCATTGCCTCTTCCTGGCTCTCAATTATCCTGTACACAACACAGTCGTCTGCAAATAGTCGGATTTTAGAATTGATACCAGTTTCTATGTCGTTAATGAATATATTGAGAAGTAAGGGTCCAATGACACTTCCCTGTGGTACTCCTGATGTGATTTCAACAAATTCCGAAAATTCCTCCCCCACGTTTACTTTTTGTGTTGAGGTAGGCTAGGAAATGTGATGAATTATTCAGTCCAAGAGACCGTGCATTTGTTATCATAATATATTGTCATTGTTGGTAACTTTTTTTAGTGAACATTAACCAATTAAAGTCCTTGCCTCTTGGAACTAGCTAGCTCTAGCACGAAATTTCGAATGATTTATTAAGTAAGGATCCAGGAGACCCTTACCTAATAAATGTCGTGCCAGATAGCTCCAAGATGCTAGTACTTTGATTGGTTAATGGTTACTAGGAGAGCTACCTGTCATGGCAACATGTCTGTTTATTTCCATTGTTGTTAGCATAAAATCCTAGCCCTGCTTATGAGGTGGGCTTCGAAATGTGATGAATTATTCAGTCCAAGAGACCGTGCATTTGTTATTATAATATATTGTCATTGTTGGTAACTTTTTTTAGTAAACATTAACCAATGAACGTCCTCGACTCTTTGAGCTAGCTAGCCATAACACGTTATTTCAAGTGGATTATTAGGTAAGGGTCCAAGATTCTGGGGCCGGAATAGAATAGTCCAGATTGATTGTACATAGCAATACAGTGAACCCTTGTTAATCCAAACTCGCTTAATCCGAAATTTGACATATTTTGAACTTGCAATCAGTCCCTGGCTGAAGGTGTGGGTATTTCAATGTTAATTAATATGGTTAATCCGAATCCCAGCCAATCCGTAATTGGAACTAATCCATAGCATTACCTAATTGGGGAACACGATTTTTTATCAAATTTCTATGTTTATTAAAATCAATGATATCAAATTTATCAACAACGAATGGTACCTCTAATTTTGATTGTTGATTGTAATTGTTACCACCAGGTGGCAGTGGAAGCGAAGCCCGCCACACCGTGCCGTCCCCAGCGGTCCCGCTCCACCGAAGTGGTCGGCTCGCGCAAGCTAGTGACGCCGAAAGCGGTGGCTCGTCAGTGCCAGACGCCGGACAAGGTGAGCGTTTACGTTCTTTACAATAGAAACAGCTCTTTATACAGTCGTTTCAGTTTATTGACAATGAAACTCTAGTCTTTCTCTGCAAAAGCATCCATTCAGGCAAATTTAAAATTTAAATGGAAAAAAAATTGAATTTAAATGGAGTAGGGCAGGACAAAATTAACGACGGAAACGGTCTAAATGGTGGAATTGTCGTCCCTGAGCAACATCTCTGCACCTAGTTTAGCTAGAGGAATAATTTTTTTTCCTACTTGTGTATTTTGGTCACCTCTGCATGACCAACCAACTGAAACGTTTGATAAATTGAACATAATTACTCATACAGATTAGAAATTGCCACTACATAGGTAAATTAACATTACCATGTCTGTCCCTACCAACATATTCTCTCGGTTCTTCATAATAAGCACGTGAAATTATAATAATTCCAGATAAATCGCAGTGTACTACCATTTTTAGTTAGTCATTGCTAATAGTAATAGGCCCATAATAAAAGGCCCAGTGTTGTATATTTTGATTATTGTATTATATAGTGACTGTCCACATACTGTACAAATATCTGTTATGTAGGCCTATTAGTTCTTTGGACAAGAAAATGAAATAAAAAACGACCGTTACAAGTGAGTGTTTAACTCGTCGCTGATTTGTCGTCTTTCTGTCTCTCAGGCGAAGACCGCAAACGTGTCGAAGCTGTTGAAACCGTTGTCGATGTACTCGTCGAACTGCTTCAAGGGCGACGACTCGAAGACGAGGGCGGCGGCGGCACCGCTCGGCGGATCGCTCTCCGGGGTAAGTTCAATGTTCATTTATTCACAACTTGGGAAATAGCCGTGTTGAGCAGGCTGTCATTTCCGGTGGCTGAATGGTATTTAACCCTTTTAGTGCCGAGAGCCGATATATCGGCTCTTACTTCAAACTGATGTAGTTCCCAAAGTTTCCGTAAGATGGCAATAGTAGTGACATATTCAGAAAGCTGCTATTCACACAAATAATTTCGTGGTACCATGTTCAATATTCTACCATTTTTCCACAGCCGTCTATGTTTGTTTACATTTGGCTCAAATATGACAATGTAATTCTAGTTTGTTTTCAAAATGGCGTCTTGTGGAAGACGTGATTTTAATCAAGTTGAAGAAGTGATTAGGGATTTAGTAGATGAATCAGATGAGGAAGAAGGAAGTGACTTTTCAGAAGATGCATTATCCCATCTTCAGATGAAATAGTGGTGCGAGTGACAGGGGCAAAGAGAGTGATGTACCTGATAAAAATGTGGCTAGGCCAAGAGTAGGCCTAGTTCATGTCATGTCGTCGTCTTTTTGAAAGATAGTTTGTAATGATTGAAATTCCACATAACAATGAATGAAACTCATGATTCTTACTCAAAACAATTCGTTCTTCATCATGCAATTCTTCAAAATAATGTTCAAAATTATTTGTTATCTGTACCATTGGTCCATTGTTATAAACCCAACAAATATTTTGACAGTTGAAAAAAATAAAAGTCAGATCAAAAGTATTGTCAGATCAAATGTGAAATTACAATATTCCTCATCTAAGTGTCCATCCTTTCATCACATTTCAGAAAATATTTCATGAGATTTGACCGAATGATTGGCAAGTTATGATTTTTTTTGTGATTCACTGTAAATTGGTCAAACCTACGTGGCATTATTAGACACATTTTGGATCAAATCTGGTGCCACTGAAAGGGTTAAGGAGTAAGTAATATGATTGAACTGCTTTGAACTAGTGATGTCAAGGTAAAAAGTTTCCCTTTTACCCAATTTATAAATTTAAACGTTTCTTATCTATGTCGATATCGAATCGATTAACCAGCCTCCAAACCATTCTCATTTGTTTTCAGTTGAAGGCGATGTTCAACTTCCGCCACGGTCGCCAACCGACGTCGGAGAAAGAGAACGTCGGTCCGATGTGATCGCGTCACGACCGACAATCACTGAAAGACTGAAAATCCTCTGAACGTCTGTTACGGTAGTCAATACTCGTCGCTAGCTCCGCTACTCGGGTGAACGCTAGTCTCGTTACGAATGTCAGGCCTCGTTGTGTCGCTCGCAACAAACAATCTTTTATACACATCGAACCGTATCTTCGTTCAACTTGACTGTTTGTTTTGTGAATTGAAATCATATCAGGATTTTTAATTAGTGTGTTTATAACTGATTTATTGTACTGTAGTAACTTAATATTGTCCTAGGCTAACTACCGCTAATTACAAATATTTCACGTCTCAAACCTTATCGTTGTTCAACTTGATGGTTTGTTTTATGAATTGAAATCACGTTACGTATCTGGATTCCGAATTACCGTAATTGTGTTTTATAACTCATTTATTTTACTGTAGTAACTTGAATATTGTCCTAGGCACCTACTGTATAAATATTTCACGCCCCGAAACGAATCTTTGTTCAGCTTTAATTATCGGTTTTATGAATTGAAATTACCGGTACATTTTGAGGATTTCTTATTAGTTATGTTTATAACTGATTTATCGGACTCCAGTAGCACATACCCTTGACCTGGACAGCTACTTACGATTAAACGATTAAATTACTAATTAAGTTTTTATTGATTTTATTTTATTACAGTTGAAAGACGTCACAACCTTGAAACTATATTTTAACGAATAATGACAATTTTTTTCACTAATTTTCGAGAAAACTAGACATCTCAATTTTGGAATTTATAGTGTTTTTTTTGTCCGTCGGAGATCATGAGTCATGACGTAAACATTACCAATTCTGTAAAGAAAGTTGGAAATATGAAGAGAATCGAGTAATGTCTACGTCACGACGCATGTAAATGGGAGTCTAGGAGGACGAATAAATTCATTATAATTTCTGAAATTGAGATGCGGATTTCTAATTTTCTCTAAAATTGGGAGAATAAATATCGCCATTAATCGTTGAAATCTGTTTATAGGGTTGTCATCTTCAACATCAAAAACTAACTGATTACAATTATTGAAAACTTAATATAAATTGAATTATTAAAATGATAAAATAGTATATAACTAATATAAGGTGTAATATAACTATGATCAGATCTCCCAGTCTGGAAAACAATGTAAGATATTATTTCAAGTTGGCCCCCTTCCTTCCCCTTCCTTGCAACAGATGTTAACAAAGACAAGTTGTCAGGGCAGGTGAGGTAAAACTCTGGGACAAATACAATTTGGATTTAACTTGGACTCAGGTTCCTGTCGATACTACTGTACCAGGACCCCTATGCCCGAGATAAATGAGATGTGAGAAAAATAAAAATGAGTGAGAAAACGATTAGGCCTATTTCGCTTAAAATGGCCGATTGGCGATTGCCGATTGGTAATGATAAATCGGCCATTTTAATTTTTAAGTGAGATAATCGTTTTCTCACTCACTTTTATTTTTCTCACATCTCATTTATTACAGGAATAGGGGTCCAGCTATGGGTAGGTCAAAAATTATATAATGTTCTGTAAACTTCTGTTATATACTTTTTGACAAAAATATAGGCCTATAGTATAGGGACATTGGTGAGTACCATCATTTATCACTGTAAATAATAAATCTAGATGTAAAATGATATTTTTGTGAATTTGTTGTAATCTTCGTATTTTCATAATAAAAATGCCCTCTTAACAATAATACCGAGAGAAATCTCATGTTTTTTCTAACCACATTTGTAAGAAATTTAATTGTTCGATTGATGAGCAAAGCAAAGACCCAATTTTAACAACTCGAAATTAAATGTTTTGCTCGTGATCCACATGTCTAACTGAGATAAGTATCTCAATGAGACTTCGTCTACACATCTTTCACCATTCAACTCGATATAGTTTTATCGTTATAGCAGAGTCGATAAAGCAGTTCTAGACTCTGGTTATAGTTTTGAGGCGCAATCGATCGGACCACTTTTGAGAAGAATAGTTTCAAATCCGTTGCACTTGCCTGGATGATGCTCTCAAGTTATATTGATTTGAGCAGTTTCGAATTGAACTTTTCTTGGAAATCAACATTTTTCACCGAGTCTCATGTTATTGTGTTGGTGCCGTACCGATTTAAATTATCAAGTTCTTCTGATCGAACAATAAACTACTTTGAGTAGTTTCAAACCAAATGTGAACATTTGGCTTTTTAGCATATGATCAATGATTCTGATGATTTTCTATATTATTCATATCTGTTATGTAAGTAAATACTAAATGGTATTCTCATGTTGGTTTAGATTTTAAATTTGTTGAGAAGGTTGGAATTGTGAATAATTTCCCAATTTTCTGAATTAATTCATTATTTCATAATACCGGTACAGTGCAACCTCTATCCGTCATTTTTCAAGGGACCAGGAAAATAAAACCATCCTCCAGGAAAATTTAGTATTGATTATATGGGAGTGGGGTTAGAAAAAATGAATGATACAAGCAGGAGAACGATGCTTAGAGGTTCCACTGTATTTCCCCATGATTATTGTATGAACAACAATTAAAAACATGTTACCCTGGTAAAGATTAATTGAAATATATCATTCCAAAATAGACTTTTTGAAATAATGTCACCAGTCAATTTACATTTCAGTATTTAAAAATAACAAATTTCCATATTATGATGAAGTAGGTAAGCAAAATACACACATTTGACAAAATGAACAATATGACAAGAAATAATCTCGGAAGAAATGAAGAAAAATGTCGTTTATTAGAGAAGTCGTGAATGGTGCAATACAACTGCGAAAGTACGCTACTCGCGTGGATATTTCTTATTCCGCCTTTCACAAGGTGACAACTGCGTTAGGTAATTTTATATATATTCAAATATTTCTAATAAAGTCTAGCCTGATAAAGGTTTTCGAAGATTACTGGCAGTCATTAAAATATCTGGTCGCCCTCTCAATGATTCATCCGATTTATTTTTATAAAATTTGATTGAAATTTGTTACTTTTTCATAATGTAAATGGATAGTGAAATGACCATGCTGTCAATGACATTTTTTACGAGGTCTTACTTGCTAATTACTACAAACGAAGAATGAAAAACTATTCACACAAACTTCAATATGTTGTCATAAATTGATATCGACCACTCGCAATCTTTGTAAGATCAATGGATCAGATGCTATGGTGACTACTGTTGGTCATTACTCATTACTCATTAGTTTAGGGAGGCTTATCCCTGATGATTTCACTCATTGTTGAAATACTGTATTGTAAGTCTTCATTTGGTTGATATTTCTATGATATAATAAATAAAAAATGATTATAGAATAGATAACGATATCTCCCAATAAGTATTGAACCAATCACTATCTTCTTAGTTCAACAGTTTGCTGTATACCACTATGGTAATGACTGTTAGTGTTTTGTTAGTTGAAAGAAGCAACGATCTGAATTATTGGTAGCAATAATTCACAATAACTCAAGTTGCCTGGTAATGAGATTTATTAAATTATTTCATTCTAAAATTCAATGTTTGAAATTTGCAGCAATCAATTTACAAGTTCTGTATGAAAAGCATGCTTCAACTAACAAAATCTGAACTTTAATATGTGCAAGTAAGTCTCAGGTTCGTTCACCGCATAACCGAAAGCAACGAAACGTAAGTATAAGTAGTAATATTAAGTAAAAATATAAGTAAGATGAGTATAATTAAATTTTAATATATTTACATGTTGTTGGGGCACTTATCAATCATCACTTCTTTTTAATGGTGCTGAAATACCCCACCAACAGCTAGATTATATGGGATATGAATTAGTGGGTGTTGATTGAACAATGATAATATGTTGGGTGAAAGGGCATTAGTAATTTAGTTTTGTGTGACAAATCACTGTAAATTATTCTGGTAACTATTGTCGGTCATTAGTTTTAAGAAGCGCTGCCGCCTCTGGTGACATCACTCATTGTTGAAATAAATGGCTATAACAATGTTGACCAATTAGTATTAAACCAATCACTATCTTCTTAGTTCAACAGTTTGCTGTATATTGCTATGGTAACGATTTTGTTACTTGAAAGAAGCAAAGATCTGAATTATTGGTAACAATAATTCACGTTAACTAAAGTTGCCCGGAGATGAGATTTTTAAAATATTCCATTCTAAATTTGAATATTTGAAATGGGAATGTGACAATTTTTCAGTATGTGAAATGATTATTTCAAAACTGAAAGCAACTAGACCTTGAAGCTAAGTATCGGTACATTATACATTTTAATGAATTCACACTTGGGCATAGATCAATCATTACTTTTTTTAAAATGATTTTGAAAGAGCCCATCAACAACTAGCTTATATGGGGATGGGGTGTGAGAGGCCAGGTGATAATTGAACAATTAAATGATAGGTAAAGAGCATTTACAAAAACCTATGCATACAGTTAGGAACCAAATGAGATATTTATAATAATCCTAATTACATTTGCTGCTCTTTCTTTTGGGGGTAGCATTACATTTGATGATGCTTTTATACCAATAATTGGCATAATATTCAAGGTCATTTGCCATAACATTTTAGACATTCATCATTTCTATTTGTATGAAGTTGAAGTATTGGAAGTTAGAGGATGAATGATTTGGATGGATAAAATCACATAGGTATTTGATTGTTATTGAGAACTAATTTGAATATGATATAGGGCCTAATGTGTCTCCAGGAAATTTTATGTTTGTAATTGAAACACTCACATGGGCCCATTTATATAGTTTCAATATAGTTTTGATGATTGATGCTTGCTGGATGAATATATGGAAAAGAGTGTGGATTTTATTTGATATAATATTCATTGAATCATTTTTCAGCTTGGTTTAGAATTGAGGAAGGATTCAGGAAAATATCTTCTAGCACATCAATACTTGTACAGTTTCTCCTATGCTAGCTTCCTGCGACTATAAGGCGACCATCCCGCTCAATAACATGGCACTTTCAACCGGGAACAGTGTAACACTCAAAAGCTAAGTACATTTTCTCATTCCTTCATTTTATCCAATCAATTTAGGAGCTGGTAGAATAGATTTAGTGAATTCATACTTTTTTAGGTTTCATTTATAATAATGTAAATAGTTAGGCATAGTTTATTATAATAATGTCATAAAGCGATCATTTTCATTTTTACATGTTATATTAATTAGTGAATCAATTAGAATATACTTTTCAATATTATTATTAAGAACCATTTCAATATAGCCTACGTGAATAGAATTTCTACATAGTTCTGTATTTAACTTATTATCTGTTTAAAGTAAACAATTAATCACTTTTATTAAGAATACTGTGCGGTCTGTGCCTCATAGCAACAACATGTTATTGTATTTGGACATTTCCCTTGCTCTGTATAAACTGATTCACCCTTGATTTTATTGACAGTACTATTATTCATTTCATAAATCTATGACTATTTTGCATTTCAACAAAACTAGAATCATCGACCATTTTGAGACAGTACGATCTACATATTAATTCAGTTAACATCTCTTATTTTACAAAAGTACCAACTTCACATTATTACCAAGTACCATTTCTATTATCATTTTTATTAAATGTGAATTAATAAACAACACTGAGATTATTCCGAACTACTGAATTTATACTACATTTCTGGTAAGCTTCAATAAACCTATTTTTACCAGTTTAATATTCCTTCCCTCTTCCTTGTTAATAATTAAACTCCCGGCCTAAGTTCCGGGCGTTCCCATTGTTTCCCTTCGAATTCCGACCGCTCTGAATATTTATGTCAGTAAAGACATTGGTGACAGCTACGCTATTATTGTGAACATTATCGTTATTTGAACTATCATTGATTTATATCTCACTTTGACAGTCGTCACAGAGATCTTCAATTTTTATCAATTTGAAACGATCAACTTCATCACATTGGTGACAAGCGGTGTCGATTTACTTATTTATTTGTTTCACTCATATTTCACGGTTCAAAGCAGTGTTTTCCACAAATAAATAAGTGCGGAAAAGTTTAAATATTAACAAGTGTTAAATTCATTTGAATACTTTAAAAGTTTGTCTCGATATCTAAATACGTAATCATGGCAACAACTGGTCCCGTCCACACCACCAGTACTACATGGAGATCCATATTCATCCTATGGTGCGTGTATCAACTCTCGCCTATAGTAGCAGCACCGAACTTGGACAAAAGGGATGACATCCTCATGACGAGCTCCGGATGGATTCTCATGAATGGGACGATGAAGATAACGAAGAAGAAGATGTCCCTTACTTTGGCTATCACATCGAAGATCCTGAAGAGGACGAGCAGGATTACGCAGAGGATGAGAATTTCGTAGATGGAGATGACCCAGCGCTTGATTTCTCTCAAGACTGTTACCTCATGGACTAACGCACAGCAGCACATCTTTATCTACTAGCATCACCGTCATCTCCAAACATCACTTCAACTACTCTATAGCTTCTACTATCCACAAGTTAATTGGACTTCTCACCCCGAGGAAGAGAAAATTAAAATAATGATACAACAAATGTCGCAAATTATAGCAACAATGGGACTAACTGGTAGTAAAACAGAGATTCGCGACTCTGTCAATACCTATCAGATGGTTTCACAAAGCTATCAAGAAGGAAACAAATGTGAACAAGTAACAAATAAAACTGTTGCGAGTCAAACGTTTGAGATAGGTATATTTCGACACGACGATAGAGAAGCAAAGCTAGCTTCCTCTACATGTCAAGAAGAAATGGATCTAACAAAGCCTGACCTTTGCATTAACGATAACATTCGTATATCATCTGTTTTGCCAAAAACATATCTACCCCTGGATGACAGACAACCCCATCCTACCTACTCGCATTGCGGTTTGCACAATACGGAAGACAATTGTTTCCCCAAGAAGTGAAATTAGTTTTGAAAACGGCGACAAACTCGGTCATCATCTCCAAATCATCTCCAACGTCTCATCATTAGGCCTACATAACATCTACCAGCTTCTCCAGAATCTCCATCAACGTCATCACTTCCAGCCATCACTTCAACTTCCAGTCTACTTCGCAGTTTCAGCTATTCACAAGTTAAGTTTTTACTTCTAAACATAATTTATAATGTTCCACCTGAACAGTTAATTAATGTTTCAATTATTTTCTCTTCTACTCTGAATAACTATACGTACATACGTCTTTATTATTATCATCAATTGTTTCTTTATACTACTATTACGATTATCATACAAAAAAATACCTATTAGGTATACATATTTGAATATACATACATAAATACTAATTCATTAAAATAATATACTTTAATCCTCTTATCAATATTGTTATTGTCGTGTATTCGATTTACACTACAAACTATCTTTTATCTCGCAGAATATAATGTCTCACATGTTAATCAATTGTCACTATTATTAATGACAGGATATCATAAATATATACTGTTCATCTCGTAACAGTTCTGGTATTCAATTTTTACGATTAATTATGATTAAGACATATCATATAAGATATTTTTGTATTTTTGTCTTGCATTTCAATGCACATATTAGCTATATTCTTATACTCATATCTTACATATATTTCCTCAAGAGACATAATTATCTTTGAATGTCCGATCTGTTCCTCTCAAATACAATTCTTATGTATCACTATTATCCATTTTGATTTCTTTCTTTATACCAATTATCTTACGTTTCTGAAGTGGCAATATTACCCACGTTTATACGAAGACTTCTGAAGTGGCAATATTACCCACGTTTATACGAAGACTTAATGTACCATTCTTTCATTATAAAAAGAAGAAGTCTCTTCATACCTTATCTCACGTTTCTGAAGTGGCAATATTACCCACGTTTATACGAAGACTTCTGAAGTGGCAATATTACCCACGTTTATACGAAGACTTAATGTACCATTCTTTCATTATAAAAAGAAGAAGTCTCTTCATACCTTATCTCACGTTTCTGAATTGGCAATATTACCCACGTTTATACGAAGACTTCTGAAGTGGCAATATTACCCACGTTTATACGAAGACTTAATGTACCATTCTTTCATTATGAAAAGAAGAAGTCTCTTCATACCTTATCTCACGTTTCTAGACTGGCAATATTACCCATGTTTAGACGGATATTTTATGACTATTATCTCTACCTTATTGGTTTCAATTTTACATTTTGTGTAACACATTGTAATAATATTTTATTACAAGTAATTTGAATACCATTATTAGTGATCAATAGAAATTCACCTACAAATAACTGATGAATCCTAATGCTTATAATCCTCACATTTATTTTATTATCCTTCTTTAGCAACTTTTAACTGCTATTTACGTATTTCCATTTTTATAGATTGTCAACTACTCAAAGATCTCAGAGGACATCACAATGCTTCGGCACTGGCCATGGAGGAAACAACGGGAGCAACACCCGGAGGACCTGGTATCACGATCACCCACCTGTACGACTCATCAATTTCCGTTGTATAATTCGTTCTCATCTCGAAGAAACGAAATTCCATATTATACAACAACTTCAAAGTCGACAATGCAGTAAGCGAAAGTGGTAACTCAACCCAGCCTCATTATATCCTCATGAACCAAGTGTTAAACTCGAAGTTATTGTTATGAACTTCTGATGTCTACGAGCAGTGAACAAATTATAAAATTTCAGTGAAATTTCAGTCAAGTTTGTTTTCAAGTGTATGACCTACAGCGCAAAAATGTGATAATGTGATCTGTATATTTATCTTCTTATGAATCATTGTCATTATTGAATTGCTACATTATCAACATAACATTGCTAATCAATGTACACTAATTAGAGTATAAGTTCCTATTTAGTGTGATAATGTTTATTCCATAATTACCAAATGATCGTTTTATTTATACAAATGTATATCTGCTGCGATAATTATTGATAAAAATCCGTTTGGATATATATCAATTTTTCGTAGGGGGGTATAATGTCATAAAGCGATCATTTTCATTTTTACATGTTATATTAATTAGTGAATCAATTAGAATATACTTTTCAATATTATTATTAAGAACCATTTCAATATAGCCTACGTGAATAGAATTTCTACATAGTTCTGTATTTAACTTATTATCTGTTTAAAGTAAACAATTAATCACTTTTATTAAGAATACTGTGCGGTCTGTGCCTCATAGCAACAACATGTTATTGTATTTGGACATTTCCCTTGCTCTGTATAAACTGATTCACCCTTGATTTTATTGACAGTACTATTATTCATTTCATAAATCTATGACTATTTTGCATTTCAACAAAACTAGAATCATCGACCATTTTGAGACAGTACGATCTACATATTAATTCAGTTAACATCTCTTATTTTACAAAAGTACCAACTTCACATTATTACCAAGTACCATTTCTATTATCATTTTTATTAAATGTGAATTAATAAACAACACTGAGATTATTCCGAACTACTGAATTTATACTACATTTCTGGTAAGCTTCAATAAACCTATTTTTACCAGTTTAATATTCCTTCCCTCTTCCTTGTTAATAATTAAACTCCCGGCCTAAGTTCCGGGCGTTCCCATTGTTTCCCTTCGAATTCCGACCGCTCTGAATATTTATGTCAGTAAAGACATTGGTGACAGCTACGCTATTATTGTGAACATTATCGTTATTTGAACTATCATTGATTTATATCTCACTTTGACAGTCGTCACAGAGATCTTCAATTTTTATCAATTTGAAACGATCAACTTCATCACAATAATAATTTCTAGAATATTAACTTCCCATTGAATTCATTTTGACTTGATCTTATGTAAAATAACGCCAAGCAATCACAGCTGACTAATTCGTGCATTTGTGCGGGGAATCGTTGTAAATCAAATATTATTATATTGTCAGAATTTATGAGACTCATAGCCTTAAGTAGACAGAGTTGCCTCAGTCGTAGATCTTCTCACGACAGCGTGTTGTAAGGTTGCTTCCGAGCTTTGACCGAAGTACATTGCACGAAATACCAGATTGTAACGAATTATTTGTAAAATAGACGCGTTCATGTTATAGAGGTTAAAGAGGCACTTGTATAATTATTGATAATTAACCGAGGGACAGCGACATGAACACGGTGGTATTTAACTTTTGTAACTTATCTCTTTTTTATAGTGGCTAGGATTTCAGGAGTCTGTCTTCCATGTGTACCATCCCAAGTTTAGTCGTCTTAATTGTATTCAAACCCTTTCATCTTAATGGGCAAGTCTGTTATATACAATTGTTCACGTTTGAGTGTTTATTCCGCAGGGTTTCATTTTCATTCATAGCCTTGATTGGATGTAAATGTGGGAATGAGAAGTGTACTTATAGACTGTTTCATTCCACTGATTCCAGGCATTTGGACGCAATTACGAAGCTGTCATCCCGCTCAATGACATGGCACTTTCAACCGGGAACAGTCTAACACTCAAGCTAAGTACATTTTCTCATTCCTTCATATTATCCAATCAATTTAGGAGCAGGTAGAATCGATTTAGTGAACTAGTAGTTTTTTAGGTTTCATTTTTAATAATGTAAATAGTTATAGTTTATTATAATAATTTCTAGAATATTAACTTCCATTAAATTCATTTTGACTTTATCTTATGTAAAATAACACCAAGCAACCACATCTGGATAATTTGTGCATTTGTGCGGGGAATCGTTGTAAATCAAATATTATTATATTGTCAGAATTTATGAGACTCATAGCCTTAAGTAGACAGAGTTGCCTCAGTCGTAGATCTTCTCGCGACAACGTGTTGTAAGGTTGCTTCCGAGCTTTGACCGAAGTACATTGCACGAAATACCAGATCGTAACGAATTATTTGTAAAATAGACGCGTTCATGTTATAGAGGTTAAAGTGGCACTTGTATAATTATTGATAATTAACCGAGGGACAGCGACATGAACACGGTGATATTTAACTTTTGTAACTTATCTCTTTTTTATAGTGGCTAGGATTTCAGGAGTCTGTCTTCTATGTGTACCATCCCAAGTTTAGTCGTCTTAATTGTATTCAAACCCTTTCATCTTAATGGGCAAGTCTGTTATATACAATAGTTCATGTTTGAGTGTTTATTCCGCAGGGTTTCATTTTCATTCATAGCCTTGATTGGATGTAAATGTGGGAATGAGAAGTGTACTTATAGACTGTTTCATTTCACTGATTCCAGGCATTTGGACGCAATTACGAAGCTGTCATCCCGCTCAATGACATGGCACTTTCAACCGAGAACAGTGAATCACTAAAGCTAAGTACATTTTCTCATTCCTTCATTTTATTCAATCAATTTAGGAGCAGGTAGAATAGATTTAGTGAACTAGTAGTTTTTCAGGTTTCATTTATAATAATGTAAATAGTTATAGTTTATTAAAATAATTTCTAGAATATTAACTCCCATTAAATACATTTTGACTTATCTTATGTAAAATAACACCAAGCAATCAGAGCTGAATAATTTGTGCATTTGTGCGGGAAATCGTTGTAAATCAAATATTATTATATTGTCAGAATTTATGAGACTCATAGCCTCAAGTAGACAGAGTTGCCTCAGTCGTAGATCTTCTCACGACAGCGTGTTGTAAGGTTGCTTCCGAGCTTTGACCGAAGTACATTGCACGAAATACCAGATCGTAATGAATTATTTGTAAAATAGACGCGTTCATGTTATAGAGGTTAAAGTGGCACTTGTATAATTATTGATAATTAACCGAGGGACAGCGACATGAACACGGTGGTATTTAACTTTTGTAACTTATCTCTTTTTTATAGTGGCTAGGATTTCAGGAGTCTGTCTTCTATGTGTACCATCCCAAGTTTAGTCGTCTTAATTGTATTCAAACCCTTTCATCTTAATGGGCAAGTCTGTTATATACAATTGTTTATGTTTGAGTGTTTATTCCGCAGGGTTTCATTTTCATTCATAGCCTTGATTGGATGTAAATGTGGGAATGAGAAGTGTACTTATAGACTGTTTCATTTCACTGATTCCAGGCATTTGGACGCAATTACGAAGCTGTCATCCCGCTCAATGACATGGCACTTTCAACCGGGAACAGTCTAACACTCAAGCTAAGTACATTTTCTCATTCCTTCATTTTATCCAATCAATTTAGGAGCAGGTAGAATCGATTTAGTGAACTAGTAGTTTTTTAGGTTTCATTTTTAATAATGTAAATAGTTATAGTTTATTATAATAATTTCTAGAATATTAACTCCCATTAAATACATTTTGACTTATCTTATGTAAAATAACACCAAGCAGCAACATCTGGATAATTTGTGCATTTGTGCGGGGAATCGTTGTAAATCAAATATTATTATATTGTCAGAATTTATGAGACTCATAGCCTTAAGTAGACAGAGTTGCCTCAGTCGTAAATCTTCTCACGACAGCGTGTTGTAAGGTTGCTTCCGAGCTTTGACCGAAGTACATTGCACGAAATACCAGGTCGTAACGAATTATTTGTAAAATAGACGCGTTCATGTTATAGAGGTTAAAGTGGCACTTGTATAATTATTGATAATTAACCGAGGGACAGCGACATGAACACGGTGGTATTTAACTTTTGTAACTTATCTCTTTTTTATAGTGGCTAGGATTTCAGGAGTCTGTCTTCTATGTGTACCATCCCAAGTTTAGTCGTCTTAATTGTATTCAAACCCTTTCATCTTAATGGGCAAGTCTGTTATATACAATTGTTTATGTTTGAGTGTTTATTCCGCAGGGATTCATTTTCATTCATAGCCTTGATTGGATGTAAATGTGGGAATGAGAAGTGTACTTATAGACTGTTTCATTTCACTGATTCCAGGCATTTGGACGCAATTACGAACCTGTCATCTCGCTCAATGACATGGCACTTTCAACCGGGAACAGTGAATCACTAAAGCTAAGTATATTTTCTCATTCCTTCATTTTATTCAATCAATTGAGGAGCAGGTAGAATAGATTTAGTGAACTAGTATTTTTTCAGGTTTCATTTATAATAATGTAAATAGTTATAGTTTATTATAATAATTTCTAGAATATTAACTCCCATTAAATTCATTTTGACTTATCTTATGTAAAATAACACCAAGCAGCAACATCTGGATAATTCGTGCATATGTGCGGGGAATCGTTGTAAATCAAATATTATTATATTGTCAGAATTTATGAGACTCATAGCCTTAAGTAGACAGAGTTGCCTCAGTCGTAGATCTTCTCACGACAGCGTGTTGTAAGGTTGCTTCCGAGCTTTGACCGAAGTACATTGCACGAAATACCAGGTTGTAACGAATTATTTGTAAAATAGACGCGTTCATGTTATAGAGGTTAAAGAGGCACTTGTATAATTATTGATAATTAACCGAGGGACAGCGACATGAACACGGTGGTATTTAACTTTTGTAACTTATCTCTTTTTTATAGTGGCTAGGATTTCAGGAGTCTGTCTTCTATGTGTACCATCCCAAGTTTAGTCGTCTTAATTGTATTCAAACCCTTTCATCTTAATGGGCGAGTCTGTTATATACAATTGTTCATGTTTGAGTGTTTATTCCGCAGGGTTTCATTTTCATTCATAGCCTTGATTGGATGTAAATGTGGGAATGAGAAGTGTACTTATAGACTGTTTCATTCCACTGATTCCAGGCATTTGGACGCGTTTATGGAGCTGTCATCCTGCTCAATAACATGGCACTTTCAACCGGGAACAGTGAAACACTCAAGCTAAGTACATTTTCTCATTCCTTCATTTTATCCTATCAATTTAGGAGCAGGTAGAATAGATTTAGTGAATTCGTCATTTATAATAATGTAAATAGTTATAGTTAATTAAAATAATTTTTGGTATATTAACTTCCCATTGAATTCATTTTGTCTTTATCTTATGTGATGAATGAAATTGTTTTTGAATGAATGAATGAAATTGAAATGTAAGAAATGTTTTTGAAGGGGATGAAATCAGGTTAAAGTTATTCCGTCAGAGGGTTAAGGAGATGGTGGGATAGGGGTACTTAGGGAACTTGCCACCGCGCATTTATGTGCATTTGCAAGAGTTGAATAATAATAATAATTATGTAAAATAACACCAAGCAATCACAACTGGATAATTCGTGCATTTGTGCGGGGAATCGTTGTAAATCAAATATTATTATATTGTCAGAATTTATGAGACTCATAGCCTTAAGTAGACAGAGTTGCCTCAGTCGTACATCTTCTCACGACAGCGTGTTGTAAGGTTGCTTCCGAGCTTTGACCGAAGTACATTGCACGAAATACCAGATCGTAACGAATTATTTGTAAAATAGACGCGTTCATGTTATAGAGGTTAAAGTGGCACTTGTATAATTATTGATAATTAACCGAGGGACAGCGACATGAACACGGTGGTATTTAACTTTTGTAACTTATCTCTTTTTTATAGTGGCTAGGATTTCAGGAGTCTGTCTTCTATGTGTACCATCCCAAGTTTAGTCGTCTTAATTGTATTCAAACCCTTTCATCTTAATGGGCAAGTCTGTTATATACAATTGTTTATGTTTGAGTGTTTATTCCGCAGGGATTCATTTTCATTCATAGCCTTGATTGGATGTAAATGTGGGAATGAGAAGTGTACTTATAGACTGTTTCATTCCACTGATTCCAGGCATTTGGACGCAATTACGAAGCTGTCATCCTGCTTAACAACACGTCACTTTCAACCGGGAACAGTGAAACACTCAAAAGCTAAGTACATTTTCTCATTCCTTCATTTTATCCAATCAATTTAGGAGCAGGTAGAATAGATTTAGTGAACTAGTAGTTTTTCAGGTTTCATTTATAATAATGTAAATAGTTATAGTTTATTAAAATAATTTCTAGAATATTAACTCCCATTAAATACATTTTGACTTATCTTATGTAAAATAACACCAAGCAATCAGAGCTGAATAATTTGTGCATTTGTGCGGGAAATCGTTGTAAATCAAATATTATTATATTGTCAGAATTTATGAGACTCATAGCCTTAAGTAGACAGAGTTGCCTCAGTCGCAGATCTTCTCACGACAGCGTGTTGTAAGGTTGCTTCCGAGCTTTGACCGAAGTACATTGCACGAAATACCAGGTCGTAACGAATTATTTGTAAAATATACGCGTTCATGTTATAGAGGTTAAAGAGGCACTTGTATAATTATTGATAATTAACCGAGGGACAGCGACATGAACACGGTGGTATTTAACTTCTGTAACTTATCTCTTTTTTATAGTGGCTAGGATTTCAGGAGTCTGTCTTCTATGTGTACCATCCCAAGTTTAGTCGTCTTAATTGTATTCAAACCCTTTCATCTTAATGGGCAAGTCTGTTATATACAATTGTTCATGTTTGAGTGTTTATTCCGCAGGGTTTCATTTTCATTCATAGCCTTGATTGGATGTAAATGTGGGAATGAGAAGTGTACTTATAGACTGTTTCATTTCACTGATTCCAGGCATTTGGACGCAATTACGAACCTGTCATCTCGCTCAATGACATGGCACTTTCAACCGGGAACAGTGTAACACTCAAGCTAAGTACATTTTCTCATTCCTTCATTTTATCCAATCAATTTAGGAGCAGGTAGAATAGATTTAGTGAACTAGTAGTTTTTCAGGTTTCATTTATAATAATGTAAATAGTTATAGTTTATTATAATAATTTCTAGAATATTAACTCCCATTAAATTCATTCTGACTTATCTTATGTAAAATAACACCAAGCAGCAACATCTGGATAATTCGTGCATATGTGCGGGGAATCGTTGTAAATCAAATATTATTATATTGTCAGAATTTATGAGACTCATAGCCTTAAGTAGACAGAGTTGCCTCAGTCGTAGATCTTCTCACGACAGCGTGTTGTAAGGTTGCTTCCGAGCTTTGACCGAAGTACATTGCACGAAATACCAGATCGTAACGAATTATTTGTAAAATAGACGCGTTCATGTTATAGAGGTTAAAGTGGCACTTGTATAATTATTGATAATTAACCGAGGGACAGCGACATGAACACGGTGGTATTTAACTTTTGTAACTTATCTCTTTTTTATAGTGGCTAGGATTTCAGGAGTCTGTCTTCTATGTGTACCATCCCAAGTTTAGTCGTCTTAATTGTATTCAAACCCTTTCATCTTAATGGGCAAGTCTGTTATATACAATTGTTTATGTTTGAGTGTTTATTCCGCAGGGATTCATTTTCATTCATAGCCTTGATTGGATGTAAATGTGGGAATGAGAAGTGTACTTATAGACTGTTTCATTCCACTGATTCCAGGCATTTGGACGCAATTACGAAGCTGTCATCCTGCTTAACAACACGTCACTTTCAACCGGGAACAGTGAAACACTCAAAAGCTAAGTACATTTTCTCATTCCTTCATTTTATCCAATCAATTTAGGAGCAGGTAGAATAGATTTAGTGAACTAGTAGTTTTTCAGGTTTCATTTATAATAATGTAAATAGTTATAGTTTATTAAAATAATTTCTAGAATATTAACTCCCATTAAATACATTTTGACTTATCTTATGTAAAATAACACCAAGCAATCAGAGCTGAATAATTTGTGCATTTGTGCGGGAAATCGTTGTAAATCAAATATTATTATATTGTCAGAATTTATGAGACTCATAGCCTTAAGTAGACAGAGTTGCCTCAGTCGCAGATCTTCTCACGACAGCGTGTTGTAAGGTTGCTTCCGAGCTTTGACCGAAGTACATTGCACGAAATACCAGGTCGTAACGAATTATTTGTAAAATATACGCGTTCATGTTATAGAGGTTAAAGAGGCACTTGTATAATTATTGATAATTAACCGAGGGACAGCGACATGAACACGGTGGTATTTAACTTCTGTAACTTATCTCTTTTTTATAGTGGCTAGGATTTCAGGAGTCTGTCTTCTATGTGTACCATCCCAAGTTTAGTCGTCTTAATTGTATTCAAACCCTTTCATCTTAATGGGCAAGTCTGTTATATACAATTGTTCATGTTTGAGTGTTTATTCCGCAGGGTTTCATTTTCATTCATAGCCTTGATTGGATGTAAATGTGGGAATGAGAAGTGTACTTATAGACTGTTTCATTTCACTGATTCCAGGCATTTGGACGCAATTACGAACCTGTCATCTCGCTCAATGACATGGCACTTTCAACCGGGAACAGTGTAACACTCAAGCTAAGTACATTTTCTCATTCCTTCATTTTATCCAATCAATTTAGGAGCAGGTAGAATAGATTTAGTGAACTAGTAGTTTTTCAGGTTTCATTTATAATAATGTAAATAGTTATAGTTTATTATAATAATTTCTAGAATATTAACTCCCATTAAATTCATTCTGACTTATCTTATGTAAAATAACACCAAGCAGCAACATCTGGATAATTCGTGCATATGTGCGGGGAATCGTTGTAAATCAAATATTATTATATTGTCAGAATTTATGAGACTCATAGCCTTAAGTAGACAGAGTTGCCTCAGTCGTAGATCTTCTCACGACAGCGTGTTGTAAGGTTGCTTCCGAGCTTTGACCGAAGTACATTGCACGAAATACCAGGTCGTAACGAATTATTTGTGAAATAGACGCGTTCATGTTATAGAGGTTAAAGAGGCACTTGTATAATTATTGATAATTAACCGAGGGACAGCGACATGAACACGGTGGTATTTAACTTTTGTAACTTATCTCTTTTTTATAGTGGCTAGGATTTCAGGAGTCTGTCTTCTATGTGTACCATCCCAAGTTTAGTCGTCTTAATTGTATTCAAACCCTTTCATCTTAATGGGCAAGTCTGTTATATACAATTGTTCATGTTTGAGTGTTTATTCCGCAGGGTTTCATTTTCATTCATAGCCTTGATTGGATGTAAATGTGGGAATGAGAAGTGTACTTATAGACTGTTTCATTTCACTGATTCCAGGCATTTGGACGCAATTACGGAGCTATCATCCCGCCTAACAACACGTCACTTTCAACCGGGAACAGTGAAACACTCAAAAGCTAAGTACATTTTCTCATTCCTTCATTTTATCCAATCAATTTAGGAGCAGGTAGAATAGATTTAGTGAACTAGTAGTTTTTCAGGTTTCATTTATAATAATGTAAATAGTTATAGTTTATTATAATAATTTCTAGAATATTAACTCCCATTAAATTCATTTTGACTTTATCTTATGTAAAATAACACCAAGCAACCACATCTGGATAATTTGTGCATTTGTGCGGGGAATCGTTGTAAATCAAATATTATTATATTGTCAGAATTTATGAGACTCATAGCCTCAAGTAGACAGAGTTGCCTCAGTCGTAGATCTTCTCACGACAGCGTGTTGTAAGGTTGCTTCCGAGCTTTGACCGAAGTACATTGCACGAAATACCAGATCGTAACGAATTATTTGTAAAATAGACGCGTTCATGTTATAGAGGTTAAAGTGGCACTTGTATAATTATTGATAATTAACCGAGGGACAGCGACATGAACACGGTGGTATTTAACTTTTGTAACTTATCTCTTTTTTATAGTGGCTAGGATTTCAGGAGTCTGTCTTCTATGTGTACCATCCCAAGTTTAGTCGTCTTAATTGTATTCAAACCCTTTCATCTTAATGGGCAAGTCTGTTATATACAATTGTTTATGTTTGAGTGTTTATTCCGCAGGGATTCATTTTCATTCATAGCCTTGATTGGATGTAAATGTGGGAATGAGAAGTGTACTTATAGACTGTTTCATTCCACTGATTCCAGGCATTTGGACGCAATTACGAAGCTGTCATCCTGCTTAACAACACGTCACTTTCAACCGGGAACAGTGAAACACTCAAAAGCTAAGTACATTTTCTCATTCCTTCATTTTATCCAATCAATTTAGGAGCAGGTAGAATAGATTTAGTGAACTAGTAGTTTTTCAGGTTTCATTTATAATAATGTAAATAGTTATAGTTTATTAAAATAATTTCTAGAATATTAACTCCCATTAAATACATTTTGACTTATCTTATGTAAAATAACACCAAGCAATCAGAGCTGAATAATTTGTGCATTTGTGCGGGAAATCGTTGTAAATCAAATATTATTATATTGTCAGAATTTATGAGACTCATAGCCTTAAGTAGACAGAGTTGCCTCAGTCGCAGATCTTCTCACGACAGCGTGTTGTAAGGTTGCTTCCGAGCTTTGACCGAAGTACATTGCACGAAATACCAGGTCGTAACGAATTATTTGTAAAATAGACGCGTTCATGTTATAGAGGTTAAAGAGGCACTTGTATAATTATTGATAATTAACCGAGGGACAGCGACATGAACACGGTGGTATTTAACTTCTGTAACTTATCTCTTTTTTATAGTGGCTAGGATTTCAGGAGTCTGTCTTCTATGTGTACCATCCCAAGTTTAGTCGTCTTAATTGTATTCAAACCCTTTCATCTTAATGGGCAAGTCTGTTATATACAATTGTTCATGTTTGAGTGTTTATTCCGCAGGGTTTCATTTTCATTCATAGCCTTGATTGGATGTAAATGTGGGAATGAGAAGTGTACTTATAGACTGTTTCATTTCACTGATTCCAGGCATTTGGACGCAATTACGAACCTGTCATCTCGCTCAATGACATGGCACTTTCAACCGGGAACAGTGTAACACTCAAGCTAAGTACATTTTCTCATTCCTTCATTTTATCCAATCAATTTAGGAGCAGGTAGAATAGATTTAGTGAACTAGTAGTTTTTCAGGTTTCATTTATAATAATGTAAATAGTTATAGTTTATTATAATAATTTCTAGAATATTAACTCCCATTAAATTCATTCTGACTTATCTTATGTAAAATAACACCAAGCAGCAACATCTGGATAATTCGTGCATATGTGCGGGGAATCGTTGTAAATCAAATATTATTATATTGTCAGAATTTATGAGACTCATAGCCTTAAGTAGACAGAGTTGCCTCAGTCGTAGATCTTCTCACGACAGCGTGTTGTAAGGTTGCTTCCGAGCTTTGACCGAAGTACATTGCACGAAATACCAGGTCGTAACGAATTATTTGTGAAATAGACGCGTTCATGTTATAGAGGTTAAAGAGGCACTTGTATAATTATTGATAATTAACCGAGGGACAGCGACATGAACACGGTGGTATTTAACTTTTGTAACTTATCTCTTTTTTATAGTGGCTAGGATTTCAGGAGTCTGTCTTCTATGTGTACCATCCCAAGTTTAGTCGTCTTAATTGTATTCAAACCCTTTCATCTTAATGGGCAAGTCTGTTATATACAATTGTTCATGTTTGAGTGTTTATTCCGCAGGGTTTCATTTTCATTCATAGCCTTGATTGGATGTAAATGTGGGAATGAGAAGTGTACTTATAGACTGTTTCATTTCACTGATTCCAGGCATTTGGACGCAATTACGGAGCTATCATCCCGCCTAACAACACGTCACTTTCAACCGGGAACAGTGAAACACTCAAAAGCTAAGTACATTTTCTCATTCCTTCATTTTATCCAATCAATTTAGGAGCAGGTAGAATAGATTTAGTGAACTAGTAGTTTTTCAGGTTTCATTTATAATAATGTAAATAGTTATAGTTTATTATAATAATTTCTAGAATATTAACTCCCATTAAATTCATTTTGACTTTATCTTATGTAAAATAACACCAAGCAACCACATCTGGATAATTTGTGCATTTGTGCGGGGAATCGTTGTAAATCAAATATTATTATATTGTCAGAATTTATGAGACTCATAGCCTCAAGTAGACAGAGTTGCCTCAGTCGTAGATCTTCTCACGACAGCGTGTTGTAAGGTTGCTTCCGAGCTTTGACCGAAGTACATTGCACGAAATACCAGATCGTAACGAATTATTTGTAAAATAGACGCGTTCATGTTATAGAGGTTAAAGTGGCACTTGTATAATTATTGATAATTAACCGAGGGACAGCGACATGAACACGGTGGTATTTAACTTTTGTAACTTATCTCTTTTTTATAGTGGCTAGGATTTCAGGAGTCTGTCTTCTATGTGTACCATCCCAAGTTTAGTCGTCTTAATTGTATTCAAACCCTTTAATCTTAATGAGCAAGTCTGTTATATACAATTGTTCGTGTTTGAGTGTTTATTCCGCAGGGTTTCATTTTCGTTCTTAGCCTTGATTGGATGTAAATGTGGGAATGAGAAGTGTACTTATAGACTGTTCCATTTCACTGATTCCAGGTATTTGGACGCGTTTATGGAGCTGTCATCCCGCTCAATGACATGGCACTATCAACCGGGAACAGTGAAACACTCAAGCTAAGTACATTTTCTCATTCCTTCATTTTATTCAATCAATTCAGGAGCAGGTAGAATAGATTTAGTGAATTCGTCATTCATAATAATGTAAATAGTTATAGTTTATTAAAATTATTTTTGGAATATTAACTTCCCATTATTTTCATTTTGACTTTATCTTATGTAAAATAACACCAAGCAACCACATCTGGATAATTCGTGCATTTGTGCGGGGAATCGTTGTAAATCAAATATTATTATATTGTCAGAATTTATGAGACTCATAGCCTCAAGTAGACAGAGTTGCCTCAGTCGTAGATCTTCTCACGACAGCGTGTTGTAAGGTTGCTTCCGAGCTTTGACCGAAGTACATTGCACGAAATACCAGATCGTAACGAATTATTTGTAAAATAGACGCGTTCATGTTATAGAGGTTAAAGTGGCACTTGTATAATTATTGATAATTAACCGAGGGACAGCGACATGAACACGGTGGTATTTAACTTTTGTAACTTATCTCTTTTTTATAGTGGCTAGGATTTCAGGAGTCTGTCTTCTATGTGTACCATCCCAAGTTTAGTCGTCTTAATTGTATTCAAACCCTTTCATCTTAATGGGCAAGTCTGTTATATACAATTGTTCATGTTTGAGTGTTTATTCCGCAGGGTTTCATTTTCATTCATAGCCTTGATTGGATGTAAATGTGGGAAAGAGAAGTGTACTTATAGACTGTTTCATTTCACTGATTCCAGGCATTTGGACGCGTTTATGGAGCTGTCATCCCGCTCAATGACATGGCACTTTCAACAGTCAATAGTGACAGGCTCATGTCAAGTAGGCTATATCATTGATAATTGTACTTGTATTGACATTTGTACTTGACATTGTATTGTACTGTATTTAAGAGCTATTGTGTGACAAATTATATTTTGTTAACAATACACATATACCTCTTTTTCATTTCGAGACGCAGATCGAAAGTTCTGGATTCGATTTTCTGTATTTTGAAGTGTGTTCAAATATAAAATTGACTGGAAAAAACAATGCACAAGTTGAGAAGAATCGTTGAAACGTCTTTCCTCGAATAACCATTAACAGTAAGTGATATTCAAACAGCTTCCAGCTAGACTAAAAAGTTGGAAAGAATGTGGAATTTCCGTTGATAATCCTGTAGTTTTTGATCTAGCGTTCTCAGCTCCAGATTTTTAGAAATTTCCTATGAAATGCTACATTTCACATAAAAAAACTACCAATGACTGTGAATGCTTTATCCCTTCAACTCTACCGTTACCCTTGAAATATCCCCATTGCACAGTACGGGTAAATGTTAGACTACAAATCATTTACAACTGCAGTTTCTTGTATACATTGTATATTTTATTAAATTATAGCAATATAGACAATATTTACTCAATTATACATATATTTCAACTACTAATATAATTTAATCTGATAGATTCATTTTTAAATGTTTTGAAGAGCCTACTATTTAAATACTTTGGCGTATATCCACGTATATAGTTAACGTAGGCCATAATAATCCAAATAGGCACATTTTGATAAATTAAAACCTTCTATTTGAATGAAAGCAACACCAGTACGTAGTCAATACCAACTTGATAAATAAAGTCATAAAATATCCGACCCCACGATTGCAGTCGCAGTCTTTGATGAAATATTGATAATTTAGTCAAGAAAACTGTTAAAAAATATGTATATATTATAATACTTGTATCCTTGAACTAGGTCATCCACCAACTAAATAACTATTTACTGAATAACATTTGAGACTTTTGAAGGATGAATTTACGTTTCAAAAATTATAAATCTCGCCCTAAAAAATCGTTCAACACAAATATACAAACATAGCGATGATATTTGTGTTTTTTATGTCGATGGATAGCCTACAATTACATGCATATAATCGTAATGCCGGCATTTTCTCCTCGACAAACTTATCAAGTTGTTATTGAATTATAAAGTAAGTAAAAACCCTGTCATGAAAGACTCAACGAAAACAAACAACCAGCATTGCAATGTTTCCCGTTTTGCTACATTATATTGTAAAAAAAGCTAGGCCTATTGAACACAAAATGGACAAAGTATATCACACAGTGCAGAGCCGTTTATATCATGTCAATTCAACGTTTTGCTAGTGCTTATGACTATCAATAACGTAACGGGATAAGCAACATGGCGTAAGTCCTATCCTTTTAACAGTAGGCCGTTTTCACCATGATAGAATCAGCGCTTTCGTGTACAATTTCAAACAAAATCCTACGTATTAGGCTCGTATTTTAATGTATAGTATATAGTTGTATACTTGCATTGTTTCTGACCTTTCTCGTAGATGATGAGTAATTATCCAGTTATCAAATGGTGAATATAGCAGTAGGGCTGTTGACTAGGGTACTAAATGCTTTTACAGACGTATTTTAAATTTAGATTGGCGGATTCAAATGAAATTTATTCCAATATTTCTGAATGCAGTTGGAAAGAGCTGGATTCACTGATTGCATTACATCTATTACTTGTATAGATCAACATACAACAATACCAGCAAATCATCATACAATTTGTGAGGCGGCATCCCTTTGATATACGCATGGTGCGAAAGGAAAGCGCCATGTTGCTTATCCCGTTACGTTATTGATAGTCATAGGATAGACTATACTGTACTGTATTGTAATAATTTCACTGTTGCGTTCGTTTGACGAAACGTTTCGAAATGTGTGATATACTATAGTCACTCATACATACATGTATGTATATATAATATATACTGTAACTATTCTACTATGAAATATGGAAGGCATAAAACTCGGCCGATATAAAACTAGGAAAACAGCACAATAGAATACCGTTAACTCAACCACGGCCGATGCTAATTCTCTAATATAATACCGTAGTCCTTTTATATTCATTCTATAATTGTCCGTCGTAACAATATGCAATTATGTCACAGGCTTCTGCTAGGCATGTAAGTTTTCACAACGTAAGCTAGTTTTCGAATATCAATTTAACGTTTGCGCAAAATATATTTGTTACCAAAGAAATTGGCTAGGTTCAAATCAACACAGAATACATGTACCGGTGCGGTAATGATCTCGGTGCGACCTAGATCTTGCCAACGATTTATCTGAGTTCCTTTTGCTTGCCCGCTCTTCAGAAGTACGTTAACAAATGATTTTGTGGTTCATTTAGTGATATCGTGTTATAATTACAATTGAAAAATGTAGACTGAGAATTTAATTAAACATTAAAAGTGGTTTCGACCGCCAAAATGCATGCTCTATGTAAGAATGATTTGTACTGTTTTTTTTTCCTCCCCTTTTTTGCATGCATGAAAAATATTCACTGTATCAATTTAATTCTTCTTATTTATTTACTCAGCGTGATACAGAAGAATAATGCGAAATAATTGAAACGTTCTCAGATTAATTGCACAATGTAACGATGGCTCCAATCGCAGTATAAATAAATTCGGTGATATTTGAATTTAAAAACTTGTATTCACAAAAGGTCATCTACCAACAAAATAATTGTAAAAACGGGGCCGAATTATTAAAAGGTCATAACTTTGCTCCGGCTGAAAGTTACGACAATTTCTAGAGATGATACCATATTTCATGATATTTGATATATTATTTTTGATTTTTTAATTTCAATAAATATTAGATTGATAATAAAATAGTGAATTTAATCAAAAATTGAAAGTAAAAAATAAAAAATAATAGATCAAATATGGTATTAATTCTAGAAATTGTTGTAACTTTGAGCCGGATCAAAGTCATGACCTTTTGTGAATCTGGGCCCAGTTATTATATAATCTCGTCGAAATTTCAATATTTCAACGTTCTCGGAAGATTTAGTTTCATTTTTAATCGTAAACTCAGTCCTGAAAAATCTTAATACCTTAGAAATATCACAACTATACAGATATTTGTTAGTGTGTATTTCGATAGGCGACGGTCTTTTGTGGATACAAGTGTAAAAAGCTCGGTCGGATTGCGCGGGATAGCGGTCAGCTGTTTTGTCACTCGTTTCTCGGCTGTCAGTTGACCTGAGGAAGACAGCCGAGTATGCTGTTGAAATATTGTCTAGTGATAATTATTTTTTATTTTTGATGACAAGTACCGTGCTAGTCCAATAGTACGCTTTATAACTATAAGAAGCTCTGTTCAAACGAGAATATAAAAGAGAAATAATCCGTGCGTACAAAAGTTTCCTACTATGATCCACACAGTGGGATTCAGTTAATTTAATTTTTATCCTGTTGGGACAACTGATATACCAGTATTTCTCCCGAAATCTTGAAAAAGTCTTGGCGTAGAAACGTCCGTAGGCTTAGACTGACGACGGGTATAAACAGAGCCGTAACTAGGTATTCTGGCGCCAGGTGCAAGACTTAATTTTAGCCCCCCCCCCCCTCCCTCCCCTCCCTCCCACCAATTACAAAATTGGACCAAATTACTAAGACACTTAGACTTGCAATCGTGTGATGGTTAATGTAAGACAATCACACGTCCTACACGTCTTACATTAACGGAATTTGTAAGACAATCAGGTTGAGTTGTATCGGTTTATTTGAATGTGAAATGAATGTGGTGAATAATTAAAAATCGATCGATATATATATAGAGCAAATTACCCTTAAACATCCATAGACGTAACACATTCATTTTCAACTTATTATTACTTTTAATTTAATTTTAATTCTTCATTTTGGCGGCCCACTCTTGGCGGTGCCCTATGCAGCCGCACCGCTCGCACACCCCTTGTTACGCTTCTGGGTATAAATAATACATTACAGTGATTGCATCTTTACCTGGCTACATCTGTTTAAAACACATGAGAGTTGGCATAGATATATATTTTTTTATATTTTTTTTTTATATAAGATATCAAAATTTGTATATAACAGAAACATAGATCTCTTCAAAACCTTCAAAGTAATATGCATCAAAATCATTAACCTTATTTATCTATTCTACTGGGTTCAACGTTGCACTATAATGATGTCTCATTAACCCAATACAATTTTCCAAAATTAATCCCAATATTTTTATCGGTAAGCAACTGAAAAATGATATTTTTAAGCTTTAAGAGGCCGCAGGCGCTCTACAGGGGCTCGTTCACTCGCTTCAGACTGTAGTTTAACATGCATCGTGTGCTAGGCGCCACCCGTAGACTAGCCCGCCGAACTCAGATTCACATAAACGCCGTTAATTCCCTAGCTCACACTTCTGATATATTTCACATTCTATATTTTTTTTTGGTATTAAAAATTATGTATCTAGATTTTCGTAAATTAGAAATTTTTCCATTTTCCATTTGAAGAATTTGAAAAATCACAAATTTTTGGTTCAATATTCTGTATTTACGGTAACCTTCGTTTTTCAATTACCAACAGAATGCAAAAACACTCATATTGATATCACAAAAATTACGGCCGTGAGAGTTTGCGGCGTGAAATACGAGCGCCTGCGGCCTCTTAAAGACCTACATCTGAAAATTAAACTACATAAACTTGATAGTTATTCTATCACATTGAAGGTATTTAAAAGATCCGTGTTTCTTTTGTAGGTATTAAAATACTGGTATCTCATACCGCTGTGAATAAATCACCGAAAAAAACATCATTTCGTTAATCCAACTCACATGCGTTCTGCAAACGCCGATGCTTAGCTAAATACAACATTACAAATTACAAATCTAAACAAATCAACATTACCCCATTTGATATCCCAGTTTCAGAAATGTGACCGTAAATTTTGCACATGCTACGATCAAGCCTTTCACATTTTAAAATGAATAACTGATTGTTACTCTATACGAATATTTTAAAAACTAATTTCACATCTTTACCAATGACTGACCAAGAATGACGACAATATGCTACACGCTAGAAAACAGTGGAAGCACTTCAAGCAAACGTTATTATATAGAATAAATAATAACTTATTTTATAGGCCACTAATTCATATTAGGCCAAATTTCAACACATTTATATATATACTACGAAACAATTGATAAAATTTCACAAACATATTCCTTTCGTTCCATCTGACCGATGAGACCGTGTAGTTGTTAGGCTGTTACAAGTTCCGACGTCTAGTCTTGCGCGGCGGTAGGTCGAGTTATCCGCTTGGCGCCGCGGTTTGGCGGTCCCTTCGGCTTCTCGAACTTGGGCCGGTGTAAATACTTCTGCGGGTGGACCTGATCCTGCAGGAACTCTTGGGTCAGTTCGTCCGGTTCGTCGCTCTCAATCTAACAACAATAATAAAAACAAGAAGTTCAGTTGAACTTTGTCGTTCTAATCTGTTTTTTCGAGGTGCCTCTGCACTATAGTGAAACCTCTACGCAACGTTTCCAGATCCATCGTTTTCCTGCTTGTATCATTCATTTTTTCTCACCCCACTCCCATAAAATCAATGCTACATTTTTTCTGGATGGATCGTTTTCCTGCATGGATAGTTCATTTTCCTGGTACCTTGAGAGGAACGATGGATAGAGGCTTCACTGTAATGCTCAATACGAATTTCATATACCGGTATTCATGTGTTTATTTATATTGGCTTCAACGACCCACCGTACTGATAAATAAGATCTATTGCCTATTAACATCGGTAAATGATTGAGATGAAGGTTATGTTGTGGTTTTGGATAGTGGGAAGGAGTCAGTCGTGGCCTGTTATTAACCATTTGATGGTCGCTGGCGCAAATTTGCGTCCGCAGCGATCGTGGTGCCCAAGCCGCTGGGCGCATGTACGCGTCCCAACACATTACCCGGAACGTTTCGTCTTATATCTTGACAAAATGACGTCATATTGACATGGGACTTATACTGACATCTGGGAGACAGATTGGGAAGTGAGTTTACTTTTCTTTTTGCCAATGGAATACGCTGATGTATTGGAAAATGATGAAATATAGTCAGCTGTTATTACGAAACATAGTTTTAGGCTAGGGCCTAAATGTGTCAAATTGGAAAGCCGAATAAAAGTGATATTGGCAAATATCTTGTGGCCATCGTATTCACCGTTCATATGATATTCATCATATTCGGTCGTGGCTTATATTGTATGTATTGGCCTAAATATACTCTAGGAACCATCCCGGCCCTCCATTACCTAGGCTGAAGAGTAAAACCACGAAAAACCTCTGTAAAGATTGATTATGGCAGTGATTGGACCACCGCCCAATCTACTCTCACCTCCCAGTCACTAATACCCCGTTCACATTATGATCGCTAACTGCTGTTAAGCCACTAACTGAGGTTAGCAACGTAGTGTGAACGGAACGCAGTTAGCACTAACCGACATCAAGGCCTAACTACGTTCTGTGAACACAGTTAGAGCTTAGCTGAGATCAAAATCCACCGCCTTCCCAAAAAATAGCAAGATTCACGCCGTCATCGTGCTGTCATGCCGGCCTTATGTGTTTCGCATTCGCAAGGCGGTGGAATTGAGGCGAGCTCAACAATTAGAAATCGCGTAACTTTCGTCACTGATTGGTCGTTTTATCATCAGGGTGGCCTAAAAAACCGCTCAGCGAATTCGCAATCCGGATAACGCAGGTTTGGAAGCCCAGCATTAGACGTCACTAACAACCATTTCATGGCTATCAGTGTGAACACCCTATCTCAGTTAAGAACGGTGTCACCCATGATGCTTTGCGCCCAGCTAACCTCTGTTGGCTTAAGAGCCCGCATCTTAGCTGAGAATGTTTCTCTTCAAAATGCTCGACCCAAGTTTAATGTGCGTTAAAAAGTTTGGTTGTGGGTTGAAAAGTGAAAAGGGGATGATATTGAAAGATTTCCAGTAACCACCGCTAGATGGGGGAGTTTTTCATTTCAAAATTGGGACAAAATCTAGTTACATTACACACTTTGGCCAAGGAAATTGAGAAAACTGTGAAGTTACAGGCAAATAAGAATTTTAAATATTGATAAGCAAAGTTGAACTTAAGGATGTGCGTTTGTAATTTATTTCCACTATCATTCGGTAACCGGGAATTAAGCAATATGAGAACCATCAAATTAGACACATTTTGATTCAATTATTGCTCCAAAATAAAATTATTCTTCGATTTTCGATTAAGCATATCCAATTGTGAGGGTGTTATCTATTCATTGCATTTTACCGCAAGTCCGTAATGTTTGTAGTTCTTGAGATATATGTGGCGAAAGTGAACCCTGTAAATCTGTCTAAGATGCGGGCTCTTAACAGCAGTTAGTGATCATAGTGTGAACGGGGTGTAAGCGACTGGGAACCTAACAAAGATTGAGATTGGTTGATACCGACTCCAGTCTCCACCGCCCCCTACCTTCTTGTCGACGATAAGACCCAGGTGTTGCTCGATGGTATCCAGGAGGGGCGCCTTGCAGCTGGAATACAACATGCGTTCTCGCACGGGACAGTTGTAACCTGGCATCGTATAGATGAACACTGCAACAAACATAACCTCACTTACATCAGCACTGATACCATACCTAGATGCATTGAGGGTTGCGTTGGTTTGCTGGTTGGAGATGGTGACTTCACTGATTCGAAAACACGTTTCATTTCCCGAGTACTTTTCTGAGAAATACTGATCGGTGCTCTATCTAGTGTTGTTTTGTAGAAACAGCTGACAGGCTGACAAACTTAATGACAGCTGTTATTAGCTGAGGCGACGCGAACGTAAAGTTAGTTCCTTTTATCACTACTACCTACGCACGATCGATAATTCTTAAAATGTGGCCCGTGAATTGGTACATATTTTCAACATAGAAGAGATACGAAGTGAGGACACCATCTCCAACCGGCAAACCAACGCAACCCTAATTGCATCTTGCACCATACCTAGAATGAATGGGTGTGTATAGAAAAATACAGTAAGGCTGGTTTACGATCTAGAATAGAGAGGTCTTGTATCGAAGCGATTTCGGCTCATACCAATAGTACTGCTAGTTCCACCAAAGTCCGTGCGGATTGCACGGTATAAGTCCATGCTCTACGCATGCGCGCACCAAATGTACGTCATTGTTGGTGGCAAGACGTCAGCTGTCAGAAGTTGACTGGACCACGTGACTGGTCTAGCGTTCCGGACGGATTTTGGTAAAGCTAGCAGCACTGTTGATATCGGGCTTCCAACGCACCGACATTGCCTGATTCACGACCTTTCTATTAGGGATGACATCGATTCTCAAAATCGGGAATCGATTCTCTATGCTCCAGAATCGATTAAGAATCGATTTTGAAAAAAAAAAAAATTGAAAAAAAAATTGAAAAAAAAAATTTGAAAAAAAGTTTATTCTCAAAGAAGTAGTGTGATTTGAAACCTCTTTTTTCAACCTTCCCAAGGCGTTCACGTGAAAAATAGCTGCTAGAGACTTCTTTGAACTGTACTGTACCATTTGGGTATTTCCGTCAACGTTCGGCTGTCAGACGTAACCGAAGGGATAGCTTTTGTCCAGATAGTAATATCTCAACAATACAGAATAATATAGACAAAGAAATGAGCACTTATTACGACGTAAAGAAATACAGCACTGAACCTGAAATTTTTTTCTTTTGAAAAATCGATTTTTTGATTTGAGAATTGTTTTACATCAGAATCGATTCTTAATCGATGTTATCCCTACTTTCTATTCTAGACTGTGGGCTGGATATGTGAATTGGGTAAAAGGGTGAGAAAAAGTCTATCACTATGCATCGTTCCCAGATCCATCATTGGCCTGATTGTACCATTCTTTTTTCTCACCCCACTCCCATATAATCAATGTTAAATTTTCCTGGATGGATGGTTTTCCTGCATGGATAGTTTCATTTTCCTGGTCTCTTGAGAAACTATGGATAGATTATTGTTTGCTTAATGACCCCACCAACAGCTAGGTTATACGGGGGTACGAATGAGCAGGTGATTATAAAACTATGAAGTGATGATACGTGAAAGGACGTTAACAAAAACCCATGCCTTATGCGGGACTCGATCCCACGCCCAATGGTGGCTTCAGTTTCTGAAGTGGTGCCATGATGAATAGAGGTTTCACCATATTTATAATTATTTATTTGTGATATATTATTCTTTCAGTTTTGTTTTCAATTTCCCCTCCACGCACATGAACTGATAGTTTCGCCCCCGGTCCGGTGCGTACGTACCGATAGCTTCCTGGTAGTCCCCCTCGTGCGTGTGCTTGAAGTTGTACAGGTGGTAGCGAGCCGTGTCTCGCGGCACTCTCTCCCGCAGCTTCTCGACGGGCACGTTGCCGACGAACGCCAGATGGATTCGCTCCTCATCCAGATCTAGCAACACGTAATTCAATGCACGTTCTAAAACGACTTCACTATTCCGTCTCTTTCACTTCAAACGGGTCTATTATATTGACCACTTCACGGCCGTAGACGTGTAAATGTGTCTGCCGTCGACGCATATGTGCGATCTTACATTTTAAATATGTTGTATTCAATATCTGGACAATATCATGTCATATTGACATGGGACTCACACCAACTCCTAGAAGTTGGATTGAGAAATTGGAGCTATTTTTTTGGGCTGAAGGAATAAGTTAATGTATTGAAAATAATATAGTCACACTGTATTACACAGTCACACAGTGTGTACACACTGTCAGCTGTTATTTCAGAATCTTGTTCTAGATTTTGTCTCTATAAATGCATCAAATTGACAAGTCTGTGGATGCCAAATGACAGTAATATCAACAAATTGATTGTTTTACATATCAACTACAACAATACATATATCAACACAATAAAAACATTTGTTTCCACTAGGAATGTTATGAAAGACCATATTTTTAAACATAAGTATCTATGCAGTAAATCCCCCAAAAAAACTCAGAGGGTGCATTCCAGTAAGATTTAAAACAGTTTTGAAAGAAAACAAACAAAAACAACAGTAAAGCGGTATTATCCTTAGATACTAACGGCATCGTAGATGGCCACCACCTTGAACTCCGGGCTTAAATTAAGATTGGGCATATTTTGGACAGGAAAGCACCCCCAGACTTCTGAGATAGAACACTACTTCACTACCCCTAACGGAACTATCCCAGTAGGCCCCTACTCACTTCAATGACCGAGAAAAACCACTGAAGCAACTCATACCTATCCTCAGTTGCAAGTAGTTCTGTTCCCGCAACGCCAGACGCTGTACGGCGATCACCGCCTCCTCCGTCATCGGAAACGCCACGCCCGTCAGCGTCTGCTGCCTCACGTCGATGCCGACGCCCCGTTCGCTCCGCTTCATCTCGGCCAGTTCCGTCTCGGCCATCGTCAGCGGGGCGGGGGCGGTCGCTGCTCGCTTGTGGCGCATCAACCCCTTCAACGTCATGTCCTCCTGTAATAGAGCAACACGTTCACTCGGCTTTCCTTCAGTTAGATATATTGATAATACCCTTCCTGTATAGCTCAAGACAACTAGGCACCGCTAGAGAAACTGAAGTCAGTTTGGGCTTATCTTCACTTTGACTCATCATCACTTCATAGTTTTATAATCACCTGCTCATTCATACTCCCATATAATCTAGCTGTTAGTGGGGTTGTTACGCAAACAATACTAATCAATAATTAGTATAGTTAAAAGCTGTAAGGAAGAAGCTTTGATTAGGTCTAAAATAAAATCCTGTGACTGTCCATCTAAGCAAACTCTAGATAGTGTGTGATAGGTCGATTGGGGGAGCTCATCTCAAGGGTGGGAAGTAAAGTGGTGAGAGGGAACAGGGAGGGGGGCCAGCTAGTCTGATCTATATTTGTATCCAGGAATGACGATCCAACACATTGAGCCACAAAAATGTATTCGTAAAACAATGATGCTAATACAGCTAAATTTTGACACAGTATAATGCATCAAAATGAATGATACTTTGATTAGGCATAATACATTGCCAAACCAAGAGACTTTTCTATCTAAGAGATATCGGTAAGAGAACGAAGAACTAGAAGATTTTTCTGATGCACTGGTTTTGAAAACTTTAATCAATCACAGCTTGTCTGACAATACAACAGTTTCTCACTAGCTCTAGTGTAATTTTGGATCACAGTAATGTGAGAGCGAGGCAAGTGAGAGTTTATTTTTATTTTTGTGTTTTGGTTACGCCACAATATCTGTGTTTCTAATCCAGCCACCAGTCTTCTTTCGTGGATAAAACTATATTGCAACATACAATGATGTTCGCAGTATAGTGACGTTTCCACCATTCATTTCTGACAATCTCATATGCTACGAGAAACGACTATCTAACACAGACGTTACATACGAATTGTATTCAAATACGATTGCCGAGTTCTAGGAAACAAACATCCGAGCAAGTGGGGAAAGTAATCGATTATTATTGTTTGCTAAAAGACCAAACATACAGCCAAGTTATTTGGGGATATGACTGAGCGAGTGCTATATGAATGACGTTTCCAAAAAAAAAAAATATATGTGGACTCGATCTCACACCCGACTTGACTGGAATTTACAAAGCAGAACCTTAATCATCTAAGCCAGACAGGCAGTCAAAGAGCAAGTACTGACCAAAGACGTGACGTGCATTTCTTCTTTTATCTGGTTGCTTCCGAACTCTTGCTTCAGCGTGGCTTTGGTGGACGCGTACAGCATCTTGTGTCTAACGGCAGCACTGTCCGGAGACCAGGATATGAGCATCCAATCGTAGCCCAGCGTGTTCTTGGAGTCCATCCTAGCAACATCATGATGATAAGGGGGTCAGTGGGAGTTTGTGGAATCGGGACTTTATATACACCCTAATTGATATTTTTGCTTGAAAAAGTACGGTGCATGGAATGTGACCAATCTAAACAATCAAGATTGGCTGATTCTGGTTAGAGATTTATAAATGTACCAATGAATGGTCTTCTCTGATATTTGATTAATATCCTTATTGAACAGACAATGAAAGTAGGCCTATAAGGTGAAACCTGGTTAACATGATGTAATTTTAAAAAAATCAAAAACACTGGATTATTCTCGATTACATGTTATGACCAAAAAGTTCACGAGGCCTACGAAAAGACTTGCAAGCTTCATTGCCACGACGTTTTAGTGCGAAACATCAATAAATGATACAGTTCACATCTAGACTAAGTGTTGATCAATTCAATTTGTATAATATAGCACAGAAAAAAGAATCCTCACCTGTATAAGATGTAACAAGGGTGGTCAGGGTCGATAAGCGGTTTAATTGACTTATCGTAGTCTTCTTCCCAATTTCCAACAGATTCTTTGTAGGTGGATAAGGCCAATTGTTCTGTAAAGTAAATAAGTTTACTGGTGTTGTAGTTTACTAGTGGCGTGATAATAGATAATGGCTCTACTGGGAAAAACGTAAGAACTCGTAATACAATCTAATTGTATTATTGGTAGTCTAGGCCTATCGTATACACCATATTGGTGTAAAACATGTATACGTTCGTCAATGAGTGTATTATTGAAAGTTAGTGCATTAAGGTTGTTTTTGTGCTAGACCTACTGTCAGCTTGAATAGGCATACATCATACAGGATGTTGGAGGCTGTCATTATAATGTTGAATAACATAATGACACACTTACCATTTTCAATTGAAACTTTAATAACTCTAATGTGGCCATCTCTACATTTTCCGAAGAATTTCTGAAGAGCTTCATTTGCTGTAGAAAAAATAAACAATTCATAATGACCAATTTCCAGCCGTCACGAAACACACCTAGCTACCCTACCTAGTTTAAAGCATTAAGTATATAGTGTTACAACACTATATAACACTATATAACACTATATACTTAATGGTTTAAAGGCTTATCGATAAAATCATCTTGATAAAGGCAGAAATCTGACAGTTAATGAGTATTCCTGTTTTTAAAATGAAAATGTTTACAAAAGTACACGCAGAAATGACGTGAGTTATTGTTAGTATACTGAATAAAATGTTTTTGATCGTAGTTTACCTCTTATTCCAGTTTGATGTGACATTTTAGCTTAAATTTGGGTAATTATATGGTCTAAGAAATTGTTGTTTACGTTTAGGCCACCGATCAGCTGGCTCAAGCTTGACGGCTTTTGAAAGAGCTGTCTGGTGTAAAGTCTACGAACTTTGCACCAACCAATAATATTGATTTGTTTGCGCGCATGTGCACTGCATACATTTAAATTGACATGAAAATGAGAGCTGATATAGAACTACGTAATAATGTCGAAGGTTACATTTCGGCCTTGTAATGTGTGAATGTTTAAAGGTCCCATTATTAATAGTATCTCTGGCTCTGGGAAGTAGAGATAATTAACCGTGCGACTTATACTATTGTAACATTTTCTACGAATGTATACAATTTTATGACAATACAATATCATCAAATATCATGGCAGCAAAATCATCAGCTGTCAAAAAACCAGTATTGAATCCATTATTCAAGTTCCGTAGCAAAAAAGTCGATGTAAATGAATTGCCGACTAGTGTTGTGAAACAAGCTCGTGAAAATGGTGAACTTAATTTGTGTAGCAGAGGGTTATCCCACAGTGAGTATCTATCAGTTTCTATATTGTTGAACAGGTGGTTCATTTCTACTTGTCAAGCTTTGTTTACTTCACTTATTTTTCTTCTCTTTTCCTTTATTTTCATGTCCAAACAATTCCTATACCTACCCTTCTGTAATATAGTCATATTGTGTTCATAGTCATTGACAATTATCGAAAACTCACACCTTTGTCAATGAATGGTACTTTTGTCTATTTCTGTATGCTACCTTATATTATGGTTTGTGTAGTATGGTATAGGGCCCCTATAATTTTCTTGTCGTAGTAAGCCTATAGATTGACATTTATTTATAATATGTTTGCAGGTATCCTCTGTTGGGTACACTGTGTAAAGTACACAAAATAATGAATATTATAAATAAATTCATTATCATTATCAATAATATAATGTGTCTGTAATAATTTGTCGCTCAGTTCCGGACAAAGTATGGCGTATCGACGAATTTGACGAGGATGAAGTTGGACGCCTGGAGATGTCGTTTGATGTGGAGGGAGACAAGTGGTGGGAACCAACTCCGTTAACGCTACTCAATTTAAGTTCGAACGGTATTAAGAACATCCCTCCGAATATCAAAGAGCTCGTGTCGTTGACAACCTTGAACGTAAGTATAGGAATCAGCTTTCTCGTTGGATGAGTGTAAGAAATGCTCATCGCAACTATCTATGCGTTCATCTCGATACACTCTTCATTCGTAACTCATGTCACAGGCTATATAATTGAATGCTGGGTGAATGCTTACCGTAACAGACTTATCTACAGGCGCTAAATGACCTCCCTGTCGATGCGCCTTAAAACACTATAATATTCATTCAGAACTTGAAATAGTTTTTGAGAAAACGTAAGTTTATTTTTATTTAAAATAATTAAGGTAAAGTAAACATGGAATGACTTTGGAATCTATTCTTGTAGTATTTTTCTTGATGTCTTTTTTTTCATGTTCTTGATGGATTCGTTCACGTCAAAAGTAGTACCGGTAGTTAATTGTCAAGAAACTAACTACCCGTATCTAGGTGCTATTTTAGAAGAGTTAGAAGGTTGTTGGTTTTTATTTTGACCTTTAGAACATTCACAAAGAAGGAAAATTAATAAAGAAAAAAGATGACTACAGACATTGATTTTGTAAGGTTAAAGATATGACACGTCATAGGAGGCTTATTTATTAATTATTTCATAATTATTTTATATTATTATATATTATAATATAGAAGGCCTTGGTTTTATGCGGTCACAACAACCAAGCTGTTAATTAGCCTCAATTGGAAAGTATTATTGTATATTAAGATTGTATTTCAATTGCGTGATTACCTAATTGATATAGTAGTACGTAATTACGTATTTACGTAGTTGATAGTTCTAGGGTAGGTCTATAAGTCTAAAAACTAAGGATCGAGCATTCCTAGTGGCGCTTGTACTCGCCGTTCATCGAACGCGAACAAGAGGTTTCTTCTTCTAACGAGCTCATGGCTCACGCAGACCGCTCGCAGCAGCGATGTTTCGCGTACCGCTCTTGGTAGAATTACTAGTTCCACTGAATATCCGCTGTGCTTCAAAGCGTGCTACGGTCTATACGGTGCTACAGTGCTGTCCTCTATAAATAACACCTTGGTTTTTTCGAAGCTCGGGCCGAACCGATCACGGTGGCTTTTATAGAGATTTAACATTGGAGGTCCCTTCTTTAAACACTACAAATTCAATGCTACAGATAATCCACTAATCTCACACTAATCTAACCCGTGATAACCATTTTACCAACAGAAGGGTTGCTCATTCACATTGTTGGCCTACTATATTCTAAGCCACACTGTTATCTTACATATTTACTATTTACTAGCCAGTAGGCCCTACTGGTCCAGTATTTAATTGATATATTTCTATTTGTCCCTAATCACCAGGTATGCATCCTACTAATCTCATTTTTCAGCTGTAAAAATAATAAATGCCACACTTATATCAACACCTGCTACTAGGAGGCAATACTACCCAAGTAGACTAAATATCTAATTTGATTAGGTATTGCCTTGTACATAAATATTTGAATAGATATCATCAATTGAATGAATAATAATATATAAATGAAGCAAATAAGTGAATGGATAAGTAAATAAGTGTAAATAAATATTCAATTTGATTGGGTATTGTACCGCATTACTTTGTGCCTTGTCGGTATCGTCTCCAGCTCAGTGATATTGTACCAGCGGATATTTTAATGACGTTCTCTCTCTCTCCTTCTCTCTCTCTCTCTCTCTCTCTCTCTCTCTCTCAATATATAGGCATAGGCCTAGATATTTCAGAAATTAAAAATAAGTCAAGTTTAGTGTTTCATTGAATGTAATGTAAAGTGAAGTTAAATATGTAAATAGCTAATAAAGTTTACTTCTACTTCTCTCCCTATACAGCTCGACGATAACAGTTTGGATGTCCTGCCAGACGAAATCGGTTTTCTCAAGAAGCTAACCCACCTTTATCTACGTAACAACCGTCTCATATCACTGCCACTCGGGTTCTTCCAGCTGGTCGAGTTGGTACACCTGAACGTGTCACAGAACCGTCTCGAAGTGATCACCGACGATGTTGGCAACTTGATTATGTTGCAGCAACTGGTGAGTGAAGCAGGCAATGTAACTTCTCTTCCTCTATTGGCAAAAGAATATCTTCAATTTTGAGTGTCAATGTAGTGGTTGAATTAGTTGATGGCGCTATTCTTGCAACGATAGAAATTTTTGCTCAGACCCAAGGTTATTAAATATATGAATTGGATGAAATGGACAGAAAGGACAGCAGCTTACTGAGGTTTTTGAGTAGAGATACTCATTGAGGACAGCCCATTGATAGAACACAGAGATGATTATAAATACAAACACACGACATTTTCACGTTTTGACTATTGCCTTGGTCACAGTAGAGTAGAAAGTAATCCAGTAATGATAGTGAAGATTGTTACTATCTACTCTAATTCAAATTTTCACGGAATTTCAATATAATAAGGACACACATTATTTTGAACTTTCACTCAAATCGAATCAGCCGTTTGGTGTAACAAATAATATAATGTAATGTTTTCACATCATTCAAAGCTAATAAGGTACCAATTAATCCAACCAACAAGTGTCAGTTCAATTAATTAAAAACAATTGAAAAAAGGCCTCCTTTGTTATAGAAGAAATTAATTAGAATGAGTGATGAATAAAACAGGAGGGTAGTGACGTAATTGTTTGGATCTCAAAGTGGATATAACCAACCAAAGATATGTTGATATGTTCTAGCTTATCCATCAACGCGGAAACAGATAACGCGTTTTCCTAGCGTAATTCAAGTAGCCTACGACCCAACTAAGATTGTCAACGATGTATATATTGTGTTATTAACCTATTTTCCAGGACTTGTCTGGTAACTGTCTGACTGACCTGAACCCTGGTGTTGGCTTCCTAACACGCCTCACCGAGTTAAACGTCTCTCACAACAAACTAACAGAAATACCAACGGACCTTTGCAACCTCAGAGGTTCGTATCCGTGGTAACCGTGACCTTAACAACACAACAGAACAATAATACAATATACACTAGGCCCGAGGGTCATTCGCAATTGAATCCAGTTGCTAATTTATAGCGTTGTATTTAATACTAATTTGGTGTAATTGTCCCCCATGGCTTATTCAGCTAAGGCACTTGTTTAGGAACTGACGTCAAGTCGGGTAAAGTTTCGAGTCCCAGATAACGCATGTGTTTTTGAAAATATTCGTCCATCATCCACGTATTCATAAATTAATAAATAACCTAGCTGATGGTGCGGTTATTGGTTCATAATCGTTAATCAATAATAAATATAATTGGTGAATGAATTAATTAAATGAGCGATTGATACGAAATAAACCCATTATGATTATGCATGAACGTATGTTGGCTAATTTATATTTGCTGACTCTTGTCGAATTATCAAGTTTTTAATAAATGAATAAACAATTCAATTTATATCACCCCCAGCTTACCTTGATGCCATGGTTTTCCGTCTGATTTAATCATCATGGCTTGAATAATGGGACGTAACTCTAATTTTAGGTTATGTCGTTGTATTGCATTTTAGTTTATTCTAATGCTCTGTTCCTTAGTGCTCGCTCGACTAGACTTGAGTCACAACGAGTTGATCGATTTGCCTCCGATGGGAGAACTACGCAAGTTGGAAGCGTTGACGTTACATCACAATCAACTGGCATCGCTGCCTGATGTTGAGGGTTGTCTCATCCTCAAAGACTTGTACCTCGGTTACAATAACATCAAGGTAATAGTTATTGTGATGGCTGGGATCAGTTGGTAGTGAATTGAACCGTCATTTAGGAGACGGGGGTTCAATTTGTGCAATGGTTGCTCTGTCGTCAAAGTTATTATGGTGTACCTTTAGGAGACAATGCAGGGAATTTAATATGTGATTCCTGAAGTTACTGTGACAAGCTAAAATCTCGTGAACTAATTAAGGTAGAGTTTGTAGAATTTCTGTATCTAGTAATCAAAGTCTTATAAATAATAATGTTAACTAGAAAAACGCTATATACGCGTTGTTAGACGAGTGGAAAGTAATAGTATGTCGACTTCATTGCCAAACTTTTGTCTAAATTCGCCAATTGGGTAACATTTAAGTTATAAATGGGTAAAAACGGCTTCGAGTGGTACCAATTTAGCACATTTCATGTTTTTTCTTCAAAGTGGCTGACCCGATCAAGCTGAGAATTTCCAGAAATGTGTATCAAGATGTTATTCAACTTCACACAAAAAATTTCAATTTTTTAGAAAAATAAAAAATTTTTAATTTTTTTTCCGCCGTGTTATTCTAATGGGTATTTTTGAAATGTCTAAAATTCATTAAAAAAAAAAGTTGATACCCAATAATGCCACAAAACTATACAGATCTAAGTTAGGAACCATGATGAAAAAAAGTTTGAAATTGATAGCTGTAGCCGTTTGACCTGTGGAGAACCGACAAAATAACATATAAAAAAAAAAAAAAAAATCAAAACCAATTTTTTTCAGTATGTCAAATTGAATCCTTGCTAAAGCTTGTCTAATAATAATTTTAATACATTTTTAATAATCCCACTTGATCCCAGGATCATGTTGGACAAGTCAGTTATATACATGTTGTACAATGTAGACCTACATAATATAAATATAAATACAAAATACAGTCCTATGTTATAGGTACCTCTTTCATCACACATTCTTTGTAATTACATTTTGAAGTATAAAACATTTTCATAATTAGTCACTGTTAAAATTTTTTTCACAACTATAAAAATATTTTCCAATTAACCAGGCCTTCAAATGTGTATATATACCTATTGCGAGCCGTATACGCGTTTTAATTTTAAGGGAAGGACATTAAAGAACTTTCTGCCCGAATATACAGTCCCTTTTTCGAAGATATTATTCTTTTACTCCTTAAAGACTCCCTACTGAATTTATAATCCTATGTATGTATGTTTTTTTAATACATTTTAATTGTTTAAATACATTTAATTTTCAATTGGTTGCCTTATTTTCATTTTCATGCTCATTATCATTTAACCTATCGAAGTGAATTATGTTTTAATATGAGTTTATTAAATATTAGCATAGTAAATCACAGTGTATTTTAGTGTTTTGTTTTTCATCGTTTAAACCACAGATAAGCCATTTATGGCTTAGTGGACGAGAGTTCAAACTGTATTACTTTATTGTATAATTTAATTTGTGACAATAAAAAAAAAAAAAAAGCTAAATTGAACATTGAAAATTCCTACATTTCTGCTTGATCAGTACTCTAATAAATATCAAGACTGCGGGATCATTAGGTTTGTAAACTTTAGTGAGTATTTGAAACAAGCTTATTTAAGTCAGTAAGTAAGTAAGTAACGTTCATTGATTCATTACATAATACAATGTTGAAATATATTGTTTGAGTAGTTGCTGAGAATTGCTTCCTAAAACTCAAAAATAAAGAAGCTGAAAAATTGGGTTAATATTAACAAAATCTAATTATTGAATAAGCCCAGTTTGGCACTTTCTTTCATTTGTGTGGCAGTTGTGTGAACAATTATTTTTATTGTGAAAGTTTTTTTTTTACCAAAACGTTTATAGCCTACATTCCTGATCACAAATAACATGAATATATAACCGGCACAGTAGCTGAGTGGTTAACGCACTTGCTTCGTGTGATCCGGGAGGGGAAGGGACATATCGGACCCGGTTCGATCCCCGCCACCGTCCATCTTTACAGGCGTTTTTCGTGGTTTCCCTCTGTAGTCTAGGCTAATGCCGGGATGGTTCCCACAATAGAGGCCACGACCACTTACTTCCCACTATCCTTTCCACTACCCATAAAAACCTTCATCTCATCATCCCATCATTTCATTAATCATTCATCCGACACCAATAGATCTTAGTAATCATTACAGTGCGTTGTTAAAACACAATATAAATAAAAAAACACGAATATAAAGGTAATAACAATGATTCTGTATGTCGTACCGACATAGTCTCTTCAAGTACTGGCCACAACTGCTACGTTCCCATTGCTGGGAACACCTGATAACATAACTTTTCATCACATCCTTCCTTCATTTCATTTATCATTCACCGATGCTGTCATAGACCCTGCATTATTATCAGAGTGCATCTTTAAACCAATAACTACTAATAAATACAGTGAAACCGTTATGCAAAATTCCTGGATTCATCATTTTTCCGCTCCCATCAATCATTACTAGAGACATGTAAAAATAGCAATTGCTATAAAAGCGATGGAATCTAAAAGTGCTTCTTTACATGTTTTTCTGATATTTCTTTATCTTTCACTACATTTGATATTGTTCTATCATGTTTTTCAAAAGGCGACAAAGTGCTACAAACATCCGAATCCGCTATGTTTCAATGTATTGGCAATATAGACGCTATATTCAGAATAGAAGCATTATAGATGCTATTTTTTCCAAAATTATGTCAAATGAGATGTAAACGGGTGAAGTTAGTTGGGGAATTTGGTAAAAAGTGCATTTGAAAATGCAGGCAACAGATGAGGCGTTGGTTTAACCCGCTTGTGGATACTATTTTTCTAAAAAATATCAATGGGGGTGTTTCTCTTGAGTGCCTATTGTACATTATGTAGTGGTTTTACCTGTACATTAGTGTTGTTACGCTACAGAATGTTGTTGCGCTACAAAAAAAACGATGTTTCAAAATAATAGATGGACCAAAGTGCTACTTTTCAAATTCTAAATGCTATGAGGAGAAGAAATAGAAGCTATGATTACATGTCTCTAATCATTACTCTACTCTTACCACACTATCTTATGATCTGTGTACAAATTTCCTGGATTGATCATTTTCCTGCATGAATGTTCTATTTTCCTTCGTCCCTTGAGAAAACGATGAATGAAGGTTTCACTGTAATTGTTTGAATTTTGAGCCGACGTGTATTGTGCGTTGTTCGATGAATGCTTCGTGTGATTCACAGGAATTGGACGAAGAGAGATTCGAAACGATGCCTCACTTGAAAGTACTCGAACTCGAACGCAACAAGATCGAGAGCATTCCGTCCGAGATTCAACATCTTCGAAATCTAGTACGACTCAATCTCAACAACAACAACATCACCGTGTAAGTACTCAACATCGTTGCTGTACTACCGTAGATAATATCATACAAATAGTAGTTCTAATTTGCTATTAAATTCATAAATATATAAATTGATTTAATCAATATGATTATTAAAACAAAGTTTATTATTAAAAAGAGTATTAGACGGTAGAAGAAAAGCTGGTAGACCACGAGGAAGATGGAGAGATCAGATAAGTGAAAGTGTAAGGAGAAGAGGAGGTATATGGAAAGATGTGGAAGAGGGAAGATTGTGGGAAGAACGGAAAGCATGGCGAATATTAATAGAAATGGAAGAAGAAAGTGAAGAAAAGGATGAAGAGGAAGAGGATGAAGATGCGACAGGATTGGCCAGCCGGCATTATTTAAGAGGCCCTAGATGATGGTGTTTTGACACCCCCGACCTGATTTGTTGGAACCGGGAGAAATATATTTATTTAATATGATTATGTTATTAATTTATAGAATCACATGAATAATGGATTTGACTAAATATCTGTCGATAAGACAACAAAACAAAATGTAACAAGGAATTCAAAGTTTAAAATTCCAATATCAAGTGACGTATGATGTATAAATGTTTGGCCATAATTAATTCGACGTATGGATAATTTAACTTATTTATCGCCCCCCAGCTTACCTTGTTGCCTTGCTTCGCTGCCGCACCTCCAGTCACTACAAGTGTCCGACAACCCGTTGTGCAACGTGCGGCGCGACATCGTATCGTGCGGCACGCAGCGGATCGTCAAGTTCTTACGTCAACAGTCGGATGGAAGCACCGAGTCGCCGATTGCGACGCGCGTGGTCGATAACAGTGAGGATCACACGTTTCCGGACAGGTATGACTCGACGTCGTGTTTTTTTCTTGTGACAGTGAAACCTCTATCCATCGTTTTTCTAAGGACCAGTGAAATGAAACTATCCATGCAGAAAAAAAATCCATTCAGAAAAATTTAACATTGATTAAATGGGAATGAGACGAGAAAAAATGGAAGATACAAGCAGAAAAACGATGGATCCGGGAACGATGCATAGAGATTTCACTGAACTTGTCGTTGATAGTGCTTACTGATGTATTTCGATTTTCAACTGCCCATTTCAGGTTATTTCTTACAATGTCTACATAGGCCTACTTGTACAGTACACAGTGAAACCTCTCTTGTCATTTTTCAAGGGATCAGAAAAATAAATCGTGCAGGAGAATTTAACATTGGCTATATTGAAGTAGGGTGAGATAGTATGAATGATTGAAGCAGGAAAACGATGGATCCGGTAACGATGCATAGAGGTATCACTGTATGAAAATCTATACCAGAATAACACCGTTTGAATATCTGTTGGAATTTGCATGGTTAAAGTCTAATAGTGACATGAAACTATAAGCAGTGGGAGTCATATCAAAACCATATAAAAAAGAATAAATAAAAGCTATGTTCACATGTTTCTAGATATAAGATGAAAGCGAGTCAGTCGCTGAGCCTAGCCAATCAGGGGCTGACGTCCGTGCCGCAACGAGTGTTCGAAGACGCCAAGCTGGCCGAGGTGTTGTACGTCGACATGGCGAAGAACTCCCTGGCGAACGTACCGAGCGGGTAAGATGAGCTGCTTCTGATTCCCTGTTTGTGTTCATTAGCCGTGATATTTTCCTTTATTTTTTAATAATATTGAAACTTGATACAAAATCAATGTTTCCAAATTAAGGCTATGAATGAAAGGGAGGATCGTTTGGACGGGGAACCACAAGGGCGATCTTACCACCCCATTTTAATTATTCAGAACAATTAACTTTAACACCAGAACTGTGCTGTTTGTGACTATAATTTTCTGCCGTAGATAAAAGTCTTTCAGTTTCTAAAAGTCCGGAACACATTATAAGTCAAAAACGATTATGTGATATATATATACGGACATTACCACCACTAATAGTGAACAAAACACACAAATGATGATACAGTTAACCCTCGTTAATCCAAACTCGGTTAATCCAAAATTTGACATATTTCGAACTTGAAGCCGTTGCCCGTCTGAAGGTATAGGCATTTCAATGGTAATCAATATGGTAAATCCGAATTCCAGCTAATCCGTAATTTGAGCTAATATTTCAAACCTTCAATTGCTTTACCACTGATTTAATTTATCATTGATTATTCATATGGGAGTAGTGTGAGAAAAAATAAATAGTACAAGCAGGAAAACGATGAATCCGGGAACGATGCATAGAGGTTTCAATGTATAAATTATTAATTGTCCAACATTGTAATTCCAACATTTTTTGAAAAAAGGTTTGTCATCATAATTTTCTTCTGGAAAAATCTATCATTTTAATTTTCAGAAAAATATTACTTGCTTCAGATTGAAGTAATTAAAATAGGCCCTTATAGATTTTTTTTCAATGTTTGCTCAACTGCCCCACCAACAGCTAGGTTATGTAGAGGTGCGGATGAGCAGGTGATTATGAAACTATGAAGTGATGATAAGTGACAGGATGTTTACAAAAATCCATGCCTTATGCCGTGCGGGATTCGAACTCACGCCCATCGGTGACTTCAGTTCCTGAAACGGTGCCTCAGCTGACCGAGCTACTGTGGGAGAATTGAACAAATAAAAATTCAATATATTGAATTAATAAGAACGATTCGTTATTTTCTGCAGCTTGTTTCTTCTACCTGATGTTACTGAACTAAACCTGAGCTGTAACATGCTGACTACGATACCAGCGGACATTGCCATATGTACCAAGCTACAGTTCTTAGACCTACAGAGAAACGCTCTGGACGCGCTACCCGACGAGTTGGCAACGTTGCTGCGGCTCAAAGAACTCAACATCTCGTTCAATAAGTAAGTAACGTAAATATTCATCTCGTTTGTAGAAATCGTTATTTAAGAAATGGGATTTCAATCGTACTGAGACGGTTGATGTGTCGTTAGCACTCTCAACTGTCATTCAGAATATCAGGTTTCGATTCCCGCCATGGTCGACAAAAGTTTTTCATTGTTTTTCGCTGCTCTATCTGGTGGTGTTTTGTAGAAACGGATGATATGCTGGCAAACTTGATGCCAGCCAGCCGGCCTTGAACGTATCGTCAGTTCCTTTTATCACCACTTATCTACGTACGGTCAATAGTACTTAAAACGTGGACCGTGAATTGGAACATATTTTTAACATCAGAGGGATAGGAAGTTGGAACACAATCTCCAACGGGCAAACGCAACCCTCAATTCATCTTGGCCTGTACCAAGTGAAATTTAAGTCAACGTATGTGCACACCGTAATTATCCTACGTTTATTTAATTCAGAAGTAAGAACGGACAGATTATTCTTCATTTCATTCTCTCTCTTTTTTCACTATTACTAATCAACTTCTATTTCACTGCATAAATTCCTACCCACTTTTGCCAATCTTATTGTGTTTTCATTCAGGTTTGTGTCGCTACCACAGTGCGTGTATAGTCTTGTCGGGGTGGAGATCCTGATGGCGTCAGACAATCGCATAACGTCCATCGCGGTGGCGCAACTGAGTAACCTCGTAAGATTGACGGTACTGGATATGCGTAATAATGACATATCGCTGGTTCCACCTGAACTCGGTAATATCACTTCGATCAAGTGAGTACATCGACTTGCGATATATATATATATTAACAAAATTTATTTGGGTCTGTTGATTGATTATGCTGGGAAATATCAGAATATTTGGATACATTATAAACCAATTGATTTTTTATTCCATAGTTATAGCCTAGGCCTATGTGGCCTATATCCATTATACATACACTCACCCTTATGTACCTACAGAGATGTCTCATTACAGGTAGGCCTATAAGAAATTTGTCAGTAAAAATATGAACTAAATAAATATAAACATGTGAAATATTATGTGTTAGGGCCTATGAGATTAATTAGAATAAAATAATTCTATCAAATCTTGCCCAAGTGTGACAAAATTTGATTACGACCCCTAATTAACCAAGGCGGCAAGGCCCAATGATAATATTATTTTACTGGCCAATTGGTCAAATACAGTAGGTAGAAAGTACAGTATTGGTGCGTGGTATATTACCATATCCAGGTTGCCCCATTCTGAGTGTTCGTGAAAACTCTAGTGGGTAACCGTGTTGATAGCAACACTTGAGAGTCCACAGGAGTCGATTTATCGAAATATCAGTTTCTTGGTGATAACTTTTGAACGGTATGAGATATCAAAATTCTAATACGCGAGAAACACAGATAATTATAATAGTTCAAGATAATATAACTTCTAACTATTTAAGTCATGTCGCATAACTGTCAAGCGTCGACAGCTGAAAAATGTTTTTTTTAGCTGTCGACGCTTCACAGTTATGCAACGTGACTTAAATAGTCATATTTTATATCATCTTGAAGCTATTATAATTATCTGTGTTTCTCGCATATTAGAATTTTGATATCTCATACCGTTCACAACTTATCACCAAGAAACTGATATTTCGATAAATCGACTCCCGTGGACTCTTAACTGCCAGGTTCAAGTTACATCCTCGTTTGTGATTACGCCACTCAATTGATTTCCGTCTATTTTGAACATGCCCAATGCTGTCATTGTTGTGTTCTTTTTTGTTCCAGAACTCTGGAATTGTCCGGTAATTCGTTCCGGACTCCGAACCACTCGTACCTGGCCAAGGGCACCGACTTCCTCATGTCCTATCTCCGTGATCGCATCCCCCAGTGATCGGAACACATTTCATCCAGCACTTTGTACAAACGTCGACCAATCACCTCGCAGCATTGTCGATTGATTTCATTAGATGAGTTTCACTGTAGTTCCATATTCAAATCGACCAATCACCTCGTAGCATTGAACAAATGATTTCATCCGTCGATTTTCACTGTAGTTCTATATTCAAATCGACCATCACCTTGCAGCATTGGACAGGAGATTTTATTAGACAAGTTTCACTGTAGTTCCATATTCAAATCGATCAATCACCTTGCAGCATTGGACGAGTGATTTCATTAGTCGATTTTCACTGTAGTTCCATATTCAAATCGATCAATCAGCACACAGCATTAGAGTGTGGAGTGATGTCATTTGCTCTCACTGTATCTTCATATTTGCATTGACCAATCAGCACTCAATGTAGGATTTCATTGGTATGAGAATGAGAATCCAGCACTGAACTGAAACAGTATTCTGATTGGCTCGAGAATGTTGTGTCTCATACACTTACTAGGCCTATACACTAATCATTTTGAATTTCGATTGCACTCGTGTCTGAAATTTTGCTCGTTGATTTCACGGCTAGGCCTACAGCTATTGGGAATTTATTCAACTGATATTCATATTTTACATAGGCCTAAATCTTGAATAAGTAGGTGTAAATATACAGCACGGTAAAAAGATCAAACTTACCACATACTTGATCAGTTTTATACCGTTGTGGTGTACAGTGAAACCTCAATTATTCGTTTCCAGATTCATCGTTTTCCTGATTGTATCAATAATTTTATACTACTCATTTAATCGAGAGTGCATGGAAATTGATTCAGGCCTGGTATTACCAAGTCCAGTTAGCCTTTATCTGACAGTTCAAACTTGTTATCACTATGGTTACCCATGCTATTTGTTTTCATCTACTCTCATATAAATACTAACTGGCCGTGGTAATACCGGGCCTTAGTGAAATATCAGTTTGTTGATGATGACTTTCGAATGGTATAAGATATTGAAATTCTAATATGGAGGAAACACAGGTATTTTTAATAACTATAAGATGGTATAAAATATTACTTTAAAATAAACTCATGGTGCATAATTGTCAAGCATGTACGCCGCTAGAAAATGATTTTTTTCAGCTTGACAATTATGAGATGTGAGTTGAATAGTTGTAATTTATATCATCTTGAAGGTATTAAAAATATCTGAGTTTACTCTGTATTAGAATTTTGGTATCTCATGGCGTCAAAAGTCATCACCAACGAACTGATATGTTGCTAAATCAACTACTAAATGGACCCTTATGTTAAAGTTTCCTGCATGCATAGTTGTTGTTCCTGGCGCTTTGAAAATAAAACCATCCATGCAGGAAAACGACCCATCCAGAATAATTTTAGCGTGGGTTCAACGGGATTAGGGTGGGACAAAATAAATGATCTAAACGGGAAAACGATGAATTCAAAAACGATGCACAGAGATTTCACTGTAATTATTATTTCATTCGGTGAATAGTCAACAATAACTCAAGCCTGTAGTTTATAATTCCTATTTCTACCATCATTTTATTACTGCAGTGTGAAATTAATCTAGGGCAACTAGGTATTAAGGTAACCCAAGTGTCATAATTTAGAGACTCTTCACACCATAGGGAAAGTGAGATTTAAACTAACATTAGAATTAGTAATGAGATTATATTTATATTTTAAGAGCGGGCAGGCACTCGAGACGAACTAAATCGTTAACATAGTTGATTGCGCGCTGAATTCTTTACATGTATTTGATCAAAATTCTGTGTGCTAAACATAGTTCATTTCATCACAAGATATATGGAGCTTACATGGTGGTTTCACTCAGCTGTCAATCTTGTTCTATTCCACGCGTACTGTCGTTGAACCTACCGATCGCTGCTCTACCTAGTGTACAATTAGAAACTATACATCATGCCTTCTGCACCCCTCAATTATTGGCATTTCAGGTGACTGTTACTACAGCTGAGCCAATGTGAACGTAATTTTGTAAGCAAAGTTAGTTCCTTGTATCACTACTAGGTTACGCACGATCAGTTTGTTGGTAGATTTAGGCCCGGTATTACCAACGTGGGAGTAGCTCCAACTGGCAGATAAAATTTGTTATCACCATGGTTACCTGGGATATTTGTTTCCACTAACTCTCAGATAACTGCTAAATGGACTTGGTAATACCTGACCTTAGATAGTAAATTGGTACTACATATATTTCTAACATTGGTGGGATAGGGAGTCAAACCACCATAACAGTCTGGCAAACTAATGCAACCCTCAATACATCTTGTTTTGTTATTAACAGAATGAAACAAATCAAGGGCTGTGAGAATTGGTGGCTTGAATGCTTACACGCCTAGCAGACGCTTTTGTGGCCCCTTGATTGATTGCCAGATGCTCGTAATTGACTAAATGAGATTTTATGTGTATAGAAAAATAGCCTGCGGCTGAATATATGAATTGGGTGAAAGGGAAAGAACAGCAGCTTTAGAGATTTATGAGTAGAGAAAGGCCTACTCATAGTGGAGAGCCCTCCACTATGAGTAGGCCTTTCTCTACTCATAAATCTTGGTAAGCTGCTGTTCTTTCCCTTTCACCCAATTCATATAAATGAGATTTAAGTTAGGCTGATGCTGGTAATTCTGGAAGTGTGTTATTGAAGAATCAACTGTTCTATTTTTCATTAAATTGAACTAGGGGTAAACTGAACCAAAAAAAGAAGAGGTATTTATTTTAAGAACCATAGTCGGACTGGAAATTTTATTTAAAAAAAATAAAAAACAAAATCTTCATTGACTTTTGGTTCTAGAAAGTTGATGCACAAACAAGAAACAGTAATGAATCACAAAAATTTGAAGCTATTTAATTGAAAAAATGCCATTTATTTCAATAGAAAAGTTTTTTCAAATGGCCTACTTACCCTAATCATAATTTGAGTGATGAAATAATGATATGGAAAAACGTTTCTTGTTACTAGAACTGGAACGTTATTAGTTACTGATTTTGATCGGTACCATGAATAGTAACCATAAAGAACCAGAAAAGAAACTGAAAAAACAGATTTGTGTTTTTGAATAGAAGTGATTTTGATGTATTTTGTTGCGTTTTGTGTGTATCTACGAGCGTGGTATTGATTCCTGAAATTAATATATTGTCATAATATAGTCAATCATCTAGTCGTACTAGTTTAGTTAAAACGTGCATTTAAGCTACCATCGTATTTTAGACGGCAGAAAAATGTCTGGGAGAATAATGTCGACGGTAGAAAGGCAAATGTCGTGATGTCTCATGTGGTACATTACACGTAGAGTTCAAGAAAATGGTAACTAAATTGTATGAGAAAAGTGCAAAATAAGTTAAATAACCCCTGCTGTAGTTGTAGACACTTTTCTAAATGCCAATATTCATTTAATTAAATTTGTCATCATCCAAGTATAAGTAAAATAAGGCCCATAAAGTTTACCAACTTTCGATAAAAACAAAAAAAAATATTGTAAGGAAATACCCTGTAACCGTGTTTGTACATAGGCAAAGTGCAAACAGCGCTCTAAGCAGTTGAGATTGGCGCATTGTTGCTTACAACAAAAGTGTTTTAATGATTGATACACCTGATGAACCATTTTCATAATTCAATACGGAGGTGCGTCCCGTCTTCTAGCGGCCGAGATCGCTTGTATTGCATTCTGGGAGTTTTAGTTCTCTTGAAAAAGATGGCCCACTTATCCACAGGGTTAAAGACAAAACATCAAGATATATAACTTGCATTATCTCTCATTGTACTCATTTGGACAGTGTGTAAATCTCTCAGTATATAGCAAATATATAAATGTTGAAAATACCATCATATTGTAAGTTAAATGACTTGGTGTGTGTAGGAAAAAAGCCTCGAAACCTCGTGTAACTTTCATCTCTATGTGTTCTATCAACGGGCTCTCCACTATGAGTAGGCGTTTCTCTACTCATAAATCTCGGTAAGCTGCTGTTCTTTCTTTCCCTTTCACCCAATTTATATATTGTAAGTTAATATGTTCACTGTAACACACAATAATATAAATAAATCATGCTAAATAGCATTGGCAGCATAGAACTTTCGAACGCAGGTAATTACATCCCATTCTAGTTCAAATGTCGCCGCTAGATGACTCATTCTTTTCAAAAAAGGTCTATCTACATGTTTATAGTGTAAATTGTACGATGCCTAGAAATGTCAAATACAAACGGTACTTGTGATATTCTGCCTGTCTACCGTTGATATAATGTTTATGCTATAGTTACCTGCTCAGTTTCACATTAGTTAAATTCATAGTGTATAGTACAGTGCTCAATCAATATTTGTTGTGGAATTATTTCATTCTTTTTAACAAAATCAGATGATAACAATTTATAAATAAATTGAAAAAAGGTTTGCAAATCTCAATGGTGTTTATTATTATTGATAATTTTACCTAAAATTTTGTTTCCCAATGTCCTATTATTCTCTTCTTACTTCTGTTTGTAGTATAATTAGATGAGCGTAGCGAAGATTCCATTTCACATGCCGAAAAAAATGGGCTTCGTTTTTATGTTTGTTTTTTTTTGTAATTTTGTGCGCGGCATACAGGTCAGGAAAAAATACCTATCGACTTGAAACTTTTTCTACATATATTTCTGTCATATCAGAATAAGTTGGGATTGTTTTTGAGAGAAATCGATCGGAAGATTTTTCCAGAAAAAATTCGGAAAATTTGAGAAATCTTCATCTTCATGTTACAAGAATAACACGGATGGAAAGTACTTGAAATGTGGAAAATTTTCAAAAATGCCAATAGATATCGGTCACCATTACAGTGCTTTGTTAAAAACCCAATATATAATTTCCATAAACTTCAAAATTTTCACTGAATATGGAGAACATAATTACAGATATTTTCAGTGACTTTCACAACATTTGGATGGGAATAACAAAGCAAACGCAATAAAAAGATCTATTTTATTGAAGGTTGGCATCGATTGATTTTGCAAATCTACAACAAACTTCCACCTTATATTCTCAGTCTCCCACGTCCTTCAGACATAACCTTAAAGTGTTCCTCCTCATGAAACCTTACTATAAACTAGACAAGTTTCTGGGTCCAACTTGATTCTTACCTTCTTGCATTTTATGTGCTTCATTGCTTATATAACACTGCTACCTGCTAATGGATTTGTATTAATGCATTCTCATTCTTCTGTACCGTATTTTTATATTAATATTATGAAAGTAAAATATTATGTACATGCTACGTAAATTTTGATCTGACAATACCCATACTTGTATCATGTACAAGTCAACAGGAATAAAATAAATAAAATAAACCCTTACAAAATCAATGGTAGGCTATCTATCATACATGTATTGAAATATAAAAATTGTCGACAATGTGAATGCTACAGTGCTATCATCAAAGCTATCACCATTGGACTCAATATAGCCTTCAGTAGATACGACTTGAATATTCGCGGGTATGTATTGTGCACTAACAGTACAGTGCTGCCCCCAAGGTTGAACTAAATTGCACTTGAAGTTTGTTGCAATGCTTAAATGCATTGCTTTGTTTTGACGTTTAGTTTTGAAGCTTTTCTGCATTTTATTGTAGTAATCATGACACAAAATTATGTCTGAAATGAACTTGAACGTGGCATATTTTCATTTTGTGTAACTAACCAAATTCTGTGAACTTTATTTTGTCAATATTGTAGGTATTTTCAGTGAAAGTGTCAGTGGGGGTCCAACTTTATTGAATCAAACATAACCTAAAATATTTGTATATATAGGCCTATAATATTTTTCTATAACAGTGTTTTATATTATGAAGGGTATTATTCAAGTATAAGTATTTTGTGATAGTTCCATGATGTGATAGGCTTCCTACCAATTACGAGCTTAAAAATTTTCTCCTTTGCCTTCAACTCGACTGAATTCGAGCGACAGATGTCAATTTAAGGTGACTGTAGAGAGCTGTTATGGAATAATGGATCAACTTCAAGACATACTGGTAAGTTCTTTCTTTGGCTAGATTTAATTTGTGAACCTAGGACTTGCACCTAGGAGTGACCTCAGAGGTATTGTGGCTCATAACTTCTCAATTAGAAAGTCTCAGCGACTTACCCAAGATTATTATGTACCGTATTGGTATCGAATTACTACTAATCCATCACTGCTTTGTAGACCTCGGTCGCCCAAGATTTTTGCTCGTTTTTTGCTGTCGGATGCATGTCCTGATTGAGATTGATGTGTATCTTGGCTCTTGTCATCATCTCATCTTTATTATTAGTTTTAAAATTATGATTAGGCCTACTTAACAACACCATCAATCGCTTTGCTATTTGATGACTCTAGGTAGGGGCGGGGGACTCTGATGCCTCAAGATCATTATTGTTTGCTCCACTACCCCACCATCAGTTTGGTTATTTAGGTGTCGAGTGATCCCGTCCCCTGTAGGGTGGGATATTTTCTTTTCAATCGTTCCAAGCCGTAGTATGCTACACTGAGAATCTTATGCTACTAGTAGAGCATTCTTTGAATGTCAAAACGATGACTAAGCAAGCCATAAGATGCTTCGACGGTTCTATGAATTGTTGAACGGTTGGTAGTGTTATAGTCGAGCATAGACAAACATATAGACTGTAAAAAGTTATAGTCGAACACCATAAATTGAACCAGTGTGAAACAAATTAACATTTTTCCTCCAAATAAATTATATGCTGTGAATTTAATTCCTCTGGTCCCCCATTTTGGAAATATTCAGTTAGAGCACTTGGTCGCAATATTTACGTCTCTGTTTTTTCAAATTCATATAAAAAATTTATACCTATATATTTTGCTCGCTAGGCTATCAATTCGTATTAATAACCTGGCAAGCAAAGTAGGCCTATATAACTTTTTAAAACAAGCTGAGTTTCTGTAGGCCTACTGATTATTGACATTTTCAATAAATTTCTCTCACAATACCAAAAACTGTCGTCTTGTACTAGGTCTAAATTAATAATATTTTTGTTCGAAGTAATTTTAAAGTCGATATGTTTAAATCCATATTGGTTAAGTAGGCCTACACAAAAAAAAACACTACATCATTTTTTTACTACAGTGCACTGCTTCCACGCTTGCGGTAGGTAATAGATACGATGAATCGTATGAGCTTGGTGACTGAACGGGTAGCACGCTTGCCAAATATTCGACCTGAAGGACCTCCTGGTCAAATCTCAATGTTGTCGGTTCTTCATCTTTGCAGGCTAAAAATATAATTTTGATACGGTATCATTGTTGTTTCCAGAAATAGCTTTGGTAACATAGTTCAGGAGTTCCAGGTATGGCTATGTTTGGGTATTATTAGGCTAGGAATGGTTTGGTTAGCTTGAGGTAGATATATAGGGTCATATTTGGCTGGGTTGGGTTAGGGACGGATTATAGTGAATTTTCTCCAACCGTTTAATTACATTTTTTTAAATGATTCTTTTCTGAAAAATCACATTTTTTCAATTAAAAATTTTCTGAAATATTCAGATTAAAAAAATGACCATTTTCCAAAAATTGGTACCGTACCAGCATTGAATCCTTTTTTTCAATTCATTTTCAACATTCATTCATATGAATTGATTACTGATTTGAAGTTTTGTAAATTTGTATCTTGAATAGTTTTTTTTTATTATTGAGGTTTCACCAGCATTGAAACCATTAAAGACGGCATTTTCCACAAATTTCATTGCTGTTTTTCAGAGAAGTAAAATAATTGTCGATTATTTCATCATAGCTAAAGAACGACGTTATCTGTCCGATTGTTCTAAAATTGTCACTGTTCATGTATTTTGTTGATGGCAAGATGCATTGAGGGTTGCGTCGGTTTGCCGGTTGGGTTGCCGGACGTTTGGTTTGGTTGTTCTCCTACCGGCAAACCAACGCAACCCTCAATGCATCTCGGTAGATGGCTCTGGTGGGTAGTAAACTTGATATCACAATAGTGTAATAAGGCCCGGTTTTACCAATCTTAGTTAGAGTGCTAATCCACCAGGCGCTAAATGACCTCGCTGTCGATGCGCCTTAAAACCCTAATATTCATTCTTGCTAATCCACTAACTATTAATTAAAGGTATGAAAATAACATATGTAACCAATGGTGATAACAAATTAATCCACTAACTATTGCTTAATCCAGTTTCGTAAAACCGGTCCTAAGGCCCAGTATTACCAAGGCCAGTTAGTGAAAACAAATAGCATAGGTAACCATGGTGATAACAAATTTGAACTGTCAGATATAAAGGCTAACTGGACGTGGTAATACCGTGCCTTAGCCTTGTAAGTTTTAACCAACTGTTGTATCAGAATAATATGTTTTTTCAATTGCCCAAATTTGAAAAAAAATTGTAAATGTTTCAATTATGGAAAAATGTCAAATCTTTCACTAACCATCATAATTACAAATATAATCTTCAAGAAACTCCAATTTCGTATTGATTATCTGAATAGGACTGGAGATAACAGGACACAGGTTATGCTATGTTTAGTGAAAAATTCATGAACACCGTTCGCCAGAAAAAAAGTAACATCATAATTATAATTTTTATGAACAGAATTATTTTTTTGTGTGTTGATAATAAGTCTCTTAAATACATCTCCAAAGAATTTGAGTTGATCTGATGATTAATTCATATTGTTTCCTCAATTTGAAATATTCACCTTTTTTTACCGATGTTATGCTGGGGGTACCCCCTTAAAAAAAATGACTTGAGTTAACCTAGTGGATCGGGAGTTCTAAAATACACATGATCCTCAACACACCTGAGGCGCCGCCTCGTCTGCTCCACCAGCCAGGTGCCGCCACTGACAATATGACACTGTGTATTTTCTACCATTCAATCGAGGGGTGAATAAGTTAAGGGTATAATACGGTGACGTAATCATATATCACGTGCTCTTATTGCCCACACATGACGCCTTAACCACCGCTCGATACCACCCCGCCACACTGACTTTCACACAGTCGATCAGCTGACTGCTTGCTAACAGTGCTAGCTCAGTTGCAGACTGACTTTAGAGGAGGACGGACGCGTTTCACTCTCTCCCTATCTCTTATCTCACTCTCTCTCTCGTGTGTGTGTGTGTGTGTATGTGTTGTAATTAGCAAGTGTGATATAAGTGCAGCATTCCTATCTGTAAGCGTGTGCTAAGTGTGCGCGGTAGACCGTGACTGGGTGTGATTTAATCAACAACAACAACAACAATAGGTGATAGCAACAGGTAATGTTTCGACATGTTATCATGGATGATGCGATGTTGGATTGTGATGAATGTTTTCTAGGAAAGGAAAACGAGATAAGTGTTGGCGTTGTTGATGTTTTCACCATTCCTGGTGTTGAAGTTCATTGGTTTTGAATAATTAAAATGGGATGGTAAGATCGCCCTTGTGGAGCCCCGTTCAAATGATCCTATCTTTCATCTACAGCCTTAATTGGGGAACAATGATTTTGTATCAAGTTTCGATGTTATTAAAAAAAAAAAAAAAAAATTGATGAAATAAAATCGACGTAAAATAACCTTGAAAGGAAATCAGTTTTGGTTGAAAATCATTAATAATGATGAGAAACAAATATAATATATAATATTTTTGGTTTTTGGTTTTTGGTTTGTTTACATACCATTTTACAATAATCAACACAGGCTGTCATTATAAAACCAACGTCGTTAAAAGTCCATAGGAGTCTGTGTAGCGAAATATCAGTTTCTTGGTGATAACTTTTGAACGGTGTGAGATATCGAAATTCTAATATGCGAGAAATACAGATAATTATATTAGCTTCAATATAATATAAGTTATATCTATTTAAGTCATGTCGCATAACTGTCAAGCGTCGACAGCTAGAAAATGTGGTTTTTTAGCTGTCGACTCTTGACAGTTATATACAACGTGACTTAAATAGTCATAACTCATAGTCCAAATATATTCTTGGTTACCAAGAATAGGCTTACCAAGAATATATTCAGACTATGGTCATAACTAACTTAAATATCATCTTGAAGCTGTTATAATTATCTGTGTTTCTCGCTTATTAGAATTTTGATATCTCATACCGTTCAAAAGATATCACCAAGAAACTGATATTACGCTAAATCGACTCCCATGGACTCTTGATAATATGAAAATGAATCAAAAATCGTAAATTGAGGTGTTAAAAACTCCTGAAATCCCTTGATATCTTCTTGAAATTCCGTGAAATTTCCCTGAAATCCCTTGAAATATGAAATCAGGTGTACACCAAACTGACGAGTTGTTCACCCCTCGTCGTAAATGATAGTATTTTCATTATTATCTACATTTAGAACTTGAAATAAGTCGTACATTTCCCAATTGAGAGAGAGGGAAGAGAAGATGACATTCGTGGAATAATCAGAAAGTAGTCTAAACATTTTTTTTCCAATTTTGAAAATTATCGTGTATTATTGTGTAAGGAAATTTATTAACTTGTTGAAGAAATGTTAGGAATAACCTTATTCATTTCTCGGATCCAAATATAACCTAAACTGAATTAGAAAAAAATGATTGGCTTTCAATTTGAACTCAAGTACTTTCAATCAATCCAACTATAAGCAATTAATAATAATGAAAATCTTTCCTCAGCGTCTTGAGCTGGTTACATTGCATGTTAGAGATACATTCAATAAACTCAAATTTATTTTAATTTTCAACTCAATTTTATTAACCAATAAAACTGAAAAAATCCTTTCAGTTTCTTTTTTTAGTTGATACACGAAAATATAAAACATAAATATATAACTTTTGTATATTTAAACGAAAATGAATAGACGCGTTTCGAGTTTTGTGTACATTCAAAATGAGAAATATTTCGATTGTAGTTTGTTTAACGACCCCACCAACAGCTAGACTACTTGGGGGTTCGAATCGGGTTCACAATGAATCATGTGTTGTGCGGGAGTCGAACCAATGCCCATCTTGACTTCATAGCTTCCAATTGAATGTATGCATATTTCAAGATTTTTCAAGACTTCAATTTTCATCATTTCATTGTTACTGCACCATACCGTTGTTTCATGTTTCATCTTTATTATTTTGACAAAGTTGGCTCTTGAAAGTTTTTTCAAATTTATTACATTTCAACCGGATATTCTATCGAATGAAATTAATCAAACTAATTTTATATCAATTGATACTATTTAGACTTTTGTAGTTGAATTCCTTTTATTTATCAAAAAAAGTATACGTCATAATGAAATATTTTCATCCATAGCCTTAATTGGGGAACAATGATTTTGTATCAAGTTTCGATGTTATTAAAAAAAAAAAATAATACTGAAATGTTCACAAAATCCACGAAATCTGATTCAGGCTTATCTGTGGCGTAGGCCTTTATAAAGAAAAATACAATCTACATAAAAGTGACAGTGAATGGTGACATGATTAATTTTATTATAAACAATATGGTTCTCATATATAATTTGAATTGTTTATTAGGCCTATATACGGTATATAAATATAACACAAAAATCCAGTGCATCCAATTTATCTGACGAGTGACATTATCATTTGAAATTGTAATTAGATGAGCGTAGCGAAGTCTCCATCCCACTCTTATGGAGCTTTGTCTGTGTGTTTTTTTTGTATGTTTTTTTTTTGTTTGTTTTGTTTGTAATCACTGCACAGGTTGCATGGTTTAACTGATCAAAAGAAACTTTTTTTTTGTACTGGCACACTTTTACAACTTGGAACTGTACAGTTTTTGGAATGAATCGGTCGAACCGATTTTGAGATATATCATGTCAAAATTTTTAAAAACCTCATAAGATTAGGTTGGGTAAGAAAATTTGAAAAATAAAATCTCTCCAGATGAGATAAAATTTTCTGTTAATGTGTATACATAAATGGTACACATAATCACCATTTATTATGCAATTCGAGCCAGCCGTTTTGGAGAAAAAAATAAATCAACTGTCTTTATTCATCAAATATTATCATAAAAATAATGACAGAATTAGCAAAGACCTTAGTATCTAACTTCGTTAGTTAGATACTAAGGTCTTTGGAATTAGGTTGCCGAGATTCACTGCTTTCTAGATTCAATATTTGCCCAACAATGAAGTAAATTCATATACGTCAAGGTGTGTAGAATACCAGAGTCGATAAAGTAGCAAGGGTAAAACTACTTTAACGACTATTATACCTAATTAGATGTCTCGCTCATCTTACAACGCATATGTTGCGTTTGCCTACTATTATTTAATACCACACAATAGTGGAGACAACTTGACCTATCAATAATGTAGCTAATGGTGGATTAGTTATTTTGTATCTACATCGGAAACATGTCACCAAGCAATTGTTCCCCAATCAAAACCAAGGATAACAAGATAGGATCGTTCGGACGGGACACCACAAGGGCGACTGTATGTTCATATGGTATGTATGTTGCGAGGAGCTACCGAATGAAGGCTTTGGTCGGCAGTGCTATCTGCACAAGTCAGTCGGACCGGAAGAAATGTTTCCTCGTGACGTATGTCGTTATATCCGGTCAAATTCCATGCTACTAGGACAACGCCATATATGCGTTGTTAGGCGAGCGGATTGTAATTTAGTATGTCGACTTTTTTGCCAAACTTTTGCCTACATTCGCCAATTGGGTGACATGCAAGTTATAAATGGGTAAAAACTGCTTCGAATGGCTACCAATTTAGCACATTTCATGTTTTTTCTTCAAAATGGCTGACCCGATCAAGCTGAAAGTTTTCAGAAATGTGTATCAGAATGTAACTCAACTTCACAAAAAATTTCATTTTTTTGGAAAATACAAATATTTCCTTTTTTGCGACGTGTTATTCTAACGGGTATTTTTGAAATTTCTAAAATTCATAAAAAAAAGTTATCACCCGATAATGCCACAAAACTATACAGATCTAAGTTAGATGAGGAACCATAGAGAAAAAAAGTTTGAAGTTGATAGCTGTAGCCGTTTTACCTGTAAAGAACTGACAAAAAAACATGAAAAAAAAACGAACACCAATTTTTTTCAGTATGTCAAATTGAATTCTCGCTAAAGCTCGTCTGACAAGTGATTGGCAGGCTTTCCTCATCAGTGTATGCCACCACATGCTAACGTTGTTGTTGTTGTTGTTGTTGTTGTTGTGGCGCTCACCCTGAATTGAATTAATCAACTCAATCTAGCTAACTTGATCAATGTAACCCAAACTAACTAATCTAACCAAACAAATATCCCAAACTAATTCAATATGACATAAACAATTGACGACTATTGATTGACCCGCCCCACAAACGTCACAAAACAAAATATCCAATCAAATGGGCTGTTTGTTATGTGGGAAAATTGACATTGCCTATTAGAGTATCTCTAAATTCCCACATAAGGTATAGATCAAGGTGGCGTGCCGATAAGCCACGCCTATCACCAGTGGTCAACTGACGACTCGAAATAGGCGTGGCTTCACCAGTCAGCCAGTTGGATCTATATCATTTGTAGTCATTTGAAGATACCCCAATTGGATATTCGAATTTAACTACAATTCTAAGAGCCCTGTTGATTGGACCGTATGATTTGTGACGTCAAGGGGGCGGAGACTGCGAGTCGTCAATTGACACAAAGTTGATGTGCTCCCCAATCAAGGCTAAGGTTGACAAGTTAGGATCGTCCGACCAGAGCATCACAAGGGTGATCTCACCATCGAAACTTCATTAGGTGCCCATGAACTAATTTAATAGCCGTCTCCGTGACTCATTCAACTATAGCACTGCGTTAGAAACTGAAATTACCGTTGGAAGTGGGTTCAAGTCCCGCATGAGGCATGCTTTTTTTAATGTTCCTTCACCTTTCATCACTTC
>OZ023338.1:6743193-6750693 GCA_964007535.1 Brachyptera risi | reverse complement strand
CACAAATAATCAAAATAAGAATTGGCTCTCTTATACAAAAATTACCTTATGATGCCAATTTTTCGGAAAATTTCAATTTGAATAATAAAATGATATGAGGATATTCAATGACATACACACATACATACACATACACATATATGCATACATAGATATATACATGTAAATTTATGCACCTTCAATATGGTGGTTCAACAAATGGTTTTAGTATCACTAAAATTTGAAGTGTGGGGGAAATAAGGAACTTAGTCAAGTCGTCTTCAGTTTTAGGAAGAGTTGGCCATAAATTCAAATTAGCATTAAAAAAATTACTGTAAGAACGTGGGTAAATTCTCTTTTCACGGGGCCACCATCCCAGAATGGAACAAACTGAAAGATCAACTAAATCATGAGTGACCTAAATCTGTGGATGATTTTAAGAAACTAATGGAAGGATATAAGAAGAAATGAGATGGAAAAGAATGATCAGCAAGGATAGGCCTACTATAAAATAAATATATTGTAAACAAGGAAAAGATAAATTACTTACATTCATACATATATAATAGTGAATTCAAACTCCAGTTTCTTGTCACGACTTATATAAGTTGTATTTACGTATATAATTAGTATCTTTGTAACTGTTTCAATTTTAATATGTATAGAGAGATAAGTTTATTACAAAAAAACATGTATTTGTTTTTGTATCTCTATGTATTATTTCTATGTACTGTATGTACCTGACGTGCCAAATATTTCAATATGAAACTGTCACACCTGTAAAAAGAATATTGTAAATCTACTGGCAGAAGATGTTATGAATAAATGAATGAATATGCCATATAAAAATAATTTTTGAAAAAAATTGAATTTTTTTTAGCTTTTGAAATTTTTCATGAAAATTTACATCACTACTAATGCATATGCTGTACATTACGATGTGCTAGACGGTGGTTATTGTGATGGTCAGGTAGTTTTCCATAGCTGCAGCATTACGTCATTGCTAAATGCAACAGGTGGCGAGCTATTCCGTGGATCTAGACATGGACAGTAGAGAGACCTTGAAGTGCTAGCTGAAATAGTCGTGGGTTTGAGATGCGTTTTGGGAGGCTGTAGTGAATCGGTTTCAATACGTCCGTACATAGAGTTGAATTCAGAGATTTTGTTGCGAGGAAGCTTTTCTGTTTTCCGGGGGGGGGGGGGGGGAGGGGGGGGGGGGGGTAATGGACACATACACAAAATTAAGTATGCATTAGGCCTATCCTTTTTTTTATATTGGGTTTTAACGACGCACTGTAATGATTACTAAGATCTATTATCGGATCGATATCGCGTCGGATGAATGATTAATGAGATGATGGGATGATGAGATGAAGGTTTATTATGGGTAGTGGGAAGGATAGTGGGAAGGAAGCGGTCGTAGCCTATATTGAGGGAACCATCCCGGCATTAGCCTAGACTACAGAGGGAAACCACGAAAACCCCCTGTAAAGATGGACGGTGGCGGGGATCGAACCGAGTCCGATATGTCCCTTCACCTCCCGGATCACACGAAGCAAGTGAGCTAACCACTCAGCTACTTTGCCGGTAGGCCTATCCTATGTACAAAACTACGCTGTTTTTGAATTTTGAAACTTGGACTCAACACGAGCTCTTTTGGGATTTGCTTCTGCCATTTGGGTTGTTCTTGAGTTACGTCACTGGAACATGTATAGTGTAATAACAATACAAATAAATAACATCTGAAATTGTTTTTTCCCTTAGTAATAAATCGTCAATTTTCAATACTTTTTAGTTTTTACAAATATTTTTAGTTCTCAAAAAACACACTATATAGGCCTACCTAGTGCTCAATGTTCTTATCTCGTGGGGATGGGGGAAACGACGAGATTGCCTGGATTCAACACTGTCCGTACGTGAGACTAGTGGTCGAGTGGTTAGCACACTGAACCGTCATTCAGGAGACCGAGGTTTGATTCCCGCCAATGTCGACCATCCTGACAGGGTTTTTTCGTGGTTTCCCTCTGTCGTTCAGGTCAATACTGGGATGGTTCCTTAACAACAGTCAACAGGCCACGACCGACTCTTTCCCACTATCTGAAAACACCTATGAATTATTTTTTGAGGGTCCATTTTATCCATCTAGAATATATTCACTTTTTTTTTGTGACAATGTAAGATGATGTACGAGACAGAATTCTAGAAAATTGCATGAATATAAACCATATTTCTCTAGCTAATTGTACTAACTCGGTTGACCAATAGAAAGAGAGCAGTTGTATTGAGATGCGATGATTGAGAGAGAGAGAGAGAGAGAGATGGCACTTGAATCGGCGGCCACTTTGATCTCCATGTCATCTGTTTTCCCTTATAAAGCGAGAATCACGAACTGGACATGCTACTCTCTCTCTGTCTCTCTCTGTCTCTCTCTTTGTCTCTTCCTCTCTGTCTCTCTCTTTCTCTCTCTTTGTCTCTTTCTCTCTGTCTCTCTTTCTTTCTCTCTCTTTCTCTGTCTCTCTCTTTCTCTGTCTTGCTCTCTCTTTGTCTCTTCCTCTCCTTCTCTTTCTCTCTGTCTCTCTCTCTTTCTCTCTCTTTCTTTCTTTGTCTCTCCCTCTCTGTCTCTCTGTCTGTCTCTCCATTTCTCTCTTTCTCTCTCTCTCTATTTCTCCCTCTTTTTCTCTCTTTCTCTCTGTCTCTCTCTCTTTCTCTCTCTAACTCATTTTCTCACTGACTGTCTCTCTCTCTCTCCCTCTGTCTCTCTATCTCTCTCTCTCACTCTCTCTCTCACTCTCTCCCTCTGTCTCTCTTTGCTCTCCCTCTCTTGCTCTCTCTCTCTTTCCATGTGCGGTTGTAATTGTATCCACGAACGATCAAGGTCGTCTACCAACAATATAATTGTAAAAACTTTTGACAAATTCATAAATCTCTTAGCACCTTCAAAGATTCACCAGTTTTTAATGATGTAGTTGTACTTTCAAACGTAAATCTCGCCCTGAAGTGTTATAATAAGATGAAACAGTTCAAACTGTTCATCAACAGTTCAGATGACCACAGTTTTACTCAGATATAACATCGATATTTGTGTTTGTTATGTTGGTAAACGACCTCTACTTTCGTGAATACCTCTACCAAAAACGGGAGAGATATCTTTCGTCCATGCCAAGACTGAAACAAGTGGTCGAGTGGTAACACACTAAACCGTCATTCGGTAGACCGGGGTTCGATTCCCGCCATGGTCGACCATCCTGACGGGTTTTCCTGGTTTTCCTCTGTCATATAGGCCACTCTCGGTAGCTCGGTCAGCTGAGGCACCGCTTCAGAAACTGAAGTTACCGTTGGACGTGGGTTCGAGTCCCGCATAAGGCATAGGTTTTTGTAAACGTCCTTTCACTTATCATCACCTCATACTTTGATTGATTTGGTTGATTTAGTCTTTATCAGCAACAGAAAAATACATTCCCACTAGTGCTAATTTAATAAAAGGACATCAACATCACATAGATGAAAACAAGCAATAAAAATATATAATGAACATAACACAAACAAGAACATGAACACAGGTAAATTTAAGGTACAATAGTTGAATAATTGAACAGTGAATCATGAAAGCACACTAAGTTAGCCTGTCTGCTATATATCTTGAAATTGATTTAAATTGTGAAAGATTATTGAAATGCAAGTCTAAGCTTCATAAGTTTCATAATCACCTGCTCATTGATATTCTCAAATAAACAAGCCATTGGTGGGGTCAACATAAAAACATAAAAAACATAAAAAAACATAAAAACATAAAACATAAAAACATGAAAAAATACACTGCCAATAACAGTTATAGACCTGATATTGTATAATCCTCGTGTATATCTAATGAATTGAATTGCGATTCAAGTGAAATAAAATTGAATTTGATTGAATAAAAAAAACTCAATAAACTCTCTCTCTCTCTCACTCTCTCACTCTCTCTCTCTCTCTCTCTCTCTCTCTCTCTCTCTCTCACTCTCTCACAAGTAAAAACAGTTTCTACAGCAAATAAGTGCTCTTGTTGCACTGATTTTACTCTCTTGATTGAATGAAAGTGAATCAGTAGCCGGTTCTGGTAGTTGGCATCACGTGTTGACAGCTCGACACGACCGACCGTTGCGGTTAGTAGATAGGAAAAAGACGGATAATCGTTCCAAAAAAAAACAGTGCACACCTTTATCGACGAGAGATGAAGGCTTGAGACAGCCGTGCGATAGTGGTGTGGGATACTGGGGACGGTCGATCGGAACATTCTTGTATGGATTCAACTGTTTTTGTTGGTATGCGCTTTAGGACATCACTGTGTCATTGATGCCGGTTGAAAAGATGACGTATTTCTTCTTGAATTCATTCGAAGTACGTATATTTTCACTTCCATTTTCTCCTTTGTAGGTTTTATATTTTACATAATTACCTGGAAATGAATTGATTCATTGTAACCTGCGAATATTGACATATTTTCGGTGTTCGATTTTTTTGGTTTTCGATATTTTCGGTGTTCGTTTTTTTCGGTGTTCGTTCTTTTCGGTGTTCGATTTTTTCGGTTTTCGATATTTTCGGTGTTCGTTTTTTTCGGTGTTCGATTTTTTCGGTTTTCGATATTTTCGGTGTTCGTTTTTTTCGGTGTTCGAGATTTTCGGTGTTCGTTTTTTTCGGTGTTCGAGATTTTCGGTGTTCGATTTTTTCGGTTTTCGATATTTTCGGTGTTCGTTTTTTTCGGTGTTCGATTTTTTCGGTGTTCGTTTTTTTCGGTGTTCGAGATTTTCGGTGTTCGTTTTTTTCGGTGTTCGATTTTTTCGGTTCTCGATATTTTCGGTGTTCGTTTTTTTCGGTGTTCGAGATTTTCGGTGTTCGGTTTTTTCGGTGTTCGATTTTTTCGGTATTCGTTTTTTTCGGTGTAATGGCGCAATCCCGCTAAATAGTCATAGCTTACACCATCTTATATAGGCACTGAAAATATCTGTTTCCTTCTTATATTTTGATGTCTCATTCCTTTAAAAAGTTATCACAAAAAATCGACTCCCATGGACTCTTAAAGTGAATGATTTTCACGATTTCTTGAGTCTCCTCTTTCTCTTCAAACCGCATATTTACCAATAAGGATGCAATTATTATTATCTTTACGCGTAATTGAATCATTGCACTCAAACAATTTCACTTTGTATTACTGTAAAGATTTCATTATAGATTTACGTGTTTATGCTCATTTTATAAGTTCGCTTTTACTTTCAAAATGAAAATGGAATATTGGTGGTATAAGATCAGCGTAATATAATAATAAACTTTTGTTAAAATCGGAGATATATTCAATCCAATTGACCATTGTAGATCGTCCGCCCTCGTGATGTCACAAAATATAAAAAAAATCTCTCTGATGAAATATTTTTCACGAATTTTTACTTCTGGGTTATTCTAATGGGATTTTTGAAAACTTTGAAATAAGTTTTCTCACAAGTGGTTCGACCGATTGTGCCTCAAACTATACAGTATCGAATTGGATAAGGACACTTGTGTATGCCAAGTTTCAACTGATTTTGAATTCTCGTTTGACCTGTGGAGCGCGAAAAAAAAGACTCTTTTTTCGGGTATGGTGAAATTGAGTCTTCGCTTCGCTCATCCAATACTGAATTATATGTATGAAAATCTTAAAAATGATTTCTTGACCCTTGGTTTGATCCTATCATGACCTTTTTGATATATCACACTGTGTAGTACGTTAATTTCTCTACTTTACCTAATTTTCCAACATTTCAAAGTTGGTAAACTACCTCCAATTATCTTGCAGGCAAGTACATTGATAGTACTAGATCTACACCTCATGACAAGATCGGCTTTACATGAAGTCACCGTGAACTTGATATTCAGCATGCCACATGGTCTGACGGGTCGACACCACTGTTCGTCCAATGTTGATAGATGCGAGAGACGGATGATCGATACCACCAAGACATGTTGTGTATTGATGCTTGTCAATAATGTACTCTTACCATCTGTTGTATAAAGATTATTTTATTGTGACGCTTTCACTCTTAACTTATACAGGATTTACTGCACTCGATTGTGTACTGTTTATATTTGGAGCATATAATAACACGTATTTAAAAAAATTACAAAATTTAACAAAATTAAATTTTTTACCAAAACTTTGGACGCCCCTGGGAGCCAAACCCACTGGCTTTTGAGCAACCAACAAGCATGAATAGAAAGATCATACCTTATTCTTTCAACATATTCTCTTAAAATTCCCGCATCCATAGAAGAAAAGGCAAGATTGAGTCAAAAACAAATTTTCGTCAAATTCACGACTTATGACGTATCTTCAAAATGACTGCTAATTCTTCTCTTTTTTTCTCTGAATTATGTTCATAATTGAAAATTACTATGAATTCTAATGATTTTTTGTCTGATATCACTCTTTTCTCACTCTCAAACACATGTTTTGTTTTACAAAATCAAATTTTTCACCAAACTTTGGACGCCCCTGGAAGCCAAACCCACCGGCTTTTGAGCATCCAACAAGCAAAAATGGAAAGAGCGTAAAAAATCCTGTTAGAAACTATTCTCAAACCTTCCGCCGCCGGGGGGGGGGGGGGGGGGGGTATATGTTGGCTCAAAGTCTATTAACTTATACAGGATTTACTGGACTCGATTGTGTACTGTTTATATTTGGAGCATAATAACACGTATTAGCCTGGTAAACAGATTTTTTTATTTTTTATCATTGGTCAAATATACTGATACAAAAAGAAAATCACAATGACAGCAAAAAAAAACATCCTCAAAGCCCTTTAAAAATGGCTTAAGAGGCCTCTTTACATGTTACCTACCGGCTTGATTGCAGACGTTCGGGGCCCAAGTTGGCAACGGAAAACCAAACATCGTATTGACTTACAGTTTACGGTTAGATGATCACTAGTATTCAATACGTGCTCGTACGAAGAGCTTTGGTTCGTGGTATGTTTTCAACCCTTTCAAAATAATTGTCAAAAATCAACATGTTTCTACCTGTTTTTCATTGTTTTCACGATTTTTTTAGAGTCATATAATAGAAAAATATGATATTGAATTATCGTAGAGGCACAGATATACTCATTGTTGTTTCATTGCAAAAAAAATAATTAGACTGATTGATGTCACCGTTTACCCACCATGTGTTGGGAGCTTAAGGCCTGTATCGACGCTTTTTGTCCTGTTTTGACCGTTCCCTGCAGGTTTTACTCATGGATTGTGAGATGTAAAGTAGCCTCTTAACTGTGGGTTAAAGTGAATGATGAGTTCAAATTGAATGATTTTGTATCAAGTTTCGATGTTATTTAAAAAAAAAAAATTGAAATTCGGACGTATTTTTACATGCATCAAAAGTAATTAGGTAGTTGGAGTGAAAAGAAAAAGAAAAAATATTGAATGATTTGTTATATTCTACATACAATGTGTAAAGTATTATTGATCACTATCAATTTTAAGCAATCTAGTTACATCAAGTGACGAGAAAAAGTAGAC
>OZ023338.1:6735693-6738193 GCA_964007535.1 Brachyptera risi | reverse complement strand
AAAAATTGAAATTTTGTGTGAAGTTGAATAACATCTTTATACACATTTCTGGAAATTCTCAGTCTGATCGGGTCAGCCATTTTGAAGATAAAACATGAAATGTGCTTAATTGGTACTACTCGAAGCCGTTTTTACCCATTTATAACTAAAATGTTACCCAATTGGCGAATTTAGGCAAAAGTTTGGCCATAAAAGTCGACATGCTATTACTATCCGCTCGTCTAACAACGCATATATGGCGTTTTCCTAGTTTATTTACATTGGGTTTAACGACGCACTGTACTGATGATCACGATCTATTGGCGTCGGTGAATGATTTATAAGATGATGGGATGATGAGATGAGAGGCTATTTTATCAGGTGTTTTTGGGCAGTAGGAAGGAGTCGTCCGTGGCTTATTGTTATGGAACCATCCCAGTATTGACCTGAACGACGACGAAAACCCCTGTCAGGATGGTCGACCATAGCAAGAATCTCCGGTCTCCCGAATGACAGTTCAGTGTATCAACCACTCGGCCACACGACTCAGTATTTCAAAACTTATCGCCGAAACACTTGACCGACTCCCATCCCACTTGAAAGAGCTGCATTCTATAATAACAATAGGCTATATTTAAATTACAAGAAAAAGTCTGTGAAAAGATTAGATGTATAATTTGAAACAATGGTCTACTCGAGATCTGTAAAGTGGTTGTGGAAAGTGAGATCTAAGCTATTATTATATAATATAAAGCTCGAACCGTCCGTGCGTTAGTGTTGTAGGATAGGGGGGACTATCGATCGTTACCTTCATCTCTCGCGGATACAAATATATATTTGAATTGACGAGAAATGAAGGTTTTAAACACCCGTGCGCTAGTGTTGTAGGATAGGGGAGACTGTCGATCGCAACCTTCATCCCTCGCGGATACGAATATACATTTGAATTGACGAGAAATGAAGGTTTGAAACACCCGTGCGCTTGTGTTGTAGGATAGGGGAGACTGTCGATCGGGATCTTCATCTCTCGCGGATATTATTCACACACTAAAGATGAAGGCTTGAAACAGCCGTGCGCTAGTGTTGTAGAATAGGGGAGACGGTCATTCGGAACCTTCTTTTGGAGGATTGAAATATAGTCATCAGAATGAAGTGGTAACTCTTTATAATGTGTCACCGTGTTTTTAGTAACTAGCACTCTATGTGTTACCAACCGTAACACATCAAATAACTTATTTTAAGACGACTGCTGATAGATATTATTCTTCTACCAACATTATAAACACAAAAATCACCGTTATTCACTACCCTATATACCAACCCACACCCAACGGTAACTTCAGATTCTAAAGCGGTGCCTCAGTTGACTGAGCTACGCAGGCCGACTATCGTCGTTATATTTGTAGGCCTACCGCTAATTAACCTAACTGTGAACTTCGTATCGTCCACATAGTTACTAATTGTAGCATATATTCTACCATTTAGAATCACATAACTCTATCATTTAACTGTGAACGTCGTATATAGTCCACATAGTCACTAATTGTAGCATATATGCCACCATTTAGAATCACATAACTCTACCATTTAACTGTGAACGTCGTATAGTCCATATAGTCACTAATTGTAGCATATATTCCACCATTTAGAATCACATAACTCTACCATTTAACTGTGAACTCCTTATCGTCCATATAGTCACTAATTGTAGCATATATTCTACCATTTAGTGCCCAAATAGTGTTATTTAGTGCTACGAATGACACTATAGTCCATGATAATGGGCATCATGAATGCAACATTTAATTTTATTCATACTGGGTTTAACGACGCACTGTCATGATAATTAAGATAATGAAATTATGAGACGAAGGTTTCTTGGGTAGTGGGAAGGACAGTGGGAATGAAGGGGTCTATGGATATATTGCAGGAACCATCCCGTCATTATAGCTTAGATTATACAAAGGAACGCCAAAAAAAAAAATTGTCACGATGAGCGACCATGGCGGTAATCGAACCCCGGACTAAGACGTGTGGTCGAGGGTCTAGCCCAGTGAACCGTCATTCAAGAGACCGGGGTTCGATTCCTGCCATGGTCGAACACCCAGACAGGGATATTTCATGGTTTCCCTCTGTCGTTCAGGTCAATACTGGGATGGTTACAACAGGCCACGACCGACTCCTTCCCACCATCCAAAACACCTAATAAAATAACCTTTCATCTTATCATCTCACCATCTCATATATCATTCGTAGTTGTCAGTACAGTGCGTCGTTAAACCCGATATAAATCAAATGAATATAAGTATAACCCAATCCTGAATGACGGTTCAGAAAGCTAACTTCTGACCCACAAGACTCAGTCTAGTACCCTCTTAATCTATCACGACCGCCGCATTGCAACTGTTTCTGTGAAAAGCGACATATTTAGTTACAATTACCTAAGCCATGATTAACCATCCTACGAACACCGGCTGTGCGATCGAAATGCTGGCATTTGATTGGTGCAGACCGTCTTATA
>OZ023338.1:6688193-6728193 GCA_964007535.1 Brachyptera risi | reverse complement strand
ACAACCTGTCAAAACAGGAAACAAACTAGTGAATTATAATAAATATAATATAGTACAACTGATCATTTCAAAATTTCACATTTTACATTAAAAACGTGATGAATAATATCTCATCCAACTCTTCGCGAGTATCGTAAGTAATATCCAACAATGAAAATCATGAAAATCATGAAAATCATGAAAATCATGGGATATAATTAATGTTTACTAAAATTCACAGATATATAAATAACAAAGATAGATTTAATATAAGTTATAAATATAAACAGAATATACCTACATTGAACCATGTTACCATTGAGAGGGGAATGAAGCCAGCAACGTTCATAACAAGTGGTTGATTGCATTTCGACAAAATAATACACATTGACTTCTTGAATTCCTTGCTAGCTTCATACCAGTCCATACCGTACACCGCCTCCCCAACTTCGGAATCCTGGAACAAGGAGTAATGACATCATAGCACACTGCCTTCCAGGACCCTTATTCTCCAAATTATGAGATTATGAGATGAGATTATTTAGGTGGAATTCTGGTAATTTCACTGAAAATGACTGATTGGTATTCTCGAAACAATAATTTCACATTTCATGTCATTCCATATTTCACTTGAAAATCTCACCACCCATTTGGTTAGTGAAATGTCAAAGTGAGTTGTAAAATATTGTGCCTAGCACTCGAGATGGCTTTGCATCACTGCCACTAGGATAATTAACTAGGGAAGGCAGTGTATCCTATTTGTTTACATTTTCACGGGCCGCTATTGGCTATAATCTACTGGCCTCCTAAAGGGTATCTCTCATATAATAAAAACAATTTCATTTCATATTTCACGATTTTTCAACTCGGGAATAGCAGAACGGTGAGAATTGAGATAAAAAGTGGAATGAGATAATAATCTCATCTCATTTCACTCATCTCATCTCATAATCTCTTAATATCGAGAATAAGGGTCCAGGGGGCAAATTCAGGTACCTTTTTCACTCTCTTAAATTTAAGCTAGCGTAAATTTAATACGACAGATACAGTCATTCGCCTGAATTTACACATCGTAAATGGTCATATACGACATCAAAAACGTAACCGGCACAGTAGCTGAGTGGTTAGCTCACTTGCTTCTTGTGATCCGGAAGGTGAAGGGACATATCGGACCCGGTTCGATCGTCGCCACCGTCCATCTTTACAGTTTTTTTTGTGGTTTCCCTCTGTAGTCTAGGCTAATGCCGGGATGGTTCCCACAATAAGGCCACGACCGCTTCCTTCCCACTATCCTTCCCACTACCCATAATAAACCTTCATCTCATCATCCAATCATCTCATTAATCATTCATCCGACGCCAATAGATCTTAGTAATTATTACAGTGCGTCGTTAAAACCCAATATAAAAAAATAAAAAAATAAAAAAATAAAAAACGTACTCGAATTAGCTTTGTCTTATATTTACGATAAGGCAGCAATTTAAGAGAGTAAAGTCTACCTGGATTTGCCTCCTGACCAGTATGCTGGACCCTTATTCTCGAGATAAGAGAAAAGAGCTGGATGAAGAGCTCATGCCGGAATACAGCCGTCTCGGTCATCTGACTTAACTAGGCTTCGGGATACTTCGGGATACTTCGGGATACTTATGAATGGATGGATTGGTTGTAAAATGTGGTTAGGGTTCAGAAAAGGTTGGACACCCAAACCCATCTAACACAACCGAGTCCACTCAATTCCGGTATACGCTCTTCAGGCGCTCCCATAACATTCAAAAGTGATCCATGAAAAAGAAAATAATGTAACCATTCACCTCCTCCGTTAGTTTGTTTGCCAAGTAGCAGAAGACATACAACTGGGCCATCGATGCAATGATCACAACGAAAAAACCCATTGCTCGAACATCGAAGATTGTTTCTACCTGGAACCAAAATATATATTCTGTCATTTTTTTATTGAATGTATTCAAACTCTATGTGTCAAAAATGCAATACAGTGCATGAATACACAAGCTGTGCAGCATGAATAGACCATTTCCGAAATGAATGAGCCATCTAGCGGCGATCGTTTGAACTAGAACGGGATGTTATTACCCGAGCTCGAAAGTCCTATGCTGCCAATGCTATTTAGCACGTTTGATTTATATTATTGTGCGTTACAGTGAACGTATTAAGTTTTAATATGATAGTAGTTTCATCATTTATATGTTTACTATATACTGAGAGATTTACACACTGTCAGAGTGAGTAAGATGAGAGATAATACAAGTTATATTTCCTAATGTTTTGCCTTTAACTCTGTGTATAAGAGGGCCGACTTTTTGAACAGTACTAAAACTCCCAGAATGCAATACCAGCGATCTCGGCTGCTTGGAGGCGGGACGCGCCTGCGCATTGAATGATGAAAATGGTCTATTCGACCTCATAAATACTTTTCTCGCTTACCTCCTCGTCATGAGTAGTTACAAATACATACCGTCGTTAGCCATATCACAATGGAGACCGACAAAACGAAGCAGAAAACGAGCTGGTGTGCTAGTATATCGTGGAACGTAGACTGGATCTCATTTTTGATACTGAGACAAAATATCAGGAATCAAATATTTATATAACTGCATATGTATAGTAAGTATGTAGATAGTCTATACAAGGTGCTTTAATATGAACTTTAAAAATATCAAACTTCAAAAAGAAAGAAAGGTTCAGATAGCACACGTCTTGTTATCCGCTGTGGTCATCTCATAAGTAACATGCAATTTGAAATATATTTCCATGTGAACAAATATTCACATGCAAAAAGTGTTCACATAATGACTCTTTCTTCTACATTGGAGTTACTGCCAATATGTTATAACTATATTTAAAGTTCACCTGCAAAGTTCTTGGTGATGTTCTATACAATTTGCAAGACGGCGTGCCATCTCAAGGTCTATTTCTTTGTCCCTTGTATTAATTTCCTCAAGCATCTGCTGTGACGAACAAGGACACAATGCAACGTTCTGTTCTGTCTCCATTGTTGATTCTTCCTGTGGTGTATAGAGTGGCGCCCAACTTGTACGTGTTTCAGCAGCATTTAGTTTGAATCTCCGAACATTATCAGATTCTTCAAAGTGATTCAGATGAAATCTACCTCTGACGTCACTCTGCGTCTTTGCATCAACAGCTTCGTTAGAAGATTGTCTAATCTGAATAAGGTTGTGACGTAACAACTTGAATTGACCAATCAGTTGTATCAAGATTGCTGCAAATAGTGTATCGCTGATAATAACAGCATAACTAGCAAATAGGACGAATGACAGCAGCACGAGCGTGATTTCGAAATATGGAGTTGCGTACTCGTCGAACGGGTACCATCCCCTGAAAATATAAATTTTGAGTAATTATTATTAGATGAACGAGATAGGGAGATCTCCATACTCTCCTACTTGGCTCTGTCTGTGTGTTCATTTGTATGCACTGCACAGGTCGCACGGTTTGACTGATCAACATGTGGATCCAATTAGAAACTGCATTACTCTGGGGCCAAATCGGTTCGAGCAAAACTAACAAGAAATTTCGAAAAACCGTAGGAGATTGAATGAGGTGGAAAATTATGAAGAACAATCAAATTTCCACTGATTTTAAACACACTTAAAATATACAACAGTGCACATTTTCAATCAAATTGGACTAGGTGTTTCGAATAAAATTACATCAATAGCTAGACACATAGCTCTATTCAGAATTGGGCACCGCAATTCACGGATTTCTACACTTTGTAGGTTCCCTGTTTAAGTGGTGTAGACTGTAGAGTTCTCAGATATATCTCATACAAGTCTAGGTATTTATATAGTTTTCGAGTATATTTCATACAAATATCTCGCTCATCTTACAACTCCAATGCTACGTTTACCTAACTATTATTATCAATCTAGGCAATGTGTAGGACTAGTGATTAATACATTTCTTTTGTTACGTAACTTCTTGATAATAAATACATAAATTAATGCCATGATTCAAGGGTGCATCTACAACGGAATCATTCTGCGCCTAATTCTTAATAACATTTTTGATAACTTACCCAAGATGATTTTTCCGTATTGAAAGATAGTAAGGAATACTCCCAAAAGATACAGAGAAAGAAAATACTATAGCACCAATATTCGTAACAATTGTAAAGTCTGTCAACATCCGAGTATTATTTCTTATTCTTCTTTCTCTCTCCGTGTCACCGTAACGATGACAACAGATCTTTTCCATTGTCTGAACCAAACGTTGAAACTTTTCAGATTGAAAAAGAAGATGACCAATTTTTACCACTAACATAGAAACCATGCATGTACTGGTAATGCAATCAAACATTGCCGTGATGTCATTTAGGTTGGTGTATATACCCGCAGGAAATACTACTGTGCTGTAGATCAGTGCTAATGCCACCTGTAGCCGGGGTACGCAGTAGCGGAGGTAATGGCCGAGATCACGTGGCTCTTCTTGTTTAGGCCACAGTCCTGGAAAAGAAAACGAAGAGATTTATGGACGATTTGTCGATGGATAGACATTACAGTAAAGGAAAGAGTTGAGAGAATTCTAGTTGGAGGTGAAGAACTCGGCGATAGTGAGCGTGCCTGAACAAACTTTGTTCGAATAAGGAGAATGGAAATTGAAGACTCATTCAGTACCAAATATTTGTTTTCATACTCATATATTTGAATTGTTCGGAACTTTCCAAGTACATAGATGAAACGTGATGTCTGAATTATTGATTCATATATAATTATGAATATATAAAATATAATTACCTATAAAGGAGAGAATCCTTTTGTTAAAATCCAGACCATTATTATGATTCACTAGATTTTGCGAGGACAAGAACGAAGCAATTTGCAACATTTTTCTTTTGTGTTTCTTGACGTGTTGGAATTATCATCTCACATGCAACTGCTGTGAAGGTGTTGGACACATCTCGACGTTCTGTTGACCATTATTTTATTCTCTCACCTAGACATTACTAACATCCTCTACACACTAACCCTGGCCGTTGAATGTTTGTTGTTATGTTTGTTTGTTGTTTTTTTTAGCTCAAGTTGTCTCCTTGACTACCGAAACACTTTATGCATCATTAATTATATTATATGTTCCTCAACAACCATTAAAAAGAAAAAGTAATTGAATAACAAACTTTAATTTATATTATTTACAGGTTTATGATTTTGTATACAGTTCAACTATTCTTTACTTATGTGCTTTGCATGTATCTATATTTACTATTTAGGCCTATTAATTAACACAAATTAGACAATACTTCATATTCTAACAAGTGATTGTAGCAAGCATTGACATTGGTGTATTAAATCCCTCACAATATCTAATGCAATTTCTAGAACATATTCACAAGAATATCATTATTTGTATCAAAAACGGATTAAGTAGATATTGTACATCGAATATATATATATAAGCTTATATATATATATATATATATATATATATATATATATATATATATATATATATATATATATATATATATATATATATATAGGCGCTAAATGACCTCGTTGTCGATGCGCCCTAAAACCCTAATATCTAATTATATATATATATATATATATTTATATATATATATATATATATATATATATATATATATATATATAGGCCTATATATATATATATATATATATATATATATATATATATATATATATATATATATATATACATATACATATATATGGTAAATATGTCTTTACGGTAAATTTGCCACGATTAAATTGCATATTGAGTTCTAAAAAGAACCTGTTTTTGCGACTGCTTGCCACCGTCGCTTGAAGATGCCGGGTGAAACAAGCTGATGACGTATAGGCAATCAGGCCCATTTACAATGCAACGCTAACACTAACATTAACATGAACACCAACATTAACAAGAACATGAAACAAATGTCTGTTCACAATAGGAAAGGACATCAACGTAAACAATAACCAACAGCCAATCAGAAGTCCAGATTTTTCGCGCCGTTTCCACTGCCATCTCACATGACTACCTGCTATCGCGTCTGTGTACTTCGTCTGACATTTGACTCGATTTGACAGATGGGTCTATTTGAAAATAGATTTAGATGATTCTGCTTTTCAGTATTGTATGTTTGGAGTTTTGATGGGCTATACCTATATTTTACACTATTGTCCTGGACCTAGAAGTCAAAGATCTGGGCTCAATCATTGCATGTTTGAAAAAGAAAGGGGAAACATAACCTAAAATTAAAATGGGCTAGGGACTCTTGCCAAAGTCGTAACAAGATGGAGGGACAAGTTCCGAATAACATCGTGATGGCTTCGTTGTACTTCGCCACTAGTCGTTGTTATTCGGAAATTGAAGGATTCTGATTGGTCGATTCTTACGTTTCGACACTAACATTAACATCAAAGCTTGGAGCTTGCAAGGTTTCATGTTCACGTTAATGATAGCGTTATTGTTAGTGTTGGTCGTGAATGGAACAACGTCATCCTATAAGGCAAACATTTCTCGCGTTAATGTTAGTGTCACGCGTTAATGTTAGCGTTGCATTGTGAATGGGCCTTATTTCTCTAAACTGCTCAAATGAGGTCACATTTTGACCTTCGACTGACCTCTCAATTTTCATGCGTTTTCCACAATTTTTCTTTCAATCATTCTGTAATGTTATGGACTTCAATTTATAACTCTACAAAAATATCATGATTGCGTTTAGAAATGAAGATATGTATTTTATTTTAGTAAAGAACGTGATTTTTGACCTTTAACCTCGATTTACTCGAAAATGGTGAATGAGATTTTTGGCGATTCCAAGTATGTTAATCAGCACATTTTTCTGAATGGAATCCAATCTTGAGACCTTATGTTGCAATTAGTGGTGGGTCAGGCCATTTTTTTAGCTAGAATGATTGGAGAACAGGGAACTATCACATATGTGCAATCGTAATGCATATCGGTCAAAATAAGGATAGAAAATTTCAAACAGTTTTCCTTTATTATTCATACAAACACAGACTTTTTGAAATGGTCATTCTAAAACTTCTTTACAAGTTCAATATAGTCAATCGGTACAAATTATCATTCATTTATGATTCATACAAACAGACATTTTGACATGACAATTTTAAAACCACTTTACGTCTTTATATAACGTAGTCAATCGGTAGAAAATACTAGAATTTGACACGTCACCCCACGTGGTCTGGTCCCGCCCACGCGATGTCGTCTAATCCTCCTCTATACCCTGAGCCATCGACGCGAAGCCGATGGACCTGCGCCGTATGATTGCGCTGTGTGGAGACACGGCCGACTCGAGCGGTTTGCCAGGTCTGCGGACAGGGTTGCCATTATTATCATTATTATCATTATTATTAGCATATAGAGTCTTCCAGGTCTGTCTGTCTGTCTGTGTGTCCGTCACGCTGGTTCTGCAACATTCTAACAGGGTGGTGAGGGGGTGGGGAGGTGTTGGCGGGATTCGGCTGGTTGGCTGAGCGGAGAGTGGAGGGGAAGAGGAAGGAGGGGGTGAAAGGAGTGGAAGGAAGGAGGGGGGGCAGACTGGCTGGTGAGTTGTGAAAACGATCACGCGTCATGCAGTGGTGGTTGAAAGGCGGAAGGACGAGGGGGCCGCTCATGTTTGAAACATGAGGGTTCTGGCTAGTTAAAATATATTTGAGAGTTCATTGGAAGTCAATTTAGTGGAATAACAGTTTTTTGGTGATAACTTTTGAACGGTATGAGATATCAAAATTCCAATACGCGAAAAAGACAGATAATTATAATAGCTTCAAGATAATATAAGTAATAACTATTCAAGTCATGTCGCATAACTGTCAAGCGTATACAGTTATGCGACATGACTTGAATAGTTATAGCTTATATCATCTTGAAGCCATTCTATTTTTTTTTTTTTTTTGTGAGGAGGGGAAATCTTGCATAGACCCCCGCAGGTTGAATTGCGGAGAGTGTCGGATTCTTACCGACTAAAACCCCTCCTCTTTATGGGTGACCCCGACAGCGTGGTCATTTCATCACCCTTTCCTCCATGTGATCAGTTTTCTAATTATAATTTTCAAGACATGAAATAGTTATAAAATTTGAATCATATTTCATCCAGTAAATCGGTTAAATTGAGAAATTTAAATAGTTAAATTATCTGTGTTTCTCGCTTATTATAAATTTGATTTTTTATACCGTTCAAAAGTTATCACCAAGAAACTGTTATTCCTTAAGGCCCGTGGACTCTTGACGGCCAGCCTACCTGGCGTGAGTGCTGCTACTGCCGCGGTGTGCGGTGGCTGACGGACTAGAGGTGATCGTGTGGCTCGCGCTCATCTGCACGGACTTGCGCGGCTTGCCCTCGCCGCCGCCGGGCGTCTCGACGCTGACGGACTTGCGTTTGCCGTGGAGCAGGGAGTCGGTGGGGCTGGGCGGGATGTCGATGACTATTCTCTTCTTGTCGGTGGGTTTGATACCTGTGGAAATTGGATGATCGAGAAGTCGACAGGCGAAGATAGTGGGAAGGAAACGGTCGTGACGTATTGTTAAAGGACATCACAACCCTGGAACTAGATTTCAATTAATTATGACGTTATTTATTTCCATAAATTCAGAGAAAACTAGAAATCATCATTTCAATTTCAGATATTATAATCAATGTTCTTGTCCTCCAGAGACCGCGAGTCATGACGTAGGCATTACCGCGATTCTTTATATAAACCTAAACACGAGTAATGTCCACGTCACGACTCAGAAAAAGGGCCGGGAACTGGAAGACAAATGAACACATTTTAATTTCTGAAATTGAGATTATGAATTCTAGTTTTCTCTGAATTCAGGAAAATAAGTATCGTCATAGTTCATTAAAATCAAGTTTCGGGATTGTGATGTCCTTTAAGGAGTCATCCTGTTATGCACCTTAATCGTCTCGTGGACCGACCGAGAGCGCATCACCGAAATCCAGATTAGTCATGATGGTCGACCAAAGAAGTAAATGCCATTATTATTGTAATACACGAAGCTCTGCCCACTTTTCATGTTGATGAACGGCGACAAGAATTTCAGAGTGCCCTAGCGGCAAGGACTGAATTTTCCTCGCTAAACTCCGCCCAGTTTGATGTTGAGAACCTCGCGAGTTCTAGCACAGTCAGTCCTGTCCACTAGGGTCAATATAGTGTAATTTTGTCGCCTGTCCAAACGCTCCGGTATTTATAGTAATAGGGTATATTATGGAAAGAATCGAACTTTGTTTCTCCTAAATGACAGCTCAAGAGCTGTGTGACGTAGTGGAAATTGATCTCGTGGTACGTGGTCGTGTGGTACTCGGTCACGTGTTATACTTGATCACGTGGTACTAGGTCACGTGGTACTGTCACGTGGTACTGACCTGGCATGAGAGACATGCGCCGATTGGCGGGCATCACGGACATGCGCCTGAACAGGTACTCCATGTCCCCGCGCAGCGCCAGGTCGCTCGACATCATCTTGATGATCGTCTTCTCGCGCACCTCGATGCCGTTGTCGGCGATGTCGTCGAAGTCGGCGTCCTCCAGAGCTTCCATGGCTGGAACCGAGCACAACAATTGACGACTCGAAATAGGCGTGGCTTTACCAGTAGGCCAGTTGGATCATATCATTTGTAGTCATTTTAAAATACCCCGATTGGATATTTGAATTTCACTACAGTTCTAACAGCCTTCTTGAACGGTATTATTTCTGACGTCATGAGGGCGGAGACTGCGAGCCGTCAATTGACGACTCGAAATAGGCGTAGCTTTACCAGTAGGCCAGTTGGATCATATCATTTGTAGTCATTTGAAGATACCCCGATTGGTTATTTGAATTTCACTACAGTTCTAACAGGCCTGTTGATTGGACGGTATGATTTGTGACGTCAAGGGGGCGGAGACTGCGAGTCGTCAATTGACCACTAGTGATAGGCACTAAGATGTATGGAGGGTTGCGTTTGTTTGCCCGTCTGTTATGGTGGCTCAACCATAGACCGAAGAATGCCGTGTCGACCTACATATACGAATATAAAGATCGTAAATCATACGTATACAGTAAATTAGTAAATATTTTCCACATTGGCGGGATTGAGGAACAAATTTCAATACATTATTTCAACATATTATTTAATAACGATCAAATTTATAAAATGATCATTCTCATTGATTGGTCATAGTTATAGGCCAACACAATAATTATAAATATACTTCTGAATAAAACCTAGAGCTCTTCATATTGGTGAGATAGTGTACTATACTGAATCAATTAAGCTACTACTAGCCTGACCCCTCATGTTTCAAACATGAACACGTCAATTCACCACAGCTACGCGTGATCGTTTTTACACATCGCCAGTCTACCGTGTTAACGCAACCCCCTCCCCCCCTTCCTTCATCTCCTCTCCCCCCTTCTCTATCCTTCCTCCTTCCTTCATTCCTTCCTCCCCTTCCTCATCATCACCCTGCGCCACCCTTCCACCCCCCTCAACACCGCGTTACGAACGCACTCTCTCACTGACACACTCACAGATCTGGAAGATTCTATATATAATACAATAATGGGGGGCGTAAACAAATTTGTACCTAGGGCAGGGTTGAGAAAAACCCGTTTTTTTTAAAAAAACCCAGCCCAGTGGGTTTTGGGGGTTTTGGGATTTTTTAAAAACATAACCCTAACATGAGTAACAAATTACCATTTTGTACAGTGTGTGCTCTTTTGTCTTTTTAAGTTGGTGTCTTGTTTTATTTTTTGGTAATTTTATCCTTTTCTTATGTTAGTTGTTACTCGTTTGTGTAACTCGTTTAAAGCGCCTTCAGGCTCACATACATAGCTGTAATTCTGGAAATATTTGTTGTGTACAGGCAATGTGATTATTAAAATTATTACACATAATTTATAGAACTATTATGAAGTGTTTTGGTATTTGATGATGAATATTTTCCCAAAACCCCCAAAACCCGTTTTTTCATGTGGGTAATTGGATCAAAAACCCGCCGTTTTTTTTTTTTTTGAGCCGGGCAATATTTCTCAACCCTGGCCTAGGTTTTTGCATGTGGGTAATTGAATCAAAAACCCGCCGGTTTTTTTTTTTGGGCCGGGCAATATTTCTCAACCCTGGCCTAGGTTTTTGCATGTGAATAATTGAATCAAAAACCCGCCGGTTTTTTGGGGGGGCCGGGCAATATTTCTCAACCCTGGCCTAGGTTTTTGCATGTGGGTAATTGAATCAAAAACCCGCCGTTTTTTTTTTGGGGCCGGGCAATATTTCTCAACCCTGGCATAGGGGCGCAAAACATGTTTGACGCGTACCTATCATCAGGTACTTGATGACCCCCTCCTCGTTCAGCTTGAGGGCGCTGTCGAGAGAGTCTTGCAGCGCTGCCTTAGCATCGGTCTTATTATGCTGGCCGATCTCGATCTTCGTCACCAGCCAGCCCGCGTTCACGCACCACGCGTAGTTGTTGATCGGTTTGGACTCGATGATGCACTTCTTGGCGTATAGCCGGGACAAATCAACCTGTTGGACATGGAATTGATTGACTCTTATCAGGGCTAGCCTCTGATACACCGAATGAACTTGCACCGAAAAAAAAAACGTACACCGAAAATGACTTGCACCGAAAAAAAACGTACACCGGAAATAACGAACACCTAGAAATTTGTTAAAAAAAAAAGAGAATGTGGTGATACACCAAAATAAACCTACACCGAAATTAACTTACACCGAAAATAACTTGCACCGAAAAAAAAACGTACACCGAAAATAATGTACACCGAAAAACTTGTGAAAAAGAAGAGAATGCAGCTGTATACACCGAAAAAAAACCTACACTGAATTCAACTTTACACCGAAAATAACTTTGCACCGAAAAAAAAAAACGTACACCGAAAATAACGAACACCGAAAAACTAGTGAAAAAAAGAGAATGTGGTGATACACCAAAATAAACCTACACCGAAATTAACTTACACCGAAAAAATAACGAACACCAAAAACCTTGTTTAAAAAGAAAAGGATGCGGCGATATACCGAAAAAAACTACACCGAAACCGAAAAACTCGTCCACCGAAAAAGTTATTTTAGAGAGTGACTGTTCTGGGAGGCAAAATCCGAGTAAGTAGAAAGACAATTCAGGGATGGAGCAATACGATGATGTATTTGACTGGTGGAGGACTATTCTCCTCCAAACAAAAATAAAATACTACTATGTATGAAAATATCGTTCTTTTCGGAGTTTGTTTTTTTCTAATTTTAATTTTAATTTCTGATTTTAATTTTAATGGCACTTGACAATCAATAAGACCGTTTACGGACATTTCTTTCACGAAATGTGTCTCGAAATAGATTCGTGATTAGGCCTAGATATCCTTTGAAGAATTCAATGCGCATGCGCTCCCAATTCTAAATAATTCATCCGATTTGATTATTGTTTGCTTATAAACCCCACCAACAGCTAGGTTATACGGGGGTACGAACGAGCTGGTATTATGATACTATGAACTGATGATAAGTGAAAGAACATTCACAAAAACCCATGCCTTATGCGAGCCTCGGAACACACGCCCAACAGTGACTTCAGTTTCTAAAGCGGTGCCTCAGCTGACTGAGCTACCGAGGCTGGCGAATAAGTACGGCTTGAAGCATAAGTATAAATCTGTTTCTGTCGTTCGATACCTGTTAAATCCTAAGCAATATATTTTTTTTTATATAACATCGAAACTTGATACAAAATCATTGTTCCCCAATTAAGGCTAAGGATGAAAAGTAGGATCGTTTGGACGAGGCACCACAAGGGCGATCTTACCACCCCAAAAATGCAATATAAATTAAAAAATGCAAAAATGCAAAAAAAAAAATTAATGAAAATAAAAATGAAAAAAAAAAAAAAAAAAAAAAAAATGCAATATAACATGATCAACTTGTTTGACCAGATAGCAAAGAGACTTTTACTTCTACTTCAAGTTGTACCACCTCACCTTGTTAATATCGTAATGTATCCTGGCCAGCTCGTAGTAGATCCATGCCTTCTCTTTGGGCGACTGTGACACGACCAGTCTATCTTCCAGAGATTTGATCACCTTCCTTGTATCGATCACGGGCATGCGCACTGGCTGGTATTCCGGATGGTCCTGCGGGGCAAAAACGAACCGACGATCCGAAGTTGTACGAACTTGGACGAAGTTGTATATATAGAGGTATATCCGAGCGGTAAACATTTGGTCTACTCCTTGTTTCAGATTATAAGGGATTTCAGGGAAATTTCACGGGATTTTTTTTTTTTTTTTTTTTTCAATAACATCAAAACTTGATACAAAATCATTGTTCCCCAATTAAGGCTATGGATGAAAGATAGGATCGTTTGGACGGGGCACCACAAGGGCGATCTTACCACCCCATTTTGATTATTTAAAACTAATGGTCTTCAACACCAGGACTGCGCTGTCTGTGACCATAATTTTTCGATTGGTTATTGGGATTTCAAGAAGATTTCAAGGAATCTCAAGGGGGCCACTGAAGATCGAACGAATACTGAAATAGCGATATTACTAAAGTGAAGGTAGGCTTCGCGTGTAATGATACCATAAAAGGAGCTACAATTTCGGGAAATTGGTTAGAGCACAGAGGAGCTGATGTTTAGGTTGTTTGGGTTAGGTTTAGATCGTTTCTTCGAATAGGCACATCCTCTTTCTAAGTAAACACGCCAAGCCACGTTCACTCTTGGTAGTATCTCTATTCTAATATTCTCTTTTTAGGCGCCCCAATTCAAGGGATTTCAGGAAGATTTCATGACAAGTGTACACTAGATTTCAGGAATTGTTATCCCCTCGGGTCTATCTCAGTGACAAGCCGTGTACCAGATCGCGTACTTCCGGTTACTTCCAAACGGCGGCCATGTTGTTTTTCAACTGCCAGTTGGAGCTACTCCCACGTCAATAATTCAGCAAGGCCTTCTTTATCATTACATATTGTGTAATACAAGGCCCTGCATTCAGGTACTAAATAATAAAAAAAAATCTTCAGGTCTCTCCCTTCTTTCACATCCTCTTTCCATGTAGTGATACCAACCTATTTTATCATAACATAAAGAAGGTGACCCAACTCGGGCATTGAAAGTGGAATATTTCCGGGGTCAGTTCCCGAGTCCAGTCCAGGGTCCCGATTGTCTGTAGCGCACCTATCGCTTCATATCGAACTATATAAAACAACAATACTCAACAATGCTATACACAACTCAGTAGAATGTTAATGTTAGTAGTTGCATTTGTTTTTCACGAAAATGATAGATTTTGTGAGTTCAACATTGCCACCGATACCGTAGCCACTCTTATCTACATCTAGTTCACAAGGGAATCCGCTAAATCGCGACAGGCAATCGGGACGTATGGCTCTGAACTGACCGCAAGAAACCACAAATACCTTCCATGTTATCAGTATGTGAGTTGGATCACCTTCTTTATATTATTATTAAACAAGTTGGTGTCACCAACGTGCTCTTTCTAACCAAGCCCACCTTCACTCTTCGTAGTATTCTTCTTCCAGTATACGCTCTTCAGCGCCTCCATCCAATGATCGGAGGTGACCCGATACAAGACCTCTCTATTTCTAGACTGTGGTCTGTACCTTACTAGGAAAACGCCATATATGCGTTGTTAGACGAGCGGATAGTAATAGTATGTCGACTTTTTTGCCAAACTTTTGCCTACATTCGCCAATTGGGTGACATTCAAGTTAGAAATGGGTAAAAACTGTTTCGAGTGGTACCAATTTAGCACATTTTATGGTTTTTCTTCGAAATGGCTCAACCGATCAACCTGAAAGTTTTCAGAAATGTGTATAATAATGTAACTTGAATTTACGCAGAATTTACTTTTTTGAAAATAAAAATATTTACTTTTTTTCCGACGTTATTCTAATGGGTATTTTTGAAATTTCTAAAATTCATAAAAAAAAGTTATCATCCGATAATGCCACAAAACTATGCAGATCTAAGTTAGATGTGGAAGCATAATGAAAAAAAGTTTGAAGTTGATAGCTGTAGCCGTTTGACCTGTGGAGAACCGACAAAAAAAACATTGAACAGAAAAAAAAAAAAAAAAAACGAACACCAATTTTTTTCAGTATGTCAAATTGAATCCTCGCTAAAGCTCGTCTAAGGAATGAATATTGGGGTTTAACGGCGCGTCAACGACGTGGTTATATTGCGTGGTCTGTACCTTGGATCCTGCACTCAAGTCCGGAAGTCCCAATTCGAAGTTGATCTGTTGCAAAGCCATTCGTTTCGACTGATTCTTCATGTGTTTCTGATCGAGAAACATGAGAGCAGAGATACTGTACAGTGCCTCCAGATATTCAGCCTTCTTCGGTAGGATTTTCTTGGATTTATCTGGAAGAAAAGTTGTCGATAAGGAGAGGAAGAAGCTGGGGGGAGGGGGATGGGGCGGTGAAGAGCGAATACTGGAAGGAATAGAGATACCATACTAATACCCCGTTCACACTATGATCGCTAACTGCTGTTAAGCCACTAACTGAGGTTAGCAACGTAGTGTGAACGGAACGCAGTTAGCACTAACCGACATCAAAGGCCTAAGAGCTTAACCGAGATCAAAATCCACCGCCTTCCCAAAAAATAGCAAGATTCACGCCGTCATCGTGCTGTCATGCCGGCCTTATGCGTTTCGCATTCGCAAGGCGGTGGAATTGAGGCGAGCTCAACAATCAGAAATCGCGTAACTTTCGTCACTGATTGGTCGTTTTATGATCATGGTGGCTTAAAAAACCGCTCAGCGAATTCGCAATCCGGATAACGCAGTTATGGAAGCCCAGCATTAGACGTCACTAACAACCATTTCATGGCCATCAGTGTGAACACCCTATCTCAGTTAAGAATGGTGTCACCCATGATGCTTTGCGCCCAGCTAACCTCTGTTAGCTTAACAGCAGTTAGTGATCATAGTGTGAACGGGGTATAAGAGTGAAGGTGGACTTGGCGTGTAATATTGCTGTAGGAGCTATACCATTTCGGGGAATTGGTTAGAGCACAGAGAAGCTGTGGTCAGGGTTATTTGGTCAGGTTTTGATCCGTTTACACGAATAGGTACATCCTCTTTTCATACGCCAAGCCCACGTTCACTCTTGGTAGTATCTTTATTCCAGTATACGCTCTTCAGGCGTCCAAGCTGAGGTGCACTTCGATCGAACTGGAATATTTCCTTCGTGGTGTTGGTGTAACTTTAGTCTTCAAAATAGTTCCATATTATGTATAACTAGGCAAACGCGTTATGTGTTGCCGCGTTGATGGATGAGCTGGAACATATCAACTTATATCTTTGGATTGGTCATTATATATGTATATATACACCTTGAGATCCAAACCATTACATAACTGCCATCTTATTTTTCATTATTAATTTCTATGATGATAAAGAAGGCTCTGTTTTAATCGTTTACAATTAAGTGGTGGCACCTGTAGCTTGGATTTAATAGGTATCTTAATAGCTTTGAATGATTCATAAAACTTACAACGGCTGATCTGATTTGAGTGGAAGTTCGGAATAATGTGTATCATTATTAGATTAAAATTCCCTGAGAATTTGAATTCTCTCGGATGAAATATTTTTCATGAATTTTTTCTCTGGGTTATTCTCATGGGATTTTTGAAAACTTTGAAATGAGTTTTCTCAGAAGTGGTTCAACCGATCGCGCCATAAAACTATACAGTATCGAATTAGATAATGACACTTGTGTGTGTGCCAAGTTTCAACTAATTTTGAATTTTCGTCTGACCTGTGGAGCGCGAATAGAAAAAAAAAACGAGTACTTTTTTTTTCGTGTATGGTGAAATTGAGCCTTCGCTTCGCTCATCCAATCGGAGAAAGGAAAAAAGTGAGAGAGAAAACAGGGAAAAATTTAAAAATTATCGTTACATTCAGGGATTGGGATCATCACAAGTTGACATTCTTATATAACTTATAACCAAAACTTACTGTCAAAGAACTTATAACCAGAACTTACTGTCAAAGAACTCGATCGTCCTGTCCACCATCTCCAGATACAGCTTCATGTCCCCATTGGCACGTAGCTCTCGCAGTTTTTCCAGAGCCTTCTTCGCATCTTCCTTGACTCGCAGCTGCTTATTCAGGAACTCTTCTTCCTTACGACGCTTCAGGGCAGCCGATACAGTCGCCTCCCTGTATTTGATCGCGTAGAAAGGCATTCGGGTGCGTAGAATGTCCTGTAGGAGATATGGGAATATGTGGAGGAGGTGAATGCACGGTGCTTATAAAAACAGGGAAATTTGTATTAGCCATTTTTTTCTATTTTAACGAACCAGTGTGATTGAATAAAAAGTGAACCAACTTCAAGATGATTTTATGCTCTTTGATTATTATTTTTGTGAATTCAATCGATTATAAGATACGTTAATGAATAGCATTTTTTTTTTTTTTTTTTTTTATTGGTCACATACACTGATACAGAAAGAAGAACACAATTACAACAAAAAAAACATCCACAAAGCCCTTCAAAAAAGCTTAACTGTGGGTTAAAATAGTGAATTATAAGTGCAATTCAAATTCGGACGTATTTCTCAAACATTAAAAGTAATACAGTAGTTGAAGTAAAAAGAGAAAAAGAAAAACATTGAGTGATTTGTTACATCCTACTTACGAAGTGTAAGGTTTCTTTGATTACTATTGATTTTTAGCAATCAAGCTACATCAAGTAACGAAAAAAGAAGACAGTTGTACAAGATTGTAAGGACAAAAAAATTACATAAAAACCAGTATTAAGACACTTTGATTAGAGTAGTATTTCGGCTAAAAGACACATAATACATAATATTTTTAAATTGATAAGTCATAATAATATTGATAGTATAAATAGTACATAATTATCAATCAAAAATTGAAAAATTGGGTATTGACACCCTTCTAATTTCAACAATTTGAACTGTGAGACACAACAACATTCATGATTATGAAAAAAAAGCAATATAAGACAATTTAAAATAATCATGATCTAGACACCGAGAGTAATTGTCCGGATGTCAATTTCCTAAATCCCATTGAAATAATGGAATATAAATAAATTAGTAAATTTTTGTAGGCCCATTTGAATATTCACCAATCACCAGCTCAGGTGAGCATGTAATGACATTCACGTATTATCTGAGAACTGATAGCATTCACAAAAATAGAATGTCATATTAATTGAAAAGTATATAATTATCTCAGAGAAATTGGCTTGATCGTTTTCTCACCTGTCGTTGTTTCAACAAGTTGCCTCCTTGCATGACCAGTTGTTGCAACTTCAACGATCCTTGTCGATTTGGAGAAGACAGCGCAGGATGTTGGCGCAACTCGTAGAGAAATATCTTATCCTTGGCCAGACGACCCAGATATTTCTCGCCTAAAAATACCATTCAGTTGCCTTATCAGTACATTTAATCCCAAATAGTAATTGGTACCAAACAGTATTATATAACTAATTACAATCTAACATTCTTTCCCATTCGATATTTTTGATTCGATATATCTATGACTATCAATAACGTAACGGGATAAGCAACATGGCAAAAGTCCTATCCTTTTAACATTAGGCCGTTTTCACCATGATGGAATCAGCGCTTTCGTCTACATTTCTGAGATTCGCAAGTTCAAATCAAATCGTACGTATTAGGCTCGTATTTCAATGTATAGTACATAGTTGTATACTTGCATTGTTTCTGATCTTTCTCGTAAATGATGAGTAATTATCCAGTTATCAAATGGTAAATATAGCAGTAGGGCTCTTGACTAGGGGGCTAAATGTTTTTACACACGTATTTTAAATTTAGATTGGCCAATTCAAATTAAATTTATTCCAATATTGCTTGATGCAGTTGGAAAGAGCTGGATTCACAGATTGCATTACATCTATTACTTGTATAGATCAACATACAATAATACCAGCAAATTATCATAACATTTGTGAGGTGGCATCCCTTTGATATACGCATGGTGCGAAAGGAAACCGCCATGTTGCTTATCCCGTTACGTTATTGATAGTCATAGGTAAAACTGACCAATGAGAATGCCAAGATTTGTGACGTTATGACTCAGTTACCGACCCGTACTACGTTAAGATAAAGTAGCAGTATGCAGTACAGATGGTGGTGTGGTGCCAACTGTATACTCACTTTATAATTTTTTTTTTTTTTTTTTTTTTTTAATAACATCGAAACTTAATACAAAATCATTGTTCCCCAATTGAGGCTATGGATGAAAGATAGGATCGTTTGGACGGGGCACCACAAGGGCGATCTTACCACCCCATTTTGATTATTTAAAACTAATGATCTTCAACATCAGGACTGCACTGTCTGTGACCATAATTTTTCGCCGTAGATAAAAGTCTTTCAGTATAAACACATGAATGTTGATATCTTCCACTTTGAACTATATAGGAGAACTTTATAAGTAAATTGGGTCATCTCCGTACCCATGATTCTATCCATTTTTTCCTGTCTCTGCTGCTGCTTATTCAAGGCCACCTCGTCTAGTGGTGGTGTGTCATCAATGCCCAGTGCTACCTTCTTCTTGCGGTCTTCCATCTTTAATATCGTTTTGGCAAAGTCCATAAGTACTGGCCCCACGTTACGACCGATGCAGTCCTCCACTGTCTCCTCCGCCTAGATTGTGTCCGAATTGGAAACAATCGTACTTGTAGTTTTAGCGGTGGGAAAACGCATTGGAAAAACTTCTTGGAGGAGATTGAAACTCGTGTAACAAAAGGAATTATATATACACCCGGCTGTTAGAAAGGTGGTTGGATTTGAGGGGGGCGGGGTTATACCCCACTGGCTTGATTCTTTTAGTCAAAAGCGATTGCTTATGTGACTATAATTTGTTTGTTTTACGCGATTTTGACATTTATTTTTATATATTTTTGGGAGAATTTTGGTTAATTGTCAGCATTTTGCGGGAAATTATTCACTCCTAGCGGGTACAAATTCGAAATTATATTATTTCACTCGTAAATCCGAGTGTCTGGAGTTGGAGTTTTCTGCTGACCAGGAAGCTAAATTGGTGGTTGAGATATAAATTACCCCGACATAATGTATGCTGTTTTTCTCTTTGAGGTTGATAAAAACTGAACTCACAAAAATACGGTCACTACTGGCAGTTCACTCCATTGAATATTTTATAGAACCTCAACACAAGCTTCAACCTGACAATTGACAAACAATAAACATGTCATCGGCGTATCCATACCTGCATGACTCCCGCTTCGAAACTCTTCGGGCACTTCCTCCTCCGCAGTCCCTTATGGAAGTTCACCAATGCGGTCTCGAACTCGCCCATCTCGTACAACGCCTGACTCTTGAGATACTGTGCCATGATCGCGTTTTCATCTAGACTCAGCGCCATTTCGGCGTCCATAAGCGCCGCTTCGTACTGGGCGAAATTGCTGTTCGCCATGCATCGTCCCAAGATGGTTCTCTTACACTCGGAGTCGACTCTATACGCCTGTAACAAGACATTTCATCTCGTATTTTTTTGTTTGTATTGGGCACTAATTGAGGTTTAGGATAAACGGTAAGATTATTCGGAAGGGGCGTCATAGGTGTCATGTCACATGCTCAGAAGAAATTTCGGTTATAATTTTGAAGAAATTCATTTAACAAACGATAAAAACCGGCACGTGCAGCGCATTGGTTAACGCGCTCGCTTAATGTGATCCGGAATGTGCAAGGAATATTGGCACGGGTTGATCCCCGCTACCGTCCATCTTTATAGAGGTTTTTCATGGTTTCTTTGTGTAGTTTGGGCTAATGCCGGGATGGTTCCCACAATAAGTTGGCCATGACCGCTCCCTTTCCTCTATGATTCCCACTTTAACATGGCAATTGTTGGGGCTTGGTTCCGTTGTTTATAAATAAAATAAATAAAAATAAATCTTGAAATTTTGTATTGGTGAGAAGAAATCTTCAATCTTGTCATTTTCGAAAGTTCTCAGAAGTAGATCAGAAAAATATTGTAATTGGATTTGTTTCGATTTTATCATTTCATCACTTCTAAGAAGTATCGAAAATGCTTCATAATTGGTATAAGAATTGGGATTGATTCAGGTCCATCACAATACCAAATTATCCATGTTCAGGTACAAGAATTTGGTATACTATGTAGTATTGGTGAAAACGTCATATTTTTAATTGTGCTTGGTATCAATAATTGCGATCTATTTATGATTTGGAACGTCAATAAATTCCTAACACGCACTCTGTTACGGAGTCCCTGAGGGACCACTCATGAGACCTGAAACGTCAACCGTAAAATGTTGTTTTATTCATTTCAAGTTTTGTTAAGAGGTCATGCGAATGGGAGACCATTTTCGATTTTTTTTCTCTGATGATATCTTCCGGGCGGTAGGAAATATTAAATTTCTAATACTGTAGAAGCACAGGACTTTTCAATCCCGTTGACATGGCATGCGGATAATTATAGGACTTATTTCCCATACTTTTATTCCTGTTCTTTGTAATTATTATTCATTTTCACGTGTATTTTATTCTTTCCTTTTTTGTATTTGTCACCAGACTTTTATCAATACTTTAAATCTTGATATATATTAACTCTTCATATATATTATTCTTAGAACCGGTCCCACGAATAATACAAATAATAATTAACTGATAATTATCGGATCAACTTGTTGTTTCCATTGGTTACCAATGATGTTTTTCTACCACATAATTAATCATTTTTCTTTGAACAACTCTGATAATTGATCAAATAATATATTTCCTCTTTTCGTATATTTGAATAATTGTATTTATTCCTTATGTCCTTTTTATATTCTCATATTACCGGGTATATCATATTCTCATATATTATATTATATTTGATACCTCATTCTATTTTCTATTCCATTTTCCACTCTATTAATATTCATTATATGTATATCCTCATTGCCGTTGACTTTATATATTATATTTTCATATATATTATTTCATGATTTTGCCAATTTTTCAACCATAATCTTACCTTATCGAAAGCTGTAACTGCCTTTTCATACTGTTCCTTCCTCAGACTATCATAGCCTTGCTCCCTGTATATAAGCAGCGGATTAAAGGGTAGATCCTTATCTTGTTTGTCGGACATCTTGGATTAAGATATCAGCTAGCTTATCCTGGATGGTATAATAAGGATATTCCTCCTACAGGAGCTACAAGAAGGGATACTCTTGATTGTTACCGTGGATTTAGTATTAATAATTGTAAGGTTATAATGTTTTTATTAGTGTATTGTTTAGATGAATATACCATTGTGAGGAATAGGATACTGGAACTGATGGATCAGTGACTAGCTCAGTTATGTGCGCTTATTTTCAACAATTCAATTTGTTTGTTTTATTATTTATTGTTTTTCAAATATATACAGAATATGCATACATGAATATAATAATATACTAACCATAATAAAAATAATTATAATGTATAAGACATTAGTCTGAGATTGCTTCATTGGCTCACAGTGAAAATAATTCAATAACTGTCCTATTTTTCACTGTAAATATATTTTCCAGAGTATTTGGCTACATTTAGCTAGTATTTTCGTGAAAATTTGCAAGATTTCGAAGATATTGAGCTGGATCAAATGAAATATTATTTTTGAAAAGTGTATTCAATTCAATTTTCAATTCATTTCAATTTCAACATGTTTTTTATTCTCATTAAACAATTACATGACAAATATGAGATAGAATAACAAACACATGGACATACTAACAGAATAAATGTAATACGAATATAAGTTACAGGGCTGCTTATTGGGGCAAGAGGGACTATCCCAAAATTTTTCGAAGAATCATTAATAAAGTTTGGTATATCTCCCATCATCAAGGATATAGTAGTGAGCGTACTACGCGATTCAATTATCATTCTTAGAAATCATTTATACAGTCAAAATTAGCTTCAATATTTCAGTCTTAAATTAACTTCATCTTCAAAATTGTATTTTTATGTTCCTATTATCCTTTCTGAATTTTAATTTGTTTGTTATTCTGTGTCGATAGGCAACCCGATGTACATGGGCAGAGATCGATAAAGATTTATATACGGTAAAATAAGAAATATAAAGAAGAACTGCCATGAGTGCGAAATAAGTTGATTAATAAATAAGAAGCCCGCATAAGAACTAATATTCAAATATCAATATATTATTTAAATTTAAATATTAAATATTTATAACATGAAATATAATATAATATTCAAATATAAATTGACTGGAGAAACCAAATGTCAAGTTGAAAAGAATTTTAACCTCTTTTCTTGAACACCTATGGAAAATATAAGTGGTATTCGGAAAATTTCCTGTCTCAGAGTGAAAAGTCCGAAAGAATTTAAAACTTTCGTTGATATTCCCGTAGTTGTTGATCTAAAGTTGGTACTTCCTGTTTTCAGTAGTTTTCTACGAAACGCGATATTCCCACTACTCTAGTTATTATCCATTTCATTTGTATATTAAATACTTTTTCATATCATTTTATATTCTAGAGAGAGAATTTTATTTAAACAATGCCACCAAAACGGTTGCCACACGGACACAGTATAACAAAATGTATAAAATTAATGCATTATTTTTTTTTTAAATAAGATAATTAAATGTAAAAAAAAAATACAATAGAGACATTATTTTAAAAAACTTTTTTTAATAAAAAAAATTGAGTACTAAGAGATATATAAAAAAATGTATTTTAAAAAAAATAATGGAATGGTAATAAAGGTGAGTTGGTAAAACAAAAGAACAAACGCAAATATAAATTGAAACATTGAAGTAAGAATAGAAAATTAAATGAGATGTTTGGCCGTATAAATGATTACGTAATATGACAATTGATCACTAGTGATAGGCGTGGCTTATCGGCAGGCCACCTTGATCTATACTTCATGTGGCCATTTAGAGATACTCTGATAGGCAATGTCAATTTTCCCACATAACAAACAGCCCATTTGATTGGATGTTTTGTTTTGTGACGTTTGTGGGCGGGTCAATCACTGGTCGTCAATGGATCTTCTCAAAGCCAATACATTTATATGCTCTATTACATATTTTCCAATTTAAAAAAATCTTCACAAAAGTTTTTAAAAAATGACGTGCTTTAGCGAGGATTCAATTTGACATACTGAAAAAAATTGGTGTTCGTTTTTATGTTTCTTTTTTTAAATGTTTTTTTGTCGGTTCTCCACAGGTCAAACGGCTACAGCTATCAACTTCAAACTTTTTGTATAATGGTAACTCATCTAACATAGATCTGTATAGTTTTGTGGCAATATCGGATGTCAACTTTTTTTTATGAATTTTAGAAATTTCAAAAATACTCACTAGAATAACACGGCGGAAAAAAGGGAATATTTTTATTTAAAAAAAAATGAAATTTTGCGTCAAGTTGGGTTACATTTTGATACACATTTATGAAAACTTCCAGCTTGATCGGGTGAGCCATTTCGAAGAAAAACCATAAAATATGCTAAATTGGTACCACTCGAAGCAGTTTTTACCCATTTCTGAATTAAATGTCACCCAATTGGCGAATGTAGGCAAAAGTTTGGCCATAAAAGTCGACATACTATTACTATCCGCTCGTCTAACAACGCATATATGGCGTTTCCCTAGTCGTATTCAATTAGTATTTTCCTGTACTTTCTTTTGAAAGTTCTATATTTGGTTATTTCCGTAGCGACAATGATGTTCATCTTGACTTACCAGATCTCAGTATCTGTCATCAAAGTGCTTGGTGTATTATTACTTGAGATGAAAGGGAAATAAGCCACTCAAAACTTTCTTATTAGCTTCGTGACGACGGTTACGACCGACCGTCTCGCGTATCGTATTGCTATACCGACCGGGTGTGTCGGACGGGAGTCGAACGCGTCTTGCACTTGACTTGCATTTAGAAAGTGAGCCATTCAATCAACGTGGTGGTGTTTTTATTACACGTGTTTTTTTTAGTGCAGTGGTTTGGTGTCATCTAAGAATGTTGTCTTATATTTATTGTCTGTGTTTGCTTTGCGTGAAATAATGACGGTTGGAACGGAATAAATTAGGTAAATATAAACTTGCATTTTTTTCTTAAATGTCCGAAGAATTTTAACATGGTTCAACAAATTAGTATGAGATTTGGTATACGTCATTTATGATACCTGACATATTTTAATAATAATAATAATAATAATAATTCTTTTATTCCATGCTTGATCATAATTACATGATATTGGTACGTCATATTATCGGTATATAATCGGTATATAATCGGTATATAATCGGTATTTGATCAATATAACCAAAATATCATAAAATGACATAAAATAACAAAATTCAACAGTCGAAAAGAATGAAAGGATACAATGGACAGACGTTAAAAAGCATAACACACAACATGAATAAATCGATATAAGAGAATGATTTTAGAAGGAGAGTCACATATATTGACCAATGGTTCCATCCATCAAATATTCATTAATTTCATAAAAACATTATAATATTATAACATTATTATAATATGAAGAAGGTGCTCCAACTCACATACTAATAACATGGAAGGCATTTGTGGTTTCTTGCGGTCAGTTCAGAGCCCAAGCTGTACCGATTGTCTGACACGATTCAGCGGATTCCCTTGTAAACTAGATGTAGATAAGTGTGGCTACGGTACCGGTGGCATCGTTGAACTTTCAAAATATATAATTTTCCTAAAAAACAAATGTATCCACTAACATAATAATTCCACCGAGCCGTGTGTAGCATTGTTGAGCGTTGTTTTATTTATTTATTTATTTATAAAATTTTCGTCCAAAGAACTGGTACATAGAATGTATATACGTACAGTATATGGACAGTCAATAACAGATAATACAATATAAAACACGATACCCATTCTACAGACGTCATAAATGTAAATAATATCTAGATGGTAATAATAATGAAATATAATAAAATAAGCCGAGGATGAAAAAATGTTATTGAATTGGGCATTACACCGTATTTCCTATCAGACAACATAATATTACGACCTCTCATTAACCTCACTTCACAGACATTTATGTTCACATGCTGTTCTAAATTCATCAATATCATAGATGCATTTTTTGACAATAAACATTTTCAGTCTTGTTTTGAAAGTTACTTCATTAACTATATCTTTTAAACATTGAGGCATATAGTTCGGTATATATATATATATATATATATATATATATATATATATATATATATATATATATATATATATATATATATATATATATATATATATATATATATATATATATATATATATATATATATATATATATATATATATATATATATACTTATATTTATTTATTTATTTTTTTTTTCGTGAGGAGGGAAAATCTTGCATAGACCCCTCCGCAGGTTGAATTGCGGGGAGTGTCGGATTCTTACCGACTAAAACCCCTCCTCTTTATGGGTGACCCCGACAACGTGGTCATTTCATCACCCTTTCCTCCATTTCGTATATATATATATATATATATATATATATATATATATATATATATATATATATATATATATATATATATATATATATATTAATCGCTGATAATGGACATTCATACATTTTCATGAACAATAATGAATTACCTTCTCAATATAAATCACCTTCTTTATATCATAATTATGATAAAATAGGTTGGTATCACCATATCGTCATTTCGATGTCCCTTAAAAATCCCAACTATACCATGTTTGATGTGCAACAAGTGACCTTGAGTAACAAGTATTATTTCAATGACGAATAACAAGTACATGTAAGGTATTGCTCCTTATCAGTGATTTATATATCCGTACATGCAGCTTCAGGCTCGAAACTACCGTATGATACTGCTAGATGATACGAGAAGACATCCGATTGTCTCGTCATGTCCTTGTAAAGCTGTATCAAGGTGAATAGATGATGGATATAGAGATACCAAGGATGTTATTATAAGATGTTCACTTTATTATCATTATTGTAGGATATTTATTGCTGGCGAAATTCAGCAGGGCCGTTCTTACATTCAACCAGTTTAAAATATATATATATATATATATATATATATATATATATATATATATATATATATTTATATATATATATATATATATATATATTTATATATATATATATATATATATATATATATATATATATATTTATATATATATATATATATATATATATATATATATATATATATATATATATATATATATATATATATATATATATCTCAAACCCGGATAACCAATTAAATTGGGCCAGGGGGTGTTTCCACCAGTTTTTCTAGGTCAGACTTCTCATATCAATCGGTTCCAGCCAGTTCCAACTTCTTCCTCCTCTTCTTCACTACTGCTAGGTCTATCCTCTGTTTCTTCTTCTCTTCCTACGAGTTCCCTCCATCGTTCTCTATTCTCCCTCCATCTCTCTTCTTCCACTTCTTCCCATTTTTCTCCTCTTTTGACTACCCCACACTTGACTCCCTCTTGCCACCTTTCTCTTGGTCTTCCAACTCTTCTCTTAGCTCCATTGTTTTCTGCTATCTCAAACATTGCTCTCGGTATTCTCTCCTTTTCCATTCTCCGCATATGCCCGTACCACCTAAGTCTCTCCCTTTCCAATTTAAATGATAACCTTTCCACTCCCACTTCCTTCCTTATATTACTGCTTCTCTTCTTCTCCAACTTTGACACTCCTGCTATACGCTCCTTACAAACTTCATTTCTGCTGCCTCCATCACATAAATTTCAGAAACAAAATTAAGCACACGAAAAATACAACAAAATACAATAGGATACATAAATGAAATACATACACTTGTCGTACATACAGAGATATATCAACATTATATAAATACACAGCAAATTCAATATGACAATATAATTATAAGTATAACAAAATTTTTCAAATGAATTTACCACCAATTTGCTTACATCGATCCCACCAACATTTGGGTTATATGGGGATTGAATGAGTAATTAATAGGAGGATGTTTGAAAAACTATGTATATTCTATTACGAAATTCGAACCCACGTGCGACTCTGAAAAAAAAAGCAATTGAAGTACCTTGAGAGTAGGATGGGAATGGAAGTCGATTCGCTATCGCTCAATGAATACAACAATAATTCCAAATTAAGTCCAATCAAAGTTTTAAGTCCAATTTAAAGAAATTTCAGCTTGAGAAATCGTTCAATTCCTACTTATGTATTAATTATTGATCATTAATTATTATTGATCATTAATTATTATTGATCATTAATTATTATTGATCATTAATTATTATTGATCATTAATTATTATTGATTGACGATTATCATTATGTAACTGTACAGTCTTCGGGTAATAAAAAAAAAAAAAAATAACGGAGATAAAATAAATGGTTATTGTATGAATGAATGAATATTTGGGTTTTTTACTACGCGTCAACGACGGAGTCAACATTATTTTCTATGGTTAATAGAGTTCTAGGATAGAGTAGGGTATTTTCTATTTTCTCCCATTCACTATTTTCCAGTAGGGTTTTCAGTTTATGGATGCAGTTGAGATATTTAAAAGAAGGTGAATAACTGTCAACTCGAACATTTTACGGACAGTTTTTACATGTCGTTTCGTGTTTTGGTTGTTGGCTTCTCAATTTGGCGTTGGATTGATTAAAATACGACTAGAAATGTAAATTTGATTTTAAAAAAATGATGAAATTGACCTACTGTAATGTTACTGCTAGAAATTTAAAAGTGTGTGAAAAAGTACGAAAATTGTACAAAAAATATGTAGGCGTGTATTTTTATTCAATAAAAATGTTGAATATTTCATTGTTAGAATGACTTGTAGGCCTATATGTTGACTCCTAAAGTTGTATATTTTTTCAATTTTTGTATTTATTGAATAAAATAATCATATAGAATACCTTTTTTTTTAGTATTCACTATAGTGTGTAATTATTGCTTCTATATACGACTTTCTCACACTTTTCTTGGATACAATTGTATAGTAAATAAAACGAATCTATAAGATGGACTTGAACGCGGAAATATATCGCGTTTTCCCAGTACATTAGCACATGCATTATACTATTACCAGCCCGACGACATGGTCGGTTTATTCTCTGAGTCACGTGCACGTACACTTGCGCTCACATAAAATCTATTTTTCTGTATTTCAAATTTGAATAAAAACTTCACATATTTCACCGTTAATTTTCTCAGAGACCGTACATGTAATATGTGTGTTATACTGTCTCCTAGTTCTAACTTCAAAGTTATTCTCTTGAACTTCAATAGTTATATTTTTAATGTAATTTTATTGTGATTTGATCGACCACTTTGTATGTCCATGAGGGTACATTGTCGCGCGTAATTAGGTATTAACATGCGAATGCAGCTCCCCTATACTAATGGCATGCCTGAGTATAGGACATTCAGTATTTATTTATATTGTATTCAAAGACGCACTGTACTATTAGCAAAGATCTATTGGCGACGGATGAATGATTATTGAGATGAAGATTTCTCAGGTAATAAATAGGAAGGAAGCGGTCGTTATATTGAGAATAAAAAAAAATATCAGTAAACTGCTGATTTTTAGTCAAGAAACTTTTAAAATTACAAAATTGATTTTTAGTAATTTTTTTCGTTTTCATTTTCAAAATAATGAAAAGATTTGATGCATGTTACCTATCCATTTGACCGAAAGTAGAATTAGGACAGTTTTAATATAGTTGAAATTAGTTTAGTTTGTTTATTCTGTTGGGTTGTAGTTTAGATTACATTAGTTTGGATATGTTCAGTTGATCACTTTGATTAGATTGAATTAATTACGGTTAATTTAGGGTGCTTGCAACAACAACAACAACAACAACGCCCGCATGTTGTGACATATATATATATATATATATGTACAGTATACACCGATGGTCCGTTGACTAGATGATGCTATGAGAAACTCGTGTAGAGATGTATACGGTAGCGGGGATCGAACTGGTAACCGATATACCCCTGCCACGAAGCGAGTGTGTGAGCAACTGAGCTACCTGTGCCGGTCGTATATCATGTATAATTCACGTCTAGGCATATGTATGCCATGAAGCGAGTGCGTGAGCAACTGAGCTACCGGAGCCTGTCGTATAGCATGTATAATTCACGTCTAGGCGTATGTATATACCTCGAAGCGAGTGTGTGAGCAACTGAGCTACCGGAGCCTGTCGTATAGCATGTATAATTCACGTGTAGGCGTGCGTATAATCGATGCTTATTACGGGTAAGACCGACTTGACGCCTACTAAGACCGAGCGTCCGTCTGTCTGTCTGTCGTTGGATTGATTATCCCGCCACACACGACACAAGACAAGTACATGGTGCGCGCGCAGTCCTTGTATACGCTATTCCTCTCATTATCACATATACAATATGCGGACGTTGTTGTTTTTGTTGTTGGGCAGCCGCTATAACCATCTCATTATCACATGATGAAACATTTTTTTTTAAATAACATCGTAACTGGATACAAAATCATTATTCCCCAATTAAGGCTGTGGATGAAAGTTAGGATCGTTTGGACGGGGCACCACAAGGGCGATCTTACCACCCCATTTTAAATGTTTATAACCAATGAACTTCAACACCAGGACTGCGCTGTCTGTGACCATAATTTTCCGCCGCAGATAAAAGCCTTTCAGTTTCCGAAAGTCCGGAACACATTATAAGTAAAAACTGTGTTTGTGATATATATCCGGACATTATACCATCATTGGTATTAAGAGTAAACAAAACACACGCATGTTGATATCTTCCATTTTGAAGTCTCTTGGGCAATGATCACTTCTTTCCATTAACAGCAGATGTAAAGTTTATCATTATACAAAATGCACAAAGAAAAAAATGAGTGATAGGCCTATAATATTAATAATTAGGCATATCACTCTACTAATTAAAGGTCGTGGCCAATTAGTACTTCATCCAAGCTTTTCCTTTGAGGACTGTGGGAAACCACAACATGCGGATGTTGTTGTTGTTGCTGTTGTTGTTGGGCAGCCGCTATTCATCTCATTATCCCATCATCTCTTATATCATTCACTGATGCCAATAGATCGTAGTCATCAGTACAGTGCATCGTTAAACCCAATATGAAATAAAATAGAATGAATTTCAATTAAAAATATTCCAATTTATTAATGATTTCAATATGATATGATGAGTGAAAAAATAATGGTCTAATTGATATTGATTATATTTTTTTTTTATTTTTTTTTAATTATTTAATAATTTAATATATTTTATTATTATATATTTATTTCATATTTTTACGTACAATTCATCCATGCAATACAATATATAGTGTAGGTTATATATAGTGTCTATTTGTCTAGTGTAGCTAGGTTATTTGGGATCAAATTATAATTTCCATTTTCACATTCAAATTAACATTTTTGGCATATATTTCTATTCATTTCCATATGTTAACGTATACAATTTATCCATACCATACTATATAGTGTACCGGTTGGTTATATGTATAATGTATAGCTATGTTACTTGAGATTAAATTAATTTCCATTTACACATTTAGGTGCATATTTCTATTCATTTTCATATTTTACTTAGACTCCATATTACCAATATTAAAAATGTGTTAATTAAGCTGATTTATCAATTAATTGTGCAAAAATACCATTTTTAACCAAGGGTAATAACAAGCTAATCCACTAATCATCGCTTAATCAACAAATTCATTATTCGTAAAACGGGACCTTTCAATACTATTTGGTAATTCTTCCTATTAGTTAATTCACTGTAGTGTAATATGTTGCCATGGTTCCATGAAAGGGAAACCCCGGAAACACATACGATTCCACTTCGATGACAAGTAGAAACGCATTCAACACAATCACTTGTACTTTTACTGTTAGTGTTGTTGTTGTTGTTGAACGTGCTTGTCAACATTACAAGAAGGTATATTAGTACATCGTGATTTGCTGAAAATTCAAGCTTTTTCATTGTCTAAAACGTTTTTAATGTGTTCAAAATATAATGGGTAAAATGCGATGATCAATTGTGGAAAGTGATTTGCTAGAATTTAATGGAGATAGGCCTGAGATATTTATTGTGGTTTCTTGTTGGTTTTAACGACGCGCTGTATTTACGACTGAGATCACTGAGTCGAGTGGTTGAGTGGCTAGCACACTGAACCGTCATTCAGGTGACCGGGGTTCGATTCTCGTCACGTTCGACCATCCTGACAGGAGTTATTCGTGGTTTCCCTCTGTCGTTCAGATCAATACTGGGGTGGTTCCTTAACAACAAGCCACGACCGACTCCTTCACACTATCCAAAAACACATAATAAAATAACCTTTCATCTTATTATCCCACCATCTCATATATCATTCACCGACGCCAATAGATCGTAGTCATCAGTATAGTGCGTCGTTAAAACCCAATATGATAATAATAAAGAATGATATATGAGATGGTGGGATGATGAGATGAAAGTATATTTTATTAGATGTTTTGGATGGTGGGGAGGAGTCGGTCGTGGCCTGTTGTTAAGGAACCATCCCAGTATTGACCTGAACGACAGAGGGAAACCACGAAAACCTTCTGTTAGGATGGTTGTCAGTAGCGAGAATCGAACCCCGATCTCCTGAATAACGGTTCAGCGTACTAGCCACTCGATAGCCATTGTGATGGATGATAGGAAAAATGAGGATTTTTTGGGTTCATCATATTGTATCATGGCTTGCTTCCACCGTAGCTCAGTCAACTAAGGTAGCGCTATAGAAACTGCATGAAGTCACCGTTCGTACGCTGTTTCAAGTCCTGTATTATTCATGTTTTTTTTTGTGTACGTATTCTCTATCATCACTTCATGTTTGTATTAACTCTGCTCATTCGTACCCCCGAATAACCTAGCTGTTAGTGGGGTTCAAATAATCGAATAAAATCAAATAATAACCCATCTTTATATTTCTTATGTTCGATATTCAGAAACCCTATATTAATTTCCGATTTGTATGTAATAGGCTAGTCTGTAAAAAAGTCAAGCTATAATATTTTTTTCTCTCTTTCTGTTATAGGTAAGCTGAACTCATGGTATCTCACTCATAACTTACTGGCACGGTCCTCTTGGATGTCAAGTAAGTAAACCCGATATCTTGTAGTGTGATCACAGTTCACAGCCTTCTTTATTCCGATCGTTCTGTTCAAGATGCATTGGGAGTTGCGTTGGTTTGCCGCCGGGAGATGGCGACTTCACTTAATTTGAAAATACGGTCTATTTCCCGAGTACTTTTCTGAGAAATATTGATCGCTGCTCTATCTGGTGTTGTTTTTTAGAAACGGCTGATGGGCTGGAAAACGTGATGCCAGCTGTTATTAGCTGAGCCGATGTGCACGTAAAGTTAGTTCATTTTATCACCACTTATCTACGCACGGTGCATAGTTCTTTAAACGTGGACCGTGAATTGGAACATATTTTCAACATGGGAGGGATAGGAAATGAAGACACCATCTGAAACGGGCAAACGCAACCCTCAATGCATCTTGGTTCTGTTCAAGAAGACTGTTATATATCATATCGAGCAGGCTGTGAGTTAATTCTATCTAGAGAGTATCATTCACCAATTAAATGACATCACATTCCTGAAATTATATTTTAACGAATAGTTGAAATATTTATTTCCCTATATAATTTTGAAGAAAACTTTTTTTTTTAAAGGCGTTTTATTTAGGCCTACATGTTATATTAGTACATTATGATAATAACGTAGACCCACAAAGTCACATAAGTTTTATTTGACTTGTCTGTGGGTCTACACACTGTTAACATATTACATATATGGTCATTAAAATAAACATCTGGAAAGCTATACGCGGTATAAGAATAAAAACAGTTGAATGTATAAATATATATGTTTGCCTTTGAACAATGCAATTAAAAAAGAAAATAGGCTGAAGAAATGAACAAGGGAATGAAGCATTATATAGAAATAATAATCTCAATTTCAGGAATTATAAATCAATTATTTGTCGTCCAGGACCCGGTGTAAAGGAATCGTTTTACTGCGGGTTAACTTTACTGTACAGTAAACTTATCGCGGGAAAACTTCACTGTACAGTACAAAAATCCCGGTAGATTATTATGGGAGCTGGTATATTATTATAGCATTGAAAAACATATCAGTAATAAAATACTGGGAAAAAATCAGAGAGAAAAATTCCCACAATACCAAAAGAGGGATTTTTACATAACCAATAATGCGCAACTACTACATAGGGTGACTAAAATAAAACACACTGGGATAAGATCATACTCAAAGGTGCACAACAAGTACTTTTATTCTCTCTGATTTTTCCCTCAGTATTTTATTACTGATATGTTTTTTAATACTATAATAATATACCAGCTTCCATAATAATCTACCGGGATTTTTGTACTGTACAGTAATAATATCCCGGGATAAGTTTACTGTACATAATCTCCTCCCGGGATATTATTACTGTACATAATGTTATACCACAGTAAAGAAATACTGCCACACCGGCCCTTTTTCCGAGTCGTGACGTAGACAATACTCGATTCTATTTATGGTTCTGTACAAAATCAGTGAAGCCTACGTCATTATCTCTTATGGATAAAAGTTATGGTCACCGACAGCGCAGTCCTGGTGTTGAAGTTCATTAGTTTTAAATATTTAAAATGGGGTGGTAAGATCGCCCTTGTGGTGCCCCGTCCAAACGATCCTATCTTTCATCCTTAGCCTTAATTGGGGAACAATGATTTTGTATCAAGTTTCGATGTTATTAAAAAAAAAAAAAATGATCTATGGTATCTGTGGGACAAAAAATTGATTATAATTTCTGAAGATGATTTCTAGTGTATTCTAGTATTTCTAGTATTTCTAGTATTCTATATTTAAACCAAATAAACTATTTCATAACAATAACTACCGGAAACAAATATACTCCACGCTGATTGCATTGTGTTGAAGCCCATAGTCTACGTTTCTATCGTTTAGCAAATAATTGTTCGAATAAAAAAATAAAAAGTAGAACGAACAGTTTGTGCGGACATACCATTATTTGGGAACTATATGTTACGTACTCAGTAATTACAAATAGTTTTGTTTAAATACAGCAATCGTGGCAGCCCATTGTTATTAATTTGGTGTGCTAAAAGTAGGCCACGTAAAGTCAAATTAGCGATGTATTATTATATGTGTGAATAAAATGGGCTGTGTGTTTTTTTGAAAAACAGTCTTATCCACAGCCTTCTTAATTCAAATCATTCATTTCTTATACTTATGATTAGTCCCATGAGAGATTCCACGTAATTCATTTTTGGGGTTCATTTTTGTTTTTTGTTAAGCTGGTTCACAATGCGAACTAATGATTAGTGATTAATGATTAACTAAAGTCGGCAGATACGGAATCAGTGTTGATGTTCACATTGTGATTAATATTAGTGACTGACCTTGAAAGTTAACCAACTTTCAACTTTAGTATTAATCATTAGTTTCAATCATTAGTCCGACCAATCAGAAGTCGTGAATTCGAAACGACAAGAAGTCAATGCAAAAGGAAGCTATCCCGCTCGATGGAACGCTCGTTTACAGCCTTCTAACATGTAGATTTCAATTTAAATCCGTCATCTTAAGAAAGCTACGACTCATGAAAATCAATTCTTATTTCAAGCCTATGTGAATGCTCAGTTTCTTGATTTTAGTATTTAGTATTAGTCACTAATCATTAGTTCGCATTGTGAATCCAGCTTTATTGGGTTAAACAGCGCAATATAATATGTAGATTTAATTCACATTTACATTTCAATTTCCCCCATAACTGTACTTCTGTCAATGTTTATATTATTTACCTGGTAAACTGTCACAATTGACAAGTATATTGTCACGCTAACAAAGAGAAAGTATTCAACACATCAACAACGTCGAACGACCGTCTCCCGCGTATACTTCAACACTACCGCCCGGCTGTTTCGAGACGTCGACACGTGCTCGAAGACATGCCTGAGTGAATCTCCGGTGTTGTTATTGTTGTCGTTGTTGTTGTTTAGATTGGCACGTGATGTTTGAGATAGTAGGAATACGTGGAGGTATGCAATAGATGGTCACTTTCTTGAGAATGGTTTCAATGACTTATTCAAACGGAAAATTTACACTAAACATGGGTGTTTTTTTTTCTTTTTTAATAACATCGAAACTTGATACAAAATCATTGTTCCCCAATTGAGGCTATGGATGAAAAATAGGATCGTTTGGACGGTGCACCACAAGGGCGATCTTAGGTTAAGTGGAGGGGGGGGGGGTCACTTGGCCTCCCTTTAGAAGATTGTAATTCCTTCAAGATGATTTATTTATTCATTTATTCAATTATTCCTAATTAACCATCTTTCGATGAAATCGGAATGGTTGACAGTTTACAATTATCAACTTACTAGCTTATAAATGTGGCTTATAACATCACATGATATTAAGTAAATCTATTAATAAATAACAATAATGATAATGATAATAATATTTGAAATAATGATTACAAAATAAAATGGGTTCAAATAATTTCAAACTACAATTTCCGATTAATTTTAAACATTTATGTCAGGACATATGTACGGTAACATATTTCATAACTAAACGAATCTACTGACTATAATGGGATGATGATTTGTAGGCTTCTTAACCTAACCTAACGTGTGTCGATCTCGTTTTGCCAGAATGGATACTGAGCCAGTTTTGGACAAGCTCAAGCCTAACCTAACGTGCAACTGTCTCGTTTTGAGAGAGTGTAATGGAAAGGAAATTGGGAAGGAAGCGTTCCGCGTTCGTGGTCTATATTGTAGGGACCATTGCGACATTAGCTTGGACTACGTAGGCAAACTATGATAAACCTTTGTGACGATAAGTATATGGTGGCGGGGTTCGTATATACCGACGTCCCATCTACCCTCATCTCCCCGTCACTCACAGCAAGCGCATGACCACTGATCTACCAGTACCGGTTCAATCTTCTTTTTATATTGGGTTTAACGACGTACTCTACTTATGACTAAGATCTATTGGCGTCGGTGAATGATATATGAGATGATGGGATGGTGAGATGAAAGGTTATTCTATATTAGGTGTTTTGGATGGTGGGAATTAAGGAGTTGGTCGTGGCCTGTTGTTAAGGAACAATCCCAGTATTAACCTGAACGACAGAGAGAAACCACGAGAGAGAGAGAGAGACAGAGAGAGAGAGAGAGAGAGAGAGAGAGAGAGAGAGAGAGAGAGAGAGAGAGAGAGAGAGAGAGAGAGAGACAGAGGGAGAGAGAGAGAGAGAGAGAGAGAGAGAGAGAGAGAGAGAGAGAGAGAGAGAGAAAGAGAGAGAGAGAGAGAGAGAGAGAGAGAGTATAGAAATTGAACTCTATGGTTGTTTCATCAATCATAATTAGAAATATGCATTTGCATAACTTTATGCCTATAACTATTTTTTTTTGTATAGTTGGCATTTTTTATGCGACGTGAAACAAGCTTCTATTGTCATTCATATTCCTGTTGGCTGCATCCAACCAACCACGCGTGCCAACCGTAACAATACCGCTGATTACCATGTGATTACCCATTGTTGCTGTTCTGCAGCGCTATTGTTCGCTAGAGGTTGGTACTGTATGTCACCATATACCCTCTAATAATGCGCCCCGAACCGTGCTGGTTTCCCTCAGTGGTTACCATCCATGCATTACCATTTACTTATTTATCAATAACTGAGACGAGTGGTCGAGTGGCGAGCACGCTGAACCGTCTAACCATGGTATTTATTTATTTATTTTTCCACGGAGATTATTACATTTAAAACATTTAAAACATATGACAAATATAACATTATATACAAGACATGACCGACTGTCTTGTCTGAGGAGACTCGTGGTTTCCCTCAGTGGTTACCATACATGCATTACTTATTCAACAATAACTGAGACGAGTGGTCGAGTGGCGAGCTAATTGAACCGTCATTCGGAAGACTGGGGTTCGATATCCCCCATGGTCGACCATCCTGACAGGGGTTTTTCGTGGTTTCCCTCTGTCGTTCAGGTTAATACTGGGATGGTTCCTTAACAACAGGCCACGACCGACTCCTTTCCACTATCCAAACACACCTAATAAAATAACCTTTCACCTCACCATCTCATATATCATTCATCGACGCCAATAGATCGTAGTCATCAGTAGAATGCGTCGTTGAAGTCAATATAAATAAATAATAATTTGCTCCCCCAGGTGTGAGAATCGTATAAGTGAAATAGCAGGAATATTGCACTAATTTTGCACCATTTTGCAACCTAGATTACGAATTTTGCACCCTATCATCTCATATATCATTCACCGACGCCAATAGATTGTCGTTATTACTTATTAGTAGAGGCGTCGCTAAACCCAGTCGAAATAGATTAATAAATAAATAACAATATACATTGATTGTACTGTTTCTCCGGATTAGGCGTTCCAATAAGAGGGAGAGAGATAACAAGAGATTATATGTACTAATTGAAAGGGATAACACTATTGTTAGCGGCTTGTCAAGTGTAACTAGAGAGTATTCTTATCTTTTAAATAATGTTGGGTGAGGCATGTTTTAACCACAGGTTAACTGAACAATCTCTGTTTGGGTGTAACATTCAAATCACAAAGACATTTTATTGGTAAGATTCTTTGTTATCAATGCCGATCTTTCAACTGTGACAATCTGAAAGACCGACTTTAATCTCTTTTAATTGGTTTTCGTTGTTGAAGATAACAATTGAGTAAATCTCAATAATGTTTTGTATTTTAATTATGTTTATTTTATTTGCTATTGTTAATTGTAGAGTGATGTAATGCAGGTAGTGAGGTAGATGTTGTTACGGTACATACACACTATTATATACTCACTGTATATACTTGTAATAGTATACATTTATACTACTATCTACCTGTGTGTATAAACTAAAATGAATTAATAAATAAAATAAATAATTAGTTGCCCTCCTCCGTTGCTCAGTCAGTTGAGGCACCGCTTTGAAACTGAAGTCACTGTTGGGCGTGGGTTCGAGTCTCGCATAGGGCTTTTTTTAAATGTACATTCGTACCTTCGTATAACCAAACTGTTGGTGGGATGATTTTTTTCTTGATATAATTTTTATTCCTTGATAAATTATATATTTTTGATGAACGTTTTAATCAGTTGATCGAACTGAAAGTTTATTTATTCAGATTTTATTTATTCATTTGTTTGGTTATTTATTTATGAATTTGTATATTAGGCTGATTCATGTGAAACTTTGGAATTATATATATGTGTATCATTGTACTGCTCCAATTCCATGAAATTTGAATTTATTCAAAAGAAATAAGTAATGAATAATAAATATATAATAATACATATGAAGGAAATATCGGATACTGAGACGTGTGGCCGAGTGATAAATACACTGAACCGTCATTCAGGAGACCGTGGTTCGATTCTAGCCATGGTCGACCATCCTGAAAGGGGTTTTCGTAGTTTCCCTCTGTCGTTCAGATTGATACTGGAATGTTTACTCAACAACAGGCCACGACCGACTCCTTCCAACCATCCAAAAACACCTAATAAAATAACCTCTCATGTCACCATCCCATCATCTCATATATGATTCACCGACTGCAATAGATCTTAGTCATCAGTCCAACCCCAATAAAACCCCCAAAATCCAATATAAATGAAAAATAAAATGAAATATCGAGGAAGTGAAGTTTGGATCGAATTACTGTCCGCTCAATACCAAACAAAAGCTCACTTGTTTATGTTAGTATCTTCATTTATCTTGTTTGAAAATCTCAACTATTGCCTATATAACACTAGGCCTATATGATGTTACGTCAGTGTTGAAAGTGAAACTCACAACTCGTGAATTTACTGCATTTTATCAGCTCTATTAGCATGATGTGTCTGTAACCGTAACCAGACCGCATCCGTT